>JAPSGF010000068.1:3423876-3461926 GCA_035772895.1 Perdix hodgsoniae
TTTTTTTTTTTTTTTTTTTTTTTTTTTTTTTTTTTCCTTGGACGAATGTCCAATTAGGTACAAGACTTAAGATAGAGTGGATTAATGTTTAGGAAACACTTTCTATATACCTTAATTAGGCATTCTGTAAGCAAGTTCTCCATCTGGGCTCTATATCGTGCACTGGCCATGCATGTGTAGAGCACACATGGAAAGAAGTTTAAGTCAAAAGGAGATCTGCTGTGGTGGTTGAGAAAGGATGAGTGCACCTTGATGTGGGGGACGCCCTACTAGCGCTGCCTTTCTCCTCCACCGCTGATATGTTTTCCTTTTTTCCTTTTTCTTTTTTCTTTTTGCCATTTCCTCGAAATTAATAAATAATAGTAAGTTAGGTTATAGAGTTTTGTTCTCAACCTAGGTAATTGTATGGAATAAACATAAAATAATGTAATGATGTAGAATAAGGGGTGGAATGTCATGGTTTAATACTTTTGTAATTTTGCTATCAGTATTCCACATCATAACATCATGTAAAGTATGGATAATTCACAAAGGTTCAGCTCGCAGAAGAAGACTACGTTTCCCAGAGGACATCACGGGCATGAGATAGAGTCACGGGACAAGGACAGTATATAATCTCACTCCCGTGACTGAAATCACACACTCTCCCGGATCCTTTGGAGCGTGGGGTGCCTTCCAGCCGTTTCGCCTAGAGCTTACAGTAGGCCTTTCGGTTTTTGGGACTCACTCTCTCTCTCTCTTTTGCTTAATTACAATTATATTGTATTATATTGTATTATTTCTGTATTCTGATATAGTATTTAGTAAATAAGTGTGCCTCCTTAGATCGCTGCCGCTGTTTTCTTTTCCCATTCCCTTTTCCCCTTCCCTTTTTGGGCCAGCGGCCCTTTTGGGCCAGCTGCCCCCCTGTCACGGGCACAGGTAGATCTTGCTTAACCCGCGACAAGTTGCCATCGCTGTTGATCTTAAATCCAAACTAAATAGACAGTTTAACAGAAAATGATGGCTCTTCAATTTTGTTCTCATTGGAAACCTTTGCTCCCAGTTAATCCTCTCGTAGTAGATATCAGAATCACAGAATGCGAGAATGACTGACGTTCATCTAGTCCAGAGTCTCTGCCCAACCAGTACCACACATCTGTGTGCTGGTTTCATGAATACACTCGCCATGCTGTACTGACTTCTTCAGTAATAATTGCTAATGCAGCATGTAGACTGTGTTGTAGGAATGAAGTCTCAAGAAACTAGTATCTGTTATTGGAAAGTACTGACAAAAGGCAAAGAGATCTATGATATGAAGATTCTCCTCTTTTCTGCAATCATTTAAAAAGCTGTAGCTTGAGGATATGTAACAGGTAGTCATAAAGTATAGGCATGCAAGGATTTTCTTACTAACGGTATGTCCTGGTTTCAGTTGGAACAGAGATTTTATTCATAGTGTGTAGAGTGTTTATTTAGAAGAAAACTGTTGATAACACATCAGTGTTTTACTTGTTGCTGAGCAGT
Organism: Perdix hodgsoniae; assembly: GCA_035772895.1. Lineage (NCBI taxonomy): Eukaryota > Metazoa > Chordata > Aves > Galliformes > Phasianidae > Perdix > Perdix hodgsoniae. The sequence continues at coordinate 3,425,383 of JAPSGF010000068.1, forward strand.
GCTGTACAGAGTCAAGGATTTTTCAGTTTTTCATTTTCATTTTTATGATTTCTCATAGTGTCCTGACAGCAAGGGGGCTGGGAGGACAAGGAGCTGGGAGGGGACAGAACCACTACAGCTGACCTGAACTGTAGAAAGACAAGTATAAGAAAGAGATATTCCATATTGTACGATATAATGTGAAAAACTACAAAACTGGAAGGAGTTGGCTCCAGGGGAGGGGCAGCCACTGCTCAGGGGCTAGCTAGACATCAGTGAGTGCATGGTGAGCATGCACTTCTACATCTTTTTTTTTTTTTTTCTACATCTTTTTTTTTTTTTTTTATATATATATGTATATATATATATAGAGAGAGAGATAATATTATCTATGGTTAACATTACTGTTATTTCTGTCTTAGTAAATAGTTTTTATCTCAATCTATGAGTTCTACTTTTTTTCATATTCTTTCTCCCACTCTGCTGGGAGGGGAGTGGGTGAGTGAAAGTCGTCTTGGTACATGATGATACCCTGATATGATGCTAGTGATTTTGTGCTAGCAGGTTTTGAGAGCTAGTACTCAACTTGTCTACCAAAAACCTTTTCTTCATCCATTTCTATGTTCATTTCACAGAAATACCACAATTTTGATGTGTTGTTGATATCATCTTTGGAGAAAAAAGCAAAAGTGGTTGTGTTTACTTTTAATGAAAAACTTCTTGGGCAACATCACAACTATTTTAGTTGAGCACTACAGATATCCAAAGCACAAGCAATATCTTTTGCAAAGAACTATCATAAGAAATGTATTTGGGGAAGATACAGTCTGCACTGTTCAAAAGGAAAGCCAATTTGATTTTCAGCTTTCCCTTAGACATAAGCTTCTTAGCGAGGTCTCAGAAACTGGATAAAATCTTGAGATTAAAAAGTCATATGACACATAAATCAAAAGAACTAAAGAGATTGAGAATGAGTTTGTAAAGTAATTTTTAGTATTCACTATAATTGGACTTGTATAGTACTTATCCATTATCTGCTTTTTTAGTTATCACTATTTTTTCTGGAACATGATGGATAATTGTATTTAGAAATTTGAAAGTAAAATGTAGCATTTACATAAATAATTCATATTTAACTCAGTTTCACCTTTATGCTTTTTAGCCTCATCTTGTTACAAAAAACTCAAAAGCAGTTAGTTAAAGGCACCTTTAAAAGCAGTTAGTTTCCATAAGCATATATCTTGGACTGCCATAAATCATGGGAACCTTTGACTTTTGAAAGAGCTTCCTATTCTTTACCAGATTTCTGTCTTCTGCAGCATTGTGACAGCAACCTCAATTTAGTACTATAATGTAACTGGCTAGAAAAATTGGCACAGTATCTGAGGATTCAAAGTGAAGCTAAAAAATATCACTTAAAGAATAAGTTCATTATTTCCAAAGAAATTGAGGAAAGAAAGCAGAAATCATACAGAAGTTCAGCCTTTTATACTGCAAACTGCTGAAATATGCGCATCACATATTTAATCAACAATGGACGCCTTTCTAGTGTGAGCAATTTATCATCTGATAGACATGGATTGTGATAGATGATGGGAGCCAGGAGGGCTTATTTCTCTGTGTGAGTCTGAAAGGTATCGTTCATGTGAAACACTGAGGTTGCTGTTACCTAGGAGAGTTAATAAGGGATTTAGTAGGGCATATCTACTCTTGGATTATGCATTCCTTTCAAACATTTATATAAACAAGCATGCACAAATTAGTGCCTGCTAAATTCTCTTGCCTGTACTTTGTCAACAAAGTTAGTCTTTGAGAACTGATCCAGTTTTCCCCCAAGTACCTTTTTGCTTCCCGTTGAGAACCCTTATGTACGTCACTGTATCACATACAGATTCTTCTGAGTCAGTAAGAATTATTGAACTGCTATTTAACTTTTGAAAAGTAGTACTTCATGAAAGTTTTGTATCAACTGTTTATCAAATAAAAATAAAATGTAAAATTTCTATGTAAATAAATTCCTTTCAATATCTTTCAGTTCTATCCCTTTTGACTTATTAACTTCTTCAAAATACATCAGTAACATCTCTTTCTTACGGCATTTTGAGTGTGAATACATTTTTGTTATGCTTAGTCTTTAATTTAAATGCTGTTTTATTTTCTTTTCTCTTAAAATTTCTAGCTTTTTTTCCACATATAATCCTTCTTCCTGTTTTAAGATTGTAGAGAAGTCCTCAGCAAAATGGTATAGGAATAGCTCTGCTTACGTAAGAAAACCTGGGGGAATTTACACACAGTGGAAAAAGCCAAATTTCATCTCATTTTACAAATAGACAAAGGAATTGGGTTAATACATAACAAATCACATTTCAAATTCAAACTAAGCAAAACCAAACCAAACCAGAGAAACAACAACAAAAGCATAGTGAGAAAGAGGTATAATCATTACCACAGCAGTAACTAATCCAATTCCAAATACAGTTAGAATAATTTTTTCGTATTTCAAAATTCAGTGTTTTTTTTTTTTTTCTTCTACTACTATCTATCTTATTTCAGGCTTATGCATTCAGCTTTGCCAATTATTCATATTTGCATAGTTAGCAGCTTTTTTGTCACTTACTGCTTTAGTAACTGACCTTATTCCTTACCTTAATTTAAAGATGTAAGGTAGGATTCATCTTTCCTATTTTAGCTGCTCCAAGCTTATACGCATAAGTTTTAATTTGTCCTGAAGACTATCCTTATCAACAATAAGAAAAACAAAACAAAACAACAACAACAAAAAACAATAAGCCACATTGGATGTTATTCATAAGCCACAAAAGATTATATTCATTTTATTTTAAGAGGAAACAAGTCATTCCCTTTGTTTAACTCTCACTACAAATTTTTAGTGAAATCAAGATACACTCACTCAGACTCAGAGATCCAATTTTTAAGGTTCTTCAGTGCCATGGGTTTCACCTATAATTTCCATTTTTACTGGGGCCTAGTGTCTTTCATAAGAAAATGATAATAAATTTAGTGATACTTTTTCTTCACTGTTCAAGACAAAAGTTTTCTGAGATGTTGTTCTGTTGCTTTGCCTGTTTTTTACACATTCCTTTAAAATTTGTTTTATGGATAACTCTAAGAGGAGAGGTGAGGTATTAATGTTGCAAAGGTATGGGTGTTACAAAGAACCTTCTAGCCATAGGTGGAAAGGTTAATATAAGGTCAACCTGTCCTCCAATTGTTATTTTTCTTTTCCTTTTCTTCACAAATGTTTATCCTTTTTTGTCTCTTACTTTATGTCCTTTTTCTCTTGACTGTGGAATTTATATTGTCCCACAAGAGCACTGCTGTCAGTTTTCAATTCTAAAAACTCAGTAACATGGCCATATCTCAATCCCTATTAATATGCATAACACCAAGAAAAATGTATTTCTCAATGCAAAGGACAATGAGCAACAATATCAAGATGTAGAGTGAATATATATTTATGCACGCAAATCTGCGTTTCCAACAGTAAGAGATCTGTAGGGGATTTTCATCTGACTACTCTGACTTTCTAAAGGACTTGTCATGTAGATCCTCAGTCATCTGGAATACTTTTGAAAACATTTCATTCTTCCCCCCTCAAGCTTGCTCCCCAACTTTCATTCATCAGAGCCTTCTGGCAAAAGCCTGCATGGGATCTGCAGTCTGCTCAACCTACACAGCCATAAAGCTTAACACGCATCAGGAACAAAACATTTTGGAAATTGCCCATTCTCCTTTTCCTAGCAGAGTCAGTCTTTTACCAATTTAGCTGCCACATTCACAAGTCAAATGCCTTTATCATGATCATTCACTGCCATCAGTGTGTTATGCACTGTGTAATATATAACACTGAGGGCAGGGCCTTCTCTAGGGATGAAATATGTTGTTCTCTAGCTAATGACAGTGCTTGACTATAGGGATTTTGAAGGCAAAATCTCATCTTGGGCATCAGAACTGCAACAAGGAAAAGATCAATGTCTTTTAAACCAGACAGTACAATCCTCACAGCTCTGTATTAGAGCAGGGGTTTTATTTGCTTTGGATGTGTTTGTAGATGTAATTTTAGACACTTTCTCAAAATAAGTCTTGCATTACTAACATTATACTTTACGGAGGTTCTCTCTTTATTTCTGAATATTTTAAGGGAGTCACAAACATGGTGGAGTCATACACATCCTTTAGTATGCCATACAAAAACAGAACAAACTCTTAAAATGTTGTCTGTATCTAGAAGCTACATCCATTCAAATGATGATTCTGTGAAAGCCAGTGGAGTGTTATACTGAACATGTGCTGTACACATTTTGACTGTATAATGACTTAATTCTGTGAAACAGTTGTATTGTTAATCATCAACCTTTTTGTAAGTGACATTTGGAAAAATTTGCAAGAATTTGATATTCACAGTGCTATTTCTCTTTGTGTCTCTTTCATGATGATACATACACCAATTGTTGAAAAAACTAGTTCAGTGAAGGGCCATGAAGATAATTAGGGGCTTGGAGAATTTCCCTTAAATGGAAAGGCTGAGAGACCTGGGGCATTTCAGTCTGGAGGAGACTGAGGGGGGATCTTCTCAATGCTTATACATCTCTAATGAGTAGGAGTCAAGTGGATGAGGTCAGGGTCTTTCCAGCAGCACTCAGCAACAGAACAAGGGGCAATTGGCACAAGCTGGAACATAGAAAGTTCCATACAAACATGAGGAGGAAGTTCTTTACTTTGAGGGTGTTAGAGCACTGCAATAGGCTGCTTAGAGAGGTTGTAGAGTCTCTTCCACTGGAAATTTTCAAAACATACCTGGACTCTTTTCTGTGTTACTTACTGTATGAAACCTGTTTTAATATAAGGATGAAGATAGTCTTCAGAGGTCCCTCTCAGTCCCTATAATTCTCTGATTCTGTGATTCATGTTAATTTTCGGCATTGTGGATAAGATTTTCTTCATGTCACTGTAAGATATATGACTTTCTGAAATAGCAGTTGAGTAAGAGATTAAGATTGTATTTGACAAATATAGTATAAGGTCGACTGACAATAAGACTTTTCCTTACTGAAAAAAAGAATGTCAAAAGGTGCTCTTTTCCAACCTGAATGAAAACTTAAAATAGGTATTTTTAATCCACTTAGAGAAGGATATCACTATTTTTCAACAGTGTTGAAGTATAACATGAAGAACTATCATTACAGTGGATTGCTTCTTACCTGAACATTCAGTCACCCTTCAGGAAAGAAATACAGAGGAACTATATGCCAAATTTGTTAGGAATGGAATGCTGTCTAACACACTATCATATTTACAAATATAGCCAGCACCAGATATTTCTCATGATTAGGCAAGCCATATGATCTTCGAATTGAAACAACCTCTCTGTGTATTTTACAAAAGTTTACTGTTAGCATTGACACAGTTTTAGCGTACTAGTGGCTGAAGATCAAGCAGATAAGTTTAAAAAGCATATTAGAGATGTTAATAGCAGAAAACATCACGTCTTTCATTTTCATTAGAAGTACTCTTGAATTTGGTATATGAGAACATGAGGCTAATACTAACTTCGCATAGAATTTTTTTATTTGTTTGTTTGCTTACTTAACTATTAGTTATCCTAAGTTTGTAAACCAGCAACTGACTTACTTGCTTTTATCTGAATATTTTTCTTTTACTGGAATAATAATCTATGTCCTGCTCAACAAAGAATTGGTAAGGCAAAAGGTCATAACAGAAATTAAAGGTAGAAAACAATTCTATAACACATTTTGATCATCTCAGGGCAGAATTAGGCCCAACTCCAACACTGAAGACCTAGGCCTGTCAGGGCCTAGACCACAGGACTACATTCTGTAGAAGTTCACAATGATCTCAGAGATGAGCCAGTTACGTAGCAATCTCCGACTGCTGCAATACCATTGTTTTTAAAGGATCCCTTTGGTGTTTTCTGCTCTGGATCCAGTTTTGGTGATGAGCAACTGTCACTAACAGTAATGCTTGGCTAATTCATAATTTGAACTTTGTTTGAAGAGGGTTCCCTTTGTTAGAGGTAGAAGATAAAGTGCTAGTATAAGGGAGAGGAAAAAAAAAAAAAAAGGAAAAATAAAAAACAGAAGGAAGATGGGGCCACAAATTTGATTTCACAATTGACAATTTTGGAGCTAGGTGGTAATTGCTGCTCATACTGGATAGTGTTACAACATCAGATTTGTCTTTTAGCTCACAAAGTTTATATAATTAACTTGCTAGAGAATCCATTTGCAATCCTTTTCTTTCTTTCCCAAGTGAGCCGGCATCTCTTTGGGCTATGTCACCTTTACTGGGGAAACTACTTAATAAAAATACCAAATTAGCTGTCAACACTATTGATTTGTATTAAAGAAGTATATGTGTTTTTCCTCTGTATTTCTTCACATTTGAAGCATTTCAGCTATGGAGAATAGTCATTCAAAATATTTAAAAGTACTGCCGAGACATTGCCATTTTTACTTCTGACAAGATATTATTAGTCTCAATAGTACAGTATTGGTGATATAATTCAGTGTATTTAAAAATGATAATAAAAAAATGAATCTATAAGTAATGTTTCTTGTGTAACACATAAATTCATTTGCTAGCTTTAAGATTGATGATACCTGTTATTATAAAACTTAAGTTTTGAGGGAACTGGTAATCCTAGGGATACAGTACGTTGAAAATTTTATATTTAACTGCTTGTGGGGAGAGAGGGTAGAAAAAATAGTTTCCTCATGAATACTGTTTTGATCTGTGATGGAATAATTCTTTATCACCTTCTCCAAAAACCTTTTGAACTATAAGTCATGAGAGGTCTACTGTGTTATTTTCACTCAGTCTCTCCAATTAATGAATATAAATGGGATAGAAATGCATAAACACAACTTGAAGTATGATTGTTTTTAACTATGTTTTAGGTTCAGTAGACAAAATGAAGAGCCTGTATTTACACAGCTCTCCTCACATTACTGCTGAGTTTATAAAGCAAAGTGATATACTTTCTAGTCCACTGAATTAGACACAATCTGCTCCAAACTGTAGCAGCATGTGACAATTTTCTTGCGTTAATTATAGCTGAACTATTATTTCAACAGTATTTTAAGTAATACTGTTGTTTCAGGAACTTAATCTCATTAATTTTATTTCAGCATTTTTCTTTCAGCCTTATCCTCCTTGGAGAAAATATCTGCAATTTCTAGTCATACCCAAATTATCTGCATTTTCTACATGATGAAGCATATCTTTCAGTTTAAGCAATTGCTTTCAGAATTTGCATTTTGGGGTATTCATCAGATCTTTTTTTCTTTCTATGGAAAAGTGGGAGAATAAATTGCACAATTGCAAATTTTACAGTGAATTTAACATACTCTACAACTGATTGCACAGCTACTCTGTGTTTGTCACAGAATCACATAATCACAGAATTGTAGGGTTTGGAAAGGATCTCCAGTGATCATTGAGATCAACCCCCTGCAAAGAAAGCTCCCTGCAGCAGGCTGCACAGGTTGGTGTCCAGGCCTTCAATATCTCCAGAGAAAGAGAATCCACAACTCATATTCCTTGGAGAGTTCGTAACACAGTAAAATATTTTAGTTTTTCCTGTTTGCTTCATGTTATCAATGCTTGTCACCACTTTTCTTCACTTCTGAACCACTTTCCACTTTGAAGTCAATAAGTTGCTAGATATATAATATATATATATGTGTGTGTGTGTGTAATTTTAAAAAGAGATACTCTGAAAAGGAAAATAAACAGTGTAATACAATATCTGAAATGAATCACAGTCACGGAATTGTAGGGATTGGAAAGGATCTCCAGAGATCATTGAGATCAACTCAAGGCTGCACAGGTAGGTAGGTATCCAGACGGGTCTTGAATATCTCCAGAGAAGGAGAATCCACCACCTCCCTGGGCAACCTGTTTCAGTGCTCTATTACCCTAACTGTGAAGAAGTTTCTTTGCATATTGGTGCGGAACTTCCGATTCTCCAGTTTACGGCCATTTCCCCTTTTCCTGTCTCCAGAGACTGCTGAAAAGAGGTTGGCCATGCCTCTTCGGCTCTCACACTTAAGATTTTTATAATCATTAATAAGCTCCTCTCTGAGTCTTTTTTTCTCAAGGCTGAACAGACCCAGGTCACTCAGCCTTACTAGGTTAAATATGAATCCTACTGTGATTTACAAATGAGAGACTGCACATATCCCAAATAAACTATATCTTTCTACTTTTTATTGGAAACAATAAGCTCAAAGTGTAGATATGCTTTCATTACACATAGGTGTGTAGTGGTGCTGGCAAAATAATACATAACTCACAGAACAGAAGAACAACATATAATGTAATTAACATAAAATGTATTCAACAAGGCTGGTCCCGATGAAGTCCTGATTGTGGCTTTTTCTTTTCTTAGAAAGTATTCACTAATGTTTCTCTTCATTTCACCAGTCTTCCCTCATCATAGGTTTGTCCTATGCACAAATCCTTTCCACAGTTCTTACTGTTGCCTAGACCTACTACAGAGAAAAGGGACATAACAAGATTTTCCTGGCCGTTACCTGTTGGCAACAATAAAACCAATTGAGATAATTCCACTGATGTTCCTGAGCAGTGGATTTATTTATAAAAGAAAATCTAGAATCTTGTGAATTACACAAAGTAATGATTAAATATGTAAAAATGTGAAATATAATATTCTGATTCAGAGGAACCTTCAAGATAGATCAGGAGCTCAAATTCCAATGCACTGAACTATAATATGGGAAAAAAAAAAGTATGACAGAGAGTAGCTACTATCTGTACTGTGAAAGCAATTGGCTTGAGCCATGAAGATTAATCTGTACAGTGAGATCAGGGCTCCAGTACTTGTGCTGGTTTTGTGTAATATCTTAGGAGTGAGTGAGTAGGGAAAAGGAGTTTTAGTATATTTTCTTTAGAGACAGTATGGCTCAAAAATGTATTTTTAAAAAAAATTTTCAATGATAAAAATGTTTATTTCAGGTTAATCCAATTAATTATAATACAGTTGAAGGGTTAGGTTAGATTTAGGACTCTGTTTTGTTTTGTTTGATCTTCCCAGTAATTTGCTGTGTGATTTGGGGCAGATTTGTTAACCTCGTTTTGTCTCAGTTTACTCAGCTGTAAAACCTGTACTGGGGCATTTTTTCCTTTCTATGATACTAGTCATTGAATTAAATAATATTGAGGATTTCATTGAATAAAACTGTGCTGTGGTTTAAGCTGGCAGGTGGCTGAGAACCACACAGTCATTCACTCGCTCCCCACTTCCCAGTGAGTTAGAGGACAGAATCAAAAAAGAACAAAGTAGAACTTGTGGGTTGAGATAAAACTATTTACTAAGGTAGAGAAAAGAATAATAGTTACAACTGTTACATGAAGAACTCAGAAGATCCTTTGTGCATCTGTGAATCATGTTTTCTTGATGTGTGTGGGTTGTTTCTATTTTTTCCAAAACAAGTAAAATACATAATAGCAATAATACAGTATCTCCACTTGTCCTTGACAGCAGCACACATTATGTTTAGAGGATGTAACCACATGCAACCACTCATCTGAGAGAGTTCTGGTAGTATTTCATGTACCAGAGGAAATAATCAGAATTAGCCTTACATTGCACACTGTTCTCTGTACTTCACTTATTGAAGTGCTAGCACCAGGAACCTCAGAATGTCAAGATTTTCTCCACCTCTAGATCTCTTTTCTTGGCTGAAAATTATTTATGTAAAACTGGTTTTTAAAAATGAATGTATTCTTCAGATATGTATAAGATAAAGGAAAAACATACTTCAGTCCATGTATAAAAAAGTCATTAGCTAATAGAAGCATATTTCTTAAAATAAGTATTCTCAAAAATATTGTGTATTAACTCTGAATATCCAGGATGTTATTGAGACTGAAAAGAAATTTTAGACAGACTCAAGCAGAGAGTCCACATTAACCTAATTAATTCAACAAATCTAAATGCTACATCTTGCACCTGAGTTGTGGCAACCCACACTACCTGATTTGACTTGTTTATTTTAACCTAAAGTAAAAGCAAAAACTGTATCTGTAATAGAAAAGCAAATACCACCTGCAAGGTACATTCACATTCTTATGCTGCGTTTTCTAAAACCACATTAATTTTACAGAATTGTAGAATCATAGAATCTTTTGAGTTGGAAGGGACCTTTAAAGATCAACTAGTTTAAATCTGCTGTAATGAACAGGGACATCAATGGCTGGATCAGGTTGCTCAGAGCCCCATCCAGACTGACTCAAATGTCTTTAGGAATGGAGTATCCACCACCTCTCTGATCAATCTGTTTCACTTCCTCACTACCATTAACCTAACAAAATGTTTTCTTTATATCCAGTCTAAATCTCTCCTCTTTTTGTTTGAAATCTCATTGTCTTATCCTATCATCACAGCATATCCAGATAGAGTCTGACCCTTTGTTTTTACAGTCCCCCTTTAGGTACTGCAAGGCTGTTATCAGGTTTCCTCAAAGCCTTCTTTTTCCCAGCTGAATAGACCCATCTCTGTCAGCCTGCCCTTGCAAGGGAGGTGTTCCATGCCTTGGATCATTTTTGTGACCCTTTTCTGGATGCGCTCCAACAGGTCCATGTCTCTCCTGTACTCATGACACCACATGTAGAAGCAGTACCCCAGTTGAGGCCTCATCAGTGCAGAGAAGAAGAGCAGGATCACTTCCCTTGACCTGCTGGCCACGCTTCTTTTGATGCAGTACAGGATATAGTTGGCTTTCAGAGCTGCGAGGCCATATTTCTGGCACATGTCCAGCTTGCCATCCACAAGTTCTACTGGGTCCTTTTCAGCAGAACTGTATTTTACTTTTACATCCCCCAGGCTGATAGATAATCACTCTAAACAAGATTAAGCCACACAGGAATGTTATAGATCTACAGTTGACATGTATGAGAGAAAAAACACAAAATTTCAGAGTGAAGCTAGCATTAAAACTCGTCACTGCTCTTTCTTCAGGTAACAAAAACAGCTTTTCTAAGAATGTTAATAGAAAGAGGAGGGCTAAGAAAAGTGTTGGACCATTACTGAATGAAAGTGTTCACTTGACAAACAGGAGCAATAAAAAGCAGATATTAAATCTTAGTCTTTAATATTAAATACTGGCTTTGGGTTGCCAAGTCCTGAGAACCATGACTGAGGAAGTAGCAACTTTCTATTTGCTGACACTGAAATTGTAAGGAATCAGTTGCATCAGCTCAATGTTTATAAATACATCAGACCTGATGGGATTCATTTCTGAGTTAGAATGTATTACAGGAGGAGATCACTGAATTATTTACCGATGATCTTGGGAGTTTCTCAAAGTCCCTGCTGACTAGAAGCTAATCAATACTATCGCAATTTACAAGTAGGTCACAGGAGAAGACTCTGGAAATTACAGACCTGTTAGTTTAATTTTAATACCTGGAAAAATTATGGAGAAGATTATCCTGTGCATCACTGAAAGACTCTTAAAGGATAATACAGAAATCAGGCCCAGCCAACTTGGGTTCATTAAAGAAAAGTCCTGTCTTACTAGTTTGTAATCCTTCTACATTAAGACCATTTGCTTAGTGGATGAAAGGAAGAAGGAGGATATAATCTTTCTGAATTTTAGAAAGGTTTTGATATTGTCCCTCCAGAATCCTTCTGGACAAACTGACCAACTGTGAGGTGAATGCATCCCACAGTACACTGCTTGAAGAACAGGCTAAAGGGTTGAGCTCCAAGCTCCAATGGATAGGGTTACATCCAGCTAATGGCTAGTCACTAGTTGTACTCCCCAGGGCTCAGTATTGGTGCCAATTCTGTTATCATTTTTACAATGATCTGGATGCAGGAGGTAAATGCATCCTTAATAAATTTACTGATGATACTCAACACTGGGAAGAGCTGTTGACTATTTGGAGGAATGAGAAACTTTTCAAAAGGATCTAGATTGATTAGAACATTGGACCATCAGCAATGGAAAGAAAGTTAATAAGAACAAATCCTGGATTCTGCACTTGGGGACAAGTAACACCAGACAGAAGCACAGACTGGGAGACCAGCCTTCCAGAGAGAAACTTCATGGTATTAGTCGGCAGTAGAATCAAGCAGCGTGCCTTGACAGCCAAGCAGGCTAAACAGTATTCTGGGGTTGCATTGAAAACATCACAGTCACCTGGTCAAAAAGGATGATTAACCCCCTATACTTAACACTGATGCAGCCTCACCTGGAGGACTGTTCACAGCTCTGGGCTACATAGTGCAAAAACAATATCAAGATCTTGTGTTCCTCTAGAGGATGGCAACAAAGCAACAAATACGGGCACTGAATCAGGCTTCCTAGAGGCACATTTGATGTCATATGCATGTCAGTGTTTAAGAGACATTTGGATAATGCTGTTTATGATATATTTTGAATTTTGAATGAATCTCGGACTTGATGGCCTTTGTAGGTCCCTCCCAACACGAACTATTCTGTTATTCTATTCTACTCTATTGTATTCTATTCAACTCCATTCTATTCTATTCTGAAGTACATTTTTTAAAGAGTCAATAGAATAAAATCAGCAAATGGAAAATTAATTTCTTGCTTCAGCAGACTTTGAAATATTTCTAGAAAAGGAGAGGAACAGAGATGAGAAAGAAGTCCAAAAAAATTATTTAAGTTACCCAAGTAACCTAATTTGACCTTAAGTTTCCTTAACTCGGAGAAGAAGTTTGGACTTCATAACCACTTGAGGTCATTCTAATGGGAATTGTCCTATGATCCTAAGATTTCTATATTATTTTTTACAGACTTTAAAGAGAGTTAAGACTGACCCTTTTTATCTCTGCATCACCTCTAAATTATTATTAAATTTTTATAAATATCCTGTAAGGCTGTCATTGTTGATCTTAGTAAGGATTAATGATGTACCCAGATTGCAATACTGATTTCATATCTCTTTCCAGGATATTTGCAGGGCCTAATTAAAATGTTCATGAATGTCTATGTTCTTTGGATTTGGAAGGCAATAAGACCTGAAACTTTTTAGTAATCTTAATGATAAGAATATTTTATTAAGTTTTTGATAATGATGAGATTGGTTTTGAAATATTTCTTGTTTTGGACACCCAGTATATGCCTGGGCACTGAAACAGGCTTCCTAGAGACATAATTGATGTCATATGCATGTCAGTGTTCAAGAGACATTTGGATAATGCTGTTTATGATATATTTTGAATTTTGAATGAACCTCTGACAATTGGATTTGATGGCCTTTGTAGGTCCCAGAAAATGAAAATGGTTCAAAACAACCATCTCCATGTAAATCTCTCTATCTCTGACATTGCGTAAATGTATGAGTGATCTCTATACCAGTCTATTAAGTGGACTATGCCTAAGGTCCACTGGCATGATAGTCCCCTCTTCAACTTCTTTGAGCAGGGAGACAATATAAAACTCTGTGGATAATATTCCTGACCCACAGAGCCAAGTCTAAATACTGTCCATACCTGAGCACTTCCTTAAAGTGCACTAGATAGTCTAGTCTAAAACTATACGGGATATGGTGCCAAAAATAGTAATATGGTAGTCCATATGACAGTACCAGAAGCTGCAATCTATCATGTTTAGTTTAAAAGTATAAACAAACAAAGAGTTTTCCAAAATTCCCACCCATAACTCAATGGTTATGCATTTTAAATGATTTATTTGTAACCTTATCTTGAGAGAAAGTGTTCATCTTGAGGAGCACCAAATTTTTCTTTATACATTTCTAAAAACATATTTTAAAAAGAGAATAGGAGGCATTAAACATTATAATAATTGTAGGCACCTAAAAACATTTCTAAACAAAAGCTTTGAAATAGTAGAAATGTCAACATTGGAAACTGGAGTTATTAAATATTACCTAAAAAAAAAACCAAAAAACAAAACAAAAAAACCTAAATTAAGATAGTAATTCAGAATGTGTGTGTGTAAGAAACTGCTAAAATGTGATCAAAATTTAAAAATACAACATTGCTGGCAGAAGAAAAAAATGATCATAATTCAAACAATAATACAGGAAACAGGAGGCAGAACAGCTGGGTGAAGCTGATATTTTTGAATGTCTATGATCAGTTACCTCCATCCTTAGTCACAACATCTGAGCTTAGATCCATATGGCTTCAACTTTAACCCATAGCAGTATGGGAAAAGCCTTTCATTAAAATTTTCTCTGGTACTGTGTATCTGTCAGGGAATAAAAGATGGCTGGAAAAAGATATGCTTTTTTTGAAATACTGAGATCAAATGTTAGAGACTTCAACACAGCTGATAGTTGTACTGAAGAACTCTGTTTCTTGAAGTTCACTTGTTTAGCATCAGCTTATAGTGATGTGAATACTGTTTAAGGGAAGGGGCATAGCTGAGTGCACATGGAGTTTCTAAGGTCTGTGCACCAAATAGGGGTGAGGTGGAAAGAGAACATTATAGCTCCATCCAAGCTATGACAAAACAAACAAACAAACGAAACCAAACCAAAACTACCAAAACAAACAAACAAACAAATGAAACAACAAATAAACAAAATCAACACTTCAGTATTTGCAAAATATTTCAGCAATGTGATTTTATGGACACTCTTTCCAGACACTGTATATGAGTAATTGCATGAATAGCATATCTCCTTGTAGTTTCCAAATGCACTGACTGCTTCTGATGTGACTACATATTAATTTCTGTTTTTGTTGTGGTTTAACCCCATTTGGCAGCTGAGCACCAGACAGCCACCCACTCACTCACTCCACCCCAGTGGGTTGAGAATAGTTTTTTTTTATAATGAATAACACTTACCTGAATCTAGAAATAGACCAAGGACGGTGTAAGTAGAATTTTTCTCTCAGTAAAGGTAATTTTCAAGTCAATACATTTAGTCCACACAACTGCATGTAGATAATGCTGAAATTCATGTAATAGCTGCACAGAAACTTCTGAAATACTGAAATCTGTCAATTTTTTATTGATTTGGAGAGTTAACTCATATTCCTTGGAGAGTTCGTAACACAGTAAAATATTTTAGTTTTTCCTGTTTGCTTCATGTTATCAATGCTTGTCACCACTTTTCTTCACTTCTGAACCACTTTCCACTTTGAAGTCAATAAGTTGCTAGATATATAATATATATATATGTGTGTGTGTGTGTGTAATTTTAAAAAGAGATACTCTGAAAAGGAAAATAAACAGTGTAATACAATATCTGAAATGAATCACAGTCACGGAATTGTAGGGATTGGAAAGGATCTCCAGAGATCATTGAGATCAACTCAAGGCTGCACAGGTAGGTAGGTATCCAGACGGGTCTTGAATATCTCCAGAGAAGGAGAATCCACCACCTCCCTGGGCAACCTGTTTCAGTGCTCTATTACCCTAACTGTGAAGAAGTTTCTTTGCATATTGGTGCGGAACTTCCGATTCTCCAGTTTACGGCCATTTCCCCTTTTCCTGTCTCCAGAAACTGCTGAAAAGAGGTTGGCCATGCCTCTTCAGCTCTCACACTTAAGATTTTTATAATCATTAATAAGCTCCTCTCTGAGTCTTTTTTTCTCAAGGCTGAACAGACCCAGGTCACTCAGCCTTTCCTCAGGAGAGATGTTCCAGGCCCTTTATTGTCTTTGTGATACTCTGCTGGACTCTGTCCATGAAGGAGATCCCTGTCTTTCTTGTACTGGGGAGCCCGAAATTGGATACAGTACTGCAGATGAGCCTGATCAGGGCAGAGTAGAGGGGAAAGATCAGCTTCCTTGACCTGCTGTTCACACTCCTTTTAATGCACCCCAGGATCCCATTGGCCTTCTCGGCCCCCAGGGCACACTGCTGGCTCATTGCCAACCAGTTGTCCACCAGGACCCCCAGGTCCTTCTCTGCAGAGTTCCTCTCTGACCTGGGACAGGTCATGTCCCAGCATGTTCTGATACTTGCAGTAATTCCTTCCCAGATGCGAGACACTGCACTTGCTTAAAGACATGTCGAAAGGCATATTGTATGCATGGGAACATGTATGAAAATCTATGAAAATGTAGTGAAATCATGAAAATGTAGTGAAAATAAATGGAAATATGTCTTCTACTACAGTTTGTGGAGATGAGTATTGAATCTGTATTATTTCACTGTCCAATAAATGCTTTGTCCTTGCAAATGAACTGTGCTTCTCACTCTGTGTATTTTCATCTCATCTTGTTCTGTTATCTCAGAAATAGATTGTAAGAATACAGGAAATATTTTCTTTAAATTTTTCTTTAAGCTTTGAAGAAATAAAGGGGTAAGAGATTATTCTTTTATACCATTGCCTCAAAGTTTGCAGGCCCTGTCCAAGGGTTGCAAAATCCTTTGTCTGAGGGACACAGATGGACAAGACCAGGAGCAACGGGAGAGAGATAAGCCACAGATTAATGGCCATGAAGCAGTCTTTTGTATGGGCTTATTTTGTGGAAGATGGCCATCTCAAGAGGTGCTGCACATGACTCTTACCCAAGCACACAGGGATGTCACATAGGCAGGAATAAAGGAGGATAAAAGAGGGACAAACAACCATGACGTTAGGTTTTCTGAAACAGATTCCTCATGAAGAAGAAGAGGGTTTTTTGGACATGAGAAGCCTCATGTCCTGCCCCTCTCCCTTCTGGACCTACAGTGTTGCTGCACTTTCTTGCTGCCTAAGACTGGCCATGGTGCTGCTGCTCTCCCCCAAAAGGTTTCTGACAAGATTCCTCACGACCTGAGACCTGCATGCTGAAGAACAAAGGTGTCTGACATTAGATCCCTCACTACGGAATGCCTTTATGCTGACATACTATCCTGGGCCTGCTACCCGAGTCCTGCTGCTTCCACTCAGACTGGCTCTGCGACTTCTTCCTGCTCCCTCCTTGCTGCCCAAGGCTGAACACGCAGCTGCTGCTGCTCTCCCTCTGTGCATTTGCCTCAGACCTTCAGAACAGCATGCAACGGGACCGCTGCTGGATCCTGGTGGTGACTATCCCCAATTTATGCAATTCTTGCTTCGTTCCTATCTTTTCTATCACCCGCCTTTCCTTCCCCATCACCCTAATACACAACAATGTCCATCTTTCCCTTCCCCATCTCCCTGATTAGGATTTGTAATAAACAGGTCAGACCAACATTTGAACTGTAGTTTCTTAATCTCACACCATTATACATATATCAAAGAACCTCCTCTCCCTCCTATAAATTGGAGCAAGGCATATGTTAGACATATGAATTGTTATAAAAGAACATACTACAGAGATTTCTATTTTTTTAAACAAAAAATTAATACCTTCAAGGTCTTTTTGTTTGTAAGTTTGTGCTATTTTTCTATACTCTGCATCCTCCATTTTTACACAATGTCTACAATTATAACCTAAGAAAATATACTGAGGCACTTGAAAGGGCAGGTTTTGAGGAAGATATAAGTTTCTCTTTAAACAGATGACAAAAACAAGAAAACAAAACAAAAACAGTTGTACTTGAATTCAGATGAAATCCACTAGGGCCATCTTTGCAGTACATTTGCCTCTTATTTCCAACTTCCTCTTAAAGGAAAAGATTGTCAGTGCTCCTAGTAGAGGGACAGGAAAGAGACCCATGCTTTTGTGAGTTCAGTCTTGGCCAGGACTGACCCTGCATCCCCCAGCCCTTGCTCTCAAATGAGGGATTTCATTAGCAAGGCCAGCCTTTGCCCTGCCTTGCTATCTCTTGCTCTGAATCTACCTGTCTAAGCCACACTGACCCTGACTCCCTGCTTTTCTTGTGGATCCAGTCTCTTCTCTGCATCTGGGCTTTACTCTTTTTCACAGAATCACAGAATGGCTGATACTGGAAGAACACTGGTCTAACACCTCTGTTCAAGTATGGCAACATAGAGGTGTTCTCTCAGGACCATGTCCAGATGGCTTTTGAATATCTCTAAGAAGGGAAATTCCAAAGCCACTCTGGACAACTTCTAATAGCGTTTGGTCACCTGCATAGTAAAGAATTGTTTCCTGAGATTCAGAGGGAACCCCCTGTGTTCTAGTTTGTGCCCATTGCCTCTTGTCCTTTCACTGGGCACTGCTGAAAAGAGGTTAGCTCATTGTATCCTCCCTCCAGATATTTATGGACACTGACAAGATCTCTCTTTCCCTCTCCAGCCTGAATGTTCCCAGCCCTCTCAGCTTTTCTTTATATGTGAGATGCTGCAATCCTTTAATCATCTTTGCTGAACTCTCTCCAGTAGCTCCATGTCTGTTATACTAGGGAGGACAGAATTGGAATGGGGAGCTTTCTCCAGCATGCTGTCTTTTCTGCTGCTATTCCTGAGGAGGGAAAAACAATGTGTGCATTCCAAGAAGAAAGGAAGGGTAGAAAGGGAATGTACTGAAAGCACAGGGAAAATGAACTCTCTCTTGTCAGAATAAATGCAAGACCTAAGGTAGTCTGACCACTGAATATTAACAAACTGTAGCTTCTAAAAATTCATAGTAGTCTCCATTATCTGATTTTATAATTATTTTTTTTTAATAGAGAGACTATCGACCTTCACAAACAGAAGCAAATAAAAAAAAAAAAGTAAAAAAACCCCTAATATACAAACTGTCAATTTCAAAAAAACAAAGAACACATGATTATATTTTCAGAGAGGAGCAAATATTCTGGACTTTGTATATATAAAGACAGAACTCTTCTAGCTGATCTGCTAAAACATCATCCTTAGCATTGAAGACATCATTAATTAAAGCTGAGTATTATTAAAAGAAAATGAAAGCAGCCTGTACAAGGTTAAAAACTGACCAACTTTGACAGGCATTAATATAATCCAAAATTATAATTTTATAAATCTTGATGCTTTGTGGATTTTGTTTCTCATTAACATCTGCAGCAGTCTAGAAAGCATTATATTTTTCAAATATATGTTCTGACATTTTCAAACAAAAATAAATAAATAAATAAATAAATAAAAATCCTCAAGTCCAGTCATCATAAACATAGAAGAAACAGTTTCATTGTTCTATCTGTGTAGGCTATTTAGGTATTGGAAAACTGTTATGTCTCCACTCTTTAATCTAATTTTGAAACTTTATGAGCCCATTTCTTTCACATCTTCTCTCGGAGTTTTTTCTTGTCAATAACTAGAAACTAACAAGGCTTATCCAAAATCTTTTTTTTTTTTTTTTTTTTTAATAGTATCACATTGTTGCCTTCAAATATTTGCGATTTATCAACCAATTTCTGTATTGTGTTCATTTTGTAATTACGTGCAGCTCCCCATCATTAGTGTCATTTATAATATTATTGAATAGATTTGTCTCTTTGGAAAGTCCATTTTAATTACTTGTCCACTTAGCAAAGTGTGAGTATGGTATACTCAAGAAGCTTAACATCTGATTTATGATAGTTTTAGTCAGAGCATATATTGTTAAAAAGCTTATGAAAAATATTGTTTGAATTATCCCTTCCTAAAATTAAGGTATTTTAATCACATCTTTTTTTTTTTTTTCCCTGTTCACAACTGGATTATCAATATGATTAGAGAAAGAAAAAAGGTATTTTATACATTTTCCTCATATTGTGGCTACTTCCATCACTGTAAATATCACTTGTAATTGTCTGATAAACTATATTGCAAGAAAAAACAATTTGTTGAAGTAACTCCACCTTTTATGCCTGTGCTCAGAAAACAAAATCTGCCACCCCAAAATGTGGATATACATCTATACACCCATGGCCATATTTGAAAATGGGAGATGTGGTAAATGAAGTGCTTGGGCAATGCTCTCAGACACAGTTTGAATTTGGGGTGGTCCTGTGTGGAGTCAGGAGTTGGAGCCAAAGATTCTTGTGGGTCCCTTCCAACTCAGGATATTCTATGACTTACTACTTAAGTATTTTCATTTTCAGGCAGTATGTATTACTCAGAAGGAAAACATGAAACCTCAGTATTTCATGGTAGCTTGAATTCTTCCTCATTACAACTGTGCAGAGAACATCAATTACAAGACGTTTAAAGTAGAATTAAAAATAAAAAAATTTAAACTGTAAAATATAGAACTAGATCAAAGAACTTATATTTTGATGAAAATTAAGAGAAAGTGCTTTCATTTCTTTTAATTTCCAGATAAAGGACAGGTTGAAATTCAAAATAAAATGAACGAGAAATACTTTAAAGATAACTTTCCTCCACTATTTTTTGAATAACTATTACATCTCATTGAAGGATAGCAACAGGCACATTTTTGGGACCTGATAAAATGACACCATTTTAGCTTTAGAGAACCTCATCACAAAATTTCAAGTGCATACGAAAGAAAATATTGCTAACTAGATTTTTTCTTCTCTCTTGATCTATTCCTCACATGTATTAAATACAATGTCTGAAAGATTATCAACTTAATGTAATATTTTTTTCCGTTACACTATTATATTTTCCTACAGACATTATATTTATTTCACTTTAAGAAACAAAACAAAACAAAACAAAACAAAAAAAACCAACAAACTTTACATTTATTGTAATCGCAAATTTTTGCAGCATGATTTTAGGTGAAACAAAAGAGATTGCAGAGGTAAATGGTAGAATAAAAATGTATTGCCAAAATACATTATTAAAAAAAATAGCTTCTTTTGTTCTTTTGTCAATTTTATTGTTGTTGGAAAGTTAATTTACATGTTTTTTAAACTAGTGCTATTAGAGTAATTGAAGTTTCATATTATTCTGAAGCAACATGGTACTACTGAATTAGTACCTAATTATGTTCTGTTTCTTTTAGTTGCCTTAATGCTAATTGGTTATTTGGATATATTTTTCTCTTTGTATGCCTGCATAAAAAAAAGCATAAAGAAACAGAAGGAGAAAGAAGATAAGTATGGTGGAATACCAGTAAGTAAAGCAGATGAATTAGATATGTGAATGATGTCTTCTTTTTTAATATGCATACATGATTGCTTATGAGTGTTAAATTTTAGGCAGTTTGGGGATTTAGAATAATTGCAATGATTTTTATTCAAACTGTTCAGGAAAGCTCATGTTTCAGTAATTGTTTTTGGTTACTGGCCTCTGAAGTTCAGAAAGTAGTAGAAAGGAAAAAAGAAACATCACGTTTTCCTCTCTTTTTCCTACTGAGTTGGAAAGGAACACCAAGTAATTTAAGCTCACATAAAATTGCTTGGCTGCAGTGGTAAAGTGCTAATTAAATAACACATAATATATTCCTGATAACATGATAAAAGCAATATCATTTTCTCAAGTTGTCTTTGAATAAACTGTATATAATACAATTCACTACAGTTTTCAAAGCTTACAACTCCAGAATTATTGAATCTCAAGTATCAGCATATGTTGTCTGAGCTGTTTCAAAACAGTTATCTCAGTGGACTTTTCTGACTTACTCGAGTCTTAGTGAATCTACTCCATTTAAATATCTTTGCTAGTTTTCCATGTAGTTTGAAATTTCACTGATTCGGAGATATTGTGAAGAGGGTAAGTTTATAAATCTCCAGTTTAAAAACAAACAACAACATCAATAAAACATACGCACAAAAACTAAATAGCTGCCAATCATTTATCCAACACAGACTTTTTATTGAAACCCATGATTTAGGGGTTCTATGATAAAATTGAAACAGAAGTCCATTCTATATATAAATAGATCCACGAGAGGGATGTTGAAGCCATGTTGTATGAGATGTCTCCATGTAATAAAAGGAGAAGGATTTTTTTAACCTAAAATTGTTTAGAGTCATCGTGAGAAAATAATGATTATGTATTATGATTTGCAATATAGCAAACTCCCATGAAAAAAAAAAACTTAGAAATGAGTAGGACTCTGTAACTCATATCATATTTTAATCCAGTTAGGCAGTATTATGATTGGATCAACAAAAGTCAGATTCTATCCAAATTATTTATTTCCACATACATATATATATATATATATATATATATACGACTTTCAATCAATCCAGATTAACCTTTTTAATCTTTTATATTCAGAATTCTGGAGGTGTTTGTTAAATTATATAATTTTCCAATATATTGTTGGGTCAGGCTATGAACTGCAACAACATGCATAAGAACTATGTCATTTATCATCCATTAAAGTTGTGATGGCCAACATTTCCACGTTATTATAGTTAATTATCCCAATAGCTGTTCAAATCTTCAAAGTTAATCCCTTTGGTTTTGTTTGTTTTGTTTGGTTGTTTGCTTGTTTTCCCAAAAGGTTTAATACCTAGAGTGGTGCTATAGAATAATTACATACAGATCATAGGTGTGATATTCTTTGAGGAGACCTCTTGAACATTCAGTATATTGGAACAGTGAAAACAATGGGTGGTAGAAGTCTTTCATTGGATTTCTTAATATTTGGTTTAATAATAATACGCTTATTTATTCATGTAAATGTATATTATACTGCTCAGATGATAATTATGTTGCAAAAATATTGCTTTATCTAAGGGAATTTTATAGAGGTTGTGTACAATGCGCAGGCATTGAGATTCCATCAAAATTAAAACCATCTTTTATGTGTTGCAGTAGAAGAAACTTTTCTGTTCTATTATGAATTTGATAGTTCTCATCATCTTTGCTTATTAGGCTTTAGTATCATTAGACCCCCACACTTAATTGAGATTATCATTCACTCAGATAAAAAACACATGTATCATCTGTAATCTCGTGACAGATAACTACTTCTTTTGTTCCAATAAACAATACCATAATGATAAACTACCTTAGAAATAAGCTCTTAACGTAGATGTTGATTCTGAGGAATCTATGAGTGTCAGTGAGGCACTGACAAGGCAGGAATCCATCTTGCTATGTGGCTGGTTTTTGAACCACAGCATTTTGAAGTTACACAAAGCAACAATTATTCTCTACCATTTTACCAGATAAACTGTATATTCTCTCCTCTTCAGCACTTTTTCTTGAGAAAGAAATTTTTTGTAGCCAGACATTTTGTAAAGAATGAGAAATAAATATATTCTGTCATTATAGTAATAGACTTCCAGTATAACCTCTGACTACTCTGCCTGCCATTAGCATTTTTTTAATATGACAGCTTATGTTGGCTTCTGACAGATGTCTTGGAAAATTATTTCTATGCCACTTAAGACCAAGATAGGTTCAGTTTTGGTAAAACATTTATCTTAAAGCCTTTAAGTCTGCAAAGCACTTGTGTAAATGCTTAATTTTAAACATGTGAATAGTATTATTAACTCTGATGGAACTGTTCACATACCAAAGCTAGGGACATGCTTAAGTGCTTCACTAATAAAAGTGAAGGAGGGGGAAAGAACATCCATGATCTCCATTTATGTTATTACCTCATTTTAAAAAATATTTATTTATATATTTATAGACCGTGTAAAAAATATAAATGTTGCAATTCATTTGCCTTTGTTTCATAGCTGATGCACGTCAGAAAAAATCCTGTGTGAGACTGAATTTCTTCTGCAGGTAATTGTGATAAGTTCTTGGCGCAATCAGAAAAAGTCTATTAGTAACTTTCCCTCAAAACACAGTGCTATGATTTTTTACAATTATTATTTTCCTAATTTTCTGAAAAAAAGTCTGAACATTGAAGTCCAGGAAATTTTCTGAAAGCAAGAACATTCTGATTTTCACTTGTTTATCCAAGTACAACAGAAGATCTGTATTTCATCATCAGAGTGAGGCTTAAGTTCTTAGCAGTTTGTGATGGCAACATCCTTCAGTTAAGATCACTACACAGAATTTTATTGGGTTTTTTACAAACTAGTATAGACAGGTCTGTGTTTCACTTTGAAGCTCAAATTTCTAACATAATGTAAGAAGTTAAATTTGAGTTTGAAATTGAACATTTGGAAAGAATTTAAAGTTTCAGTGCTGAACCTCAGACAACATTTCTGAATTTAGCTCTGTTTAGTTATTTTATTGTTGAATAATCACAAACTGATTGTGTTAGATAAGCCTTAATTATTTATTTGACAAGAGGCTATATTAAATCTCAAAGCTTCACCTAGAAGTAGACAGTCAAAACTTATTCAATTGTCTTTCTCCACATGCATTTCCTTACAATTTTAAAGTATATTAACTACCTTGACTTTTAAGAGCTTTTTTTTTTTATATATATGTAATATTAAAATTTGCTTACAATTTGAATTTTATTTAAAAATGAGTGGATATTTCCAGTCTGGCCTACTTCTGAAATTGTATGGTATCAGATTTCCAGAGTGATGCTGATGTCAGACTCCAGCAAATGGAACACTAAGACTGTTATGCCACTAGACAGTGTTACAGACTAATGCAAAAGGTCAATGTGATCATAGTATGTGAAATAAAGCATGCTACAGTACATTAAGAGTGAGAATATATCAAGAGCTAACATTCTAATATTTTTTTTCATTAATCGAATTGCAAGGAACTAGAAGCTTTATATATAAACAGAGTTAAAGATTTCTGTAAAATCTTAAAATGATGCTCAAGTATTCATTTTAGACGTTTTAACCTGCAATTAGAGGTATACCCAAAGCACATTACTGTGGCCTGAAATCCCTAGTAGAAAACTGAAGTGTCTTTTTAATTTAGGAACTTTCATAAAGCATTTCTTATGTATGTGTGTGTCAACATGTTTTTACCAGAGAAGCAGTTAGAACCACCTTTAGAGATTGTAATAGTTCACCTTCTGGTCAGTCCCGGGTACAGGTCTGGATACATGAGTTTAACTTTTCATTGAAGATCCGTTTCCAATTCTGATCTTTTCCAGATAGTGGACACAAAACTGTTTTTCAGATTTGCATCTTTTTTTTTTTCTTTTTTTTTTTTTTCCGTCATTCAAAAACATTTTTTAAATTCTTTGGCACAAATCTTCTTTTCCTAAACACTTCTATTAATATGAATAACTCCTGAAGTTACTTCACTAATATCAGAGAGTTTTCATGGAGATTTGGGGCTCTGTAGAGGTTAGCTTATCATTTAAAAAAAAATCTAATTAGCATTTACTACAAGCATCTTATTTTCACTTTCCAACTATGCCATCCTCAACTTTTGATTCATGACACGAGATTTAATAAAATGGAATATATCATATCTCTTTTACTACTATTAGATTTTTTGAAGAGTCCTTTGCAGTGCTTTGATGCAGTAAACTCTGTAACAACCAATATTATATATAAATTGTTTTCAAAAATGTTGTACAGCATGTAAGGAATGAAATATACAGTATACTGGAAATATAAATTCTGATAGATATCACCCAGACTTATTGTTTTATAATGCTTGTTCTGTCAATTTTTGGGGGAAGCTCCTTTCAAAACAATGCCAAACGTGTCTTTTTGGAATATTATGCACAAAAATACTCATTACTGCTGCCAATTTTAGCTTCAGGGATAATATTTGATAGCATGTATATGGTGTTGTATATTAATAGTATATATTGAGAACTAAGAGTTTGAAAGGAATTGGCTTGCAGAGTTCTTTATTCACACATTTTAAACTAAAAGAAGAAAAATTACACCACAATTATTCTAAAAGTCATCCCTTGACAGGTTGAATGCAGCCAGCAGTTTCCATACTGAAGATGTTTTTGGACTTTGGGTTTCATGGTGATTTTTTTTTTTTTAATTTGTGTTGTTATAGACTCAAGATATACAAAGACTACTCTAAAAGTAGCACCTCCCATTTTATTATCCTGACCCATGACGTTCAGAAGTGGATGCTGATAATATGGAAGTAGATATGGAACCTTTCCACCAATTTTTGGTTACATTTAGTTGCCAATATGACAGCAGAGGGGCAATCTGACAAAATGGCATCTGATACAGATGTGCAGATGAAGCGAAATGTGTCATTGAATTCTTCCATGCAGAAAAAATGGAACCCACTGACATTCGTTGGCACTTTCTGAATGTTTATGTAGATCAGTACAGAGCAATGAATGTAAGCACAGTGAAATGCTGGGTGGTGTGTTTCAGTAGTGGCAACATCAACATCAACATGAAAAATAATCCATGTTCTGAGTGGCTTACACAGCTGTTATACCATGAAGTGAAGAGCATCTTGATCAGTTCATCTGTGAAAATCAAATGATTACAAGCAGGGAAGTACATGGAGAGCTAAAATTCAACTTCAGAGTTTTGGAAAAGACAGTGGCAATGTTAGAATATTGCAGAGTTTGTGCCAGGTGTATCCCATGAATTATCACACAGGAACAGAAAGAACACCACATCCCAATTTGTCAGGACCTATTGAACCAATATGAAGATGAAGCGGATGTTTTCCTGGCTTATATACTTACCAGAAACCAAACATGAGGTCAGCCCTGCGAGTTTGGGTCAAAACAGCAGTCTTTAGAGTGGTGACATGTTAATTCTCCTGTCATGGTTTAATACTTTTGTAATTTTGCTATCAGTATTCCACATCATAACATCATGTAAAGTATGGATAATTCACAGAGGTTCAGCTTGCAGAAGAAGACTACGTTTCCCAGAGGACATCAAGGGCATGAGATAAGTCACGGGACAAGGACAGTATATAATCTCACTCCTGTGACTGAAATCTCACACTCTCTCGGATCCTCGGAGCGTGGGGTGCATTCCAGCCATTTCGCCTAGAGCTTACAGTAGGCCTTTCAGTTTTTGGGACTCACTCACTCTCTCTCTCTTTTTGCTTAATTACAATTATATTGTATTATATTGTATTATCCTGTTTTCTGATATAGCATTTAGTAAATAAGTGTGCTTCCTTAGATCACTGCCGCTGTTTTCTTTTCCCATTCCCTTTTCCCCTTCCCTTTTTGGGCCAGCGGCCCTTTTGGGCCAGCTGCCCCCCTGTCACGGGCACAGGTAGATCTTGCTTAACCAGCGACATCTCCACAGAAAAAAATATTCGAGATAAGTGAGTAAAGTGATTTGCACTATCTTTTGGGACAGAAAAGGGGTGAACCTTCTGGATTTCCTGGAACTCAGAAAAACTCAGAATCATCTCTGATTGCTAATCATGATGCTGACTAAGCTTAATGCTCAAACATCCAGAGTCAGGTCACAGACTGAACTTAAAGCAGATTCGCTGTCATTTACAAGACAAGCAGTTCTGTGTTCACAGTAGACACCAGTCACTGTCCCATTACTGAGTTTAATGTAGATGAGTATCACAACGCATCACCTCCCATATCATAAGGTTCATACTGCAAATCATAATGCTAGGATGTTTCAATGACAGTTTTTAACTTCCCTGATGATAAACGGAATTTTGAAGTTTAAAGATTGGAGTTACTTTCAAATCTTGCAGATGAATTATTCCCACTTCTGATAATTTTATAACAACAACAATAATAAATAGAACAGTAGGTATTTTCATTAGATTTTCAGAGATATAATATTAGGTCACCAAAGCCTTCCATGTCTTAATTCCTACATTTTCACATTCAATCTGAAATTCACAATGCTTGTAGGACTAGACAAGCAGAAGAATGAAAACAATTTTAAGGAACTAGCAGGTTCAATATGTAATGCTTTAATCTCCGTTACTCTGGAGAGGGAAGTAAATCCACACTAGTCAAATGGAAAGCTGAAAATACAGACTGATTTTCTTCATGGAACACTTATTCTTTCAACTGTCTTGAAATGGACATTTTCTTAATGGCCTGAAAGGTTATCTCATTTTTTTGCTGCTTCAGAGCTTTGATCTTTTTATAAAATGATATTTTGTTGTTCCCGATGTTGCTTGATGACTCTAAATAACTAACTCTTCCAAGAGGAAAAAAATGCATTTGAATACTAACCCAGATTTTCTCTCTATTGGACTATTTCAGTCCTATGTTGAAATCAGTACCAATAAAAGAATAGCATATGTATACAGAAAACCAACACTGAATTTTGCAGCAGATACATAAACTCATCACATCATTATTATCTTCAGGCCAGGATAATGATTCAGGTTCTTGAATTTTTCTTACATTTAAACTGTCAGAACTCCAAGTCCAGACTAATTCCTGGTCCTGTTTTCAAAACCCACTGCTCCTTCTGGGAGACCAATACGTCAGTTTAAAGCGAAATCTCTTTGTATTTTTAGGGTGGAGTCACAGAAGGGCATTCAATTACAGTTCCATGCTGCCTGAGACCTTTGATGTCAGACTGCTTTTTTCCCTGATATTCCACCAATTTCTTGCTTCTCAGCAACAACATTATGTCATTTCTGATTTGTCACATCACAGACTATCTAGTAACTACTAAAGCAATGAAAACCTACATATCTCTATTGAATAGAAAATATTTGAAAATATTTGAAAATTAAGAGTAATGTTTCCATTTGAGTTTATAGCTATTTTTTCTGCTGCTGGCATTGCTGTGGAATTCTGACACACTTTTCTATCTTTACACAAATGTCAGATTCTGTGTAATTCCTGGTCCCATTTTTATCAATCTTTCATGTCATAAATGTGTTATTTTATGATCTTGAAAACACCTTAACAAGTAACATGAATAATAGGAAAATGATTGTAATGCTCACACTTGCACCCAGAACACATGCCATAATGCTGTTTTTTATTTTAATGTAGACCTTACCAAAATTCCCAGTCACAGAGAATGTACCATGACCTTTGTAAAGGTTTTGCTTCATATTACCTTGATGGCTAACGGCGAGAAAATAATTTTATTTTGAGACTTTCTTGATTTAGTAAGCATATCCTGTTTTAAGTTCCAGTTTTATAGATCAAAACCTTCTGTCCCTATCCTCATCTATTTTTCTGTCTAATTAAGTCAAAATACTGAAGCACTGAATATAGCATCTTGTCTCTTCTGAACCCAGGCAATCTTTGCCTACAGCAAATGGTGTTCCCACACTGATTGAGTTAATTCAGTTCAAGGACTACAGCATGCTTTCGGCTATCTTCACAAGTCTTTGGTCACCATAGCAAGAAGCATGCAATCATGCTTTTAGAATTCAAGTTTCAAGCAATTGTCATTTCCCACTGCTTCTTTAATAGATGCACTACCACAAGTTAATTTTTTTGCATATGTTCTCGTGAATAGGCTTCCACAATATCACATGACTAATATATTTTTTAAATGAAGTCTATTTGTTGTGCTTAGCAGACTGTCTTACTGATTAATCTTGTTGAATCTGGCCAATATCAGATCTTGTACTTATAAACCTAAACTATCATTTCTAAAATAACTGACGTATTTTAATTAAATTATCTATTCTAATAAGAATATATGATCTTAAACAAACACATATTTTCAACATATTTCCCAATAGAAAGAAAACAAGTCAAGAAGAAAAGTATCTATTTTCCAATTTTCTTTCCCGTGGCATGCATAACAGTATCAACTGGGTACAATTTTTTGGACTCAAATTTTATTTTTGTTAACATAAGGGATGGAACATGCAATGTGGCATGACTTCTTGATTTTTTTAATTAGCAGAAAAACTCACTATGCCAAAGAAAATAGAAAGAAAAAGAAAAAAGAAAAGAAAAAAAAACCACCAGCAAATATAAACTCTGCCAACCTTTGTATTTCAATGACATTTACATTGGCATAAAACTTTTTCAAAGATGTACATTGGGGACAAGGCACTTCTTAAAACTGATTCAATTTTCTTAATAAAAATATGAAGAATACCTATTTATTTTTTAGAGTAACGTGCATTTTTTAGACTAACGGTACCTTACTTGGTAAGTAATGCCCCCTATTTATTACCATAGAAACTAAAATATATAAAAAGAGTGCAGTGACACTATTTGATAGAACAAATTCCCAGATACAAAACTCTCATTTTCAACATAGTACCATTAGCTATTCGTTTTCTCCAATGATGGATAAGAGTATGCAAGCCACACTTGTAAAATTGTACACCAACAGAGGTGGCCCACTGTTTCACATTGTTGACATTCACATTGTTGCTAGGAAAATATTTCCCACATAGTCTGTCTTTCATTGGCCCAAATAGATGGAACTCAGAAGGCACCAAATTCAGAATATACAGTGGGTGTGGTAGGACAGTCCAGCCAAGATGGGCAATGCGCTCCACTGTTTTCCAGCTTGACATTATTGAGTTACAGTAGAAGAATTGTCATCTTCTCTGGCCTGACTCCGCATGTTTGAACCTTCAGCTTAGTCAGCATCATGATGCAGCCGCAAGAGCTGATGATTTTCCTGGGTTCCAGGAAATCTAGGTGATTCACCCCTTTTCTATCCCAAAATGCAGTGCACATCACTTCAACAATGGAGAGATGACAGAAGATATTTGGTATCTATATAGCTTATACTTTTTTGTTGCTAAAACCATGCCAATATCCATGGAGAGAATATATATTTGTGAGAAATGAATACATTTTGCATTTTGAAGAATTTCAGCTTTTTAGATTAGCGTTATTTATTTTCTTGTTAATGTGAAGGTAGATTTTGCCCAGAGAAGGTATGGAGTCTTGCTCAGATTGGTTGTGGAGTCCCCCTTCTTGGAGATACTCAAAAACTGCCTGGACATGATCCTTGGCAACTTGCTTTATTGTCCCCACTTGGAGAAGTATATGGACCACATGACTTCCAAGAGGTTGCTTCCAGCCTTAACTGTTCTGTCAGCATGTGATTCAAAGCAAGTGACTATACAAATTCCAAACAGTCACTGCCCTCACTGGAGTCAAATATTTAAGCAGGTTTAAATACTCTGCTGTTATGAGGTCATGATGAGTTAAATAATTTTAAATGTGCAGGTTTTTTTTACCAAATAACTTCAGCCACAGAATAATCTCTCAGTTTCATGATTGTACATAATGTATTTTATACAAAATGCAAACTCAATAACATTTAGAATCTGCCCAAAGTCTTCCTAATAAATTAGGTCAAATTAATAGATGATGTTATGCATACTGGCATCAGTGAAATTACATTAAAGATTAATTTGTCCCACTGCTTAAAATTCAGTTTTTAACCTCTAGATTTAGACAATTTACATTATGAAGAACTCTTATTACATTAAGGTTACTTTTGAGTCTGTATGTTTTTTTTTTAAGTCTGATTGAAATTTCAGATAGATGAGTAGGTGGATTACGCAGTCAGTCTTGAAAGGGAAAAGTAACATTAGTAACAACTGTGAAAAACAATGACTTTCTTTCAAATTGGCAGGTTTGGGGGTTTGGGGGCTTTCTGTAAAGGCAAACTTTTACACACAAGTTACAGTGTGACAAATATGAAGGCTGACGTTCACTTTGATATAAAACCCTCAAAATTTAACTAAGGTGATTATGGATAAAGGAAGAGCAATAAATATCTCTTGCACTGATGTTTTTAAGTTCTATACCATGATCTGCAATAGTCCCTTTGTGTCCAGTTTGGGATTTTTTGATCTGGATTGGTGAACTACTGGGCAGATGAGCAACTTACTTATGTATTCCAAGTGGAGTTCACAGTTCATACTCAGTCTGAAGCTCATTTATGAGTGGAGTTCCTCGGGAGTCTTGAAACTTATCTTGTACAATATATTTATGAAGGACCTAATGAGACACAAAATACACAGATTCTCATCAAGTTTTCTGATGACACTGCACTGAGAAACAAAAGTGACACATTTAAAGATAGGCTTCCCACTCAAAGGCAATTAATCACGCTGAAATTAATCCCCAACCTTTGGGGAAAACTTTGAACTTCAGCAAAGGTAAGTTTTGCACCTGGTTGCAGTGTTTGGGCTGGGGACTTGAGAGAAGCAATGCTAAAAAGTGTATAAATGTTCAGTGGACGACAAAATGAATGTGAGTCAACAGCGTGTCTTCTGAAATACGAAGGCTAACATCCTGGACTGCCTTAGAGAAACACATCAAGTATTCTGAGGGGAGCGATTATTCTTCTCTACTGAAGTTATCTAACATTATGTCAAATAAACATGTCTAGTTTTCTATACTAGTTTCCATAGCAAAGGGCCACCAATGTGGTTAGGAGCTGGAATACTTGCTTCAGGTGGAGATGCTATCTGATCTTGTTTAGCCTGGAACAAGATCATCCTTGTTTGGATGACTGTATATAGTATTCATAATTCAGAGTGCTAGAGCAGTAACTAGCAGGCAGTAGAAAAAGCCCTACGGACTAATTGGTGGTAATGAGCCACAGGAACGCTACAGTGATAAGATAGGATAAATCAATATGTTACCTGAGACACACCGTGATTAACTAACGGGTACTTAGTAGAATTTAGTATATGGAAGTCAAATTGTACCAAAAATTTACATCTGTAGCCATGTAGAAAAAATGTGAAAGGGAAATTAAAAGTGCTGAGAAGATATAAAACTTACAAATAGTGCAATGTACTATATGAACTGTAGTTAATAGGAAATTATTATCAAGCAAATACTAATAAGACCAGTGTGAAACTCTGGCAAGGGGAGAGAAGAATCCAAAGGCAAAGATGAAGAAAGAAAGAAAAGTGGAACTTAGAGTAGATATGTGTGGACAAGATTTGGTGAAATTCTTAAGAAGAATCCTTAGGACAAGTAGAAATAGAATTAGTGAGAAATGGGAATAGACCTAATTTGATAATGCGTATTGTAAACTAAATATTTAGCAATAGTTTATGAGGCTGTATATAAACAGAACCTATTTTCAAATGAACTGAAGAATGCTCTCAGAGCAAAGTGAATGTCACATCAATTGTGTATTTGTCTGAATTGTTTAAATCGACTGTTCCTTAAATGAAAAAATCATCGTATCTATATGAATTGCTTAAAAATGGATTTGCATCTGACAGTTTGTTAGAAAACATATACAGGACAGAGAAATAAATAAATAAATAAAAAATGTTCTTCAATAATGACTGTGCTCTGCATGCTACCTTCCAGATAGGTGTTTTGTAGAATGAAAGGCTATTAAAAGCTCTTGTTTTTTTGTTTACTTGTTTTTTTCTCCTTCATAGCTGTCACTTATTATTTCATTTCTTACTACTGAAAATAATTTTTCATGTATATGTAGTATTATCGATTTTTTAGTGCTAGTTACTCATGGCGCAGTTGACACATAAAATTGTGATTGTAAACTCATTTCTACACTGTAAAAGAAATGTACATCTTGAAGAAACAAAATATAGCTCTAAGGTACTAATTTGTTATGAAGATAATAACATTTTCTTAAGTTTTTTGTTTTCTCAAATTCCATCTTGTAACTCATAAGCTCTTAACCTCTCAGAAGACATGATGCAAATAGGTCACTTTTTAAACCGTAATCAGAAGCCACATTGCTTCTGAAGATGCATTGTATTCTGTTTTCTGGCCTGCAGACTATGACACACTTTTGAGAGAATGACCACACTTTGAAGAAATCTAATTCAAACCTGAATATGCAAGAATTTAATGTGTTCAATGGTACCTGATTTCATCATCATAATTTTGCTAATGGAAAGATTTTATTCAACGAAGTTAGGTATAGACACTGTGAAACAAAGGCTTTGGAGAGATTTGTAATAGAAGAACATTATAACTCTAGCAAACTCTGGGGCTAATAAATCAGATGCATAAGTAAAATAATAGTTTTGTTTTCTACTCCTTCTACCTTATATGCCTATTTTTGTATATATCAGATAAATCTTACATTTCTGAAACAAACAAACAAACCAACTCACAACTTTTTTTGCCATCAAGACATTGTCCAAAAATAGTACCAGTAATATTTGCACCACAAACATCTTTGTAAACTGATTAGATTCTGGAACAGGAGAGATGAAGGATAAAGTGTAATTGCTTTTTTCACTCCAGAGAATCTAGGATAAATTTTAACATCTGGCACCATGCTATATCCTGAAAGATCTGTAAGATTTCATGAGAGTATTGTCATAATTCTGTAAGCCCAGGTCACACTTTTTGTGGTTTTTATACCTGTTAAAATGAGATTTAAAAGAGGTACTATTAAAATTATTTGCCTTAGATAAATTCTGTCACATACATAGAACTTGAAAACATTGATTGAAAGAGCTTCAAGCTAGGATCAGCAGGGGCAGAATATATTATTAGGGGTGGTACAGAACTGTTTGAGGGTGGCAAGGCTAATTTGAGCATGTATGCCATTTCATGGAGCATTGCTTATTGAAAAGCACATAAGATGAGCTTGTATACCAATATGCATGGTATGATTAACAAACAAGATGAACTGCAAGCTTCAGTCCTTATCCAGGGCTATATCACTGGTGCTAGTGAGACTTGATGAATTCCATGGCTGGAGTGCTGGGACAGAGGGTTATCAGCTATTCAGGAGAGATTGACAAGGCAGGCAATGTGTAGATATTGACTGTACATAAGGGAGAGATTAGAATTTACATCCCTTAATGTTAGGGATGATGATCTCCATCTGGAGAAGGATAAAGAGAGCAGATAGCAAAGCAGATACCAGGGGTGTCTACTATTGACTGCCCACACAGGATGTCAACACCCTGAAGCTATCCCATAGGCAGTTATAAAAAAGCTCTGAATCATTTGCCCTCATCGTCATGAAAGATTTCGACTTCCCAGAAAAATGGAAATATCATTCAACACTGCATGGGAAATTCTTAAAGCATGCTTAGAAAATTTCTTCTCATAAACAATTAATGAGCCAACTAGGAAAGATGTCCTCCTAGATCTGTTGTCTGAGAATAGGGAGAGCCTTACTGGTGATGTAATGGTAGGTGTCTGCCTTGGACACAGTGATCATGAAATGGTTAAGTTCAAAAGACTTTGGAGTATGGAAAAAAAAAGTCAACAAAGTTGCCAACTTGGATTTTAAGAGAGAAAAATTTAACTTTCTCAAGGAACTAGTTTGCTGTGTTCCCTGGCAATTTGCTTTGGAAGTTTTAGAAGTCCATGAGAGGCAGTTACATTTTAAGAACTGACTTTGAAAGCATAGGAGCAAGCAGTCACATTTTGTTGCACATCAAGCAAATGGGACAGACGACTGTAACTTGGTCAGAATAACATAATATATGAACTCTGGAAGTAACGTTTGGCTTCACAAGGAAACTACAGAGCTACAATTTATATTTGTAGGTAGGAAGAAAACAGGAAAAGTCAAAGCTCAATGTGATTTGACACTGGCTAGCATGATAATGTGATTTGACACTGGCTAGCATATATAACCATATATATATGTATAACCATATATATATATATATATATATAACCAGTGAAGGAACAACTCCAGTCACAAATACATTGGGGCTATCCAGCTGGAAAACAGTTCTGCAAAATAGAAACTAGGAGGCTTAATAGACACAAAACTGAGCATTTGAAGGGAAGGTGCAAGGAGGATGGAGTCAGGCTATCTTCAGTGATGTCCAGTGCCAAGATGGGAGGTAATGAGCAAAGACTGAGGCACAAAAGCTTGTGTATAAGCATCAAGAAACATTTCTTTACAGTGAAGGTGACTGAGCACTAGAATAGGTTGCTGAGAGGTACTGCAAAGTCTCCCGTCTTGGAGATCTTCAAAAGCCATCTGGACCTGGTCCTGGACAACCTGCTCTGTGTGTCCTGCTTGAGTGGGGAGGGATGACCTCCCCACTTGGCCTCTAGAGATCCCTTTCAAACTTTCAAGGACAAATGTCAGAGTCTGTGCCTGAGACGAAGCAATGGTGGACAAAAGTACAGACTGGGAGATGAGTGGCTGGAGAGCAGCCTTGCACAGAAGGATCTGAATGTGATGATTGACAGTGGACTCAACACAAGTCAACAGTGTGCCCTGCCAGCCAAGACAGCAGTATTCTGGGGTGAATTAAACACAAATCAGCCAACCAATGAAAAGAGGTGATGATCCCATTGTATTTAGCCACACCTGGAATATTGTGTGCAGTTCTGAACTCCAGAATACAAAAAGGATATTAAGATACTTGACCACAGTCAGAGGAAGGTAGCAAAGCAACAAAGTTGGACACTGGAACAGGCTTCCTATAGGCATTGTTGATGTCCTACGCCTGTCAGTGTTCAACAGGCATTTGGATAATGCCCTCAGTAATATGCTTTGAGCATTGTGTAACCCTGAAGTGGCTCAGCAGTTAAACTCAATTATTTTTGTAGATCCCTTTTAACTATTCTAATTGTAATGTTTAATTTAAATTCCAATTCTAATTCTAATGATTCTGGTTCTAATTTCTATACTATTCTGAATTGTTTTCTTCAAAATCATTTAACCTTTTCTTGCTCACTGTGAATAGAAAACACAAATGTTGCATGCTTGTTGGAAAGATTAATGATTAAAATTAGTTTTCCACAATACCAGGTAATCTATCCGCAAGCCACCCATTGTGAGTTTTCTACTACTTTGAAATAAGTGTCTCTTACATTAGGTATACATTCTTATATAGCAGTTATATATATATATTGACTTGTGAAGTTAACCTGCCTGGATAATTCTTATAGGCACCTTGAAAGTTGTGTTATTTATATTTTTCTCTTTTTAAGATTCTGTCAATTTAAGGACAGAATTTTAGTAATTTATATGAATTAATGCTTTGGAAAATGTGATACTACTGGATATATCTGAATATCCTGCTCGTATTATTATTATTATTATTATTATTATTATTATTATTATTATTATTA
>JAPSGF010000068.1:3461936-3484683 GCA_035772895.1 Perdix hodgsoniae
TTATTATTATTATTATTATTATTATTATTATTATTATTATTATTATTAGCAATGAAAAAAAGGCTTTTTTTTTACATGACTCCGCATTGAGATTTGGTTAGTTATGTGCAGAATGTACTGAAAGGAAATGGAGAAACTGGAGAGCTAATGCATGAGCACTGGAACATCAGTCATGAATATGAGTCTCCCTTTTCTGCTTTCTGTTGCAGTTTTTGAGATCTTTTAAACAAGAAAGTGGCATAAAATGATTGTGATAAAACTTATACAATTGTTAAGGCAAAAATGTTACCTTTCAAATTGATTAGGGAATGCATTCAAGTTTGATATCAAGAGATGCATATTCCAAGTTTTTAAGTCCAGGACCAAAGCATTTCTAGAGTTTTGAATAGATTAATTAAATTTATTGTCCCCACAAACTTGTTTATAAACTTATCTGAAAATTTATTTGATGATTGCAAGCATTTTTCTGCCTGGAAATATATTTGTAATTAATGTATCTCTTCACCTTGTAACAGTATTGTCTTTTAATTTATTTATTTTTTCTCAATTTTCTAAAGCCCCAAATGTTTAGCTTAATCAATTTAAATGACTTGTCATATAAACAAGTCAAGTCCTTTAACCTTTTTCATAAACATGTTTTTTTCATTACCATGATGATTTTTTGCATTCCTCCGATGTGGTTTGAGTTTAATTAGTGTAGGTAACAGAAATTATACATTATTTTCTACATAAGGTCATAGCTCAACTTTTACATGTTATGAATACAGAATTGTTTCCTGCCACTTTGTCTTTGCTGATGCTTCCTAAAAGCATGAAATTTTTAAAAAGGTTTTACTACATGGATAGCTCAAAATCAACTTGTGGGATTTGAGATTTGATGTGGCAGTCTTAAACTGAAGCCAAGATTACCTAGATTAGACTTAAAGTGAGCAACTTAGTATTGCGTCAGCATAATCAGTTAAAGAATCTTGTGGAAGAGAAGAATTTTAAGAAAAGTTTAGAGAAATGGTTGTCAGGAATGCTCTAAATTTAACTAATCTGCTTTCATAGGGAGAATAGGCTGGATGAGGTCTTAAGGATTCTTATTGTTTTAGCTTGCTGATAAATCATATTTCTATAATTCTCAGTAACTTTATGAATTTTGTGTTTTATTATTCACAGCAACAAAAATTATTCTTAATTTTTCAGTATCTAATATTCTTAGTCCTAAAGAATCTGGGCATGGAATTTTCAGTACTTATTCCAAATGATCTACTGTGTGACAGGTGCTCAAAACTGTAGTGCTCAGTTAAGAGTATGATAATCAGAGTCCTGAGTTTGCAGATTTTTTTTCCACTTATACGTCTTTATTCATCCATAATTTATTTGACATTTGCAATAGTTTTAATGATTTTCACACAAATTAAATTATTTAATACATTTCTGTATCAAATATTGTGCAGTTGCATTACTGCATGTCTTGAAGTCAGTTCAATAATAAAAATTACAGCCTTTCTACCTATTTTCCAGTTATATTTTTCTGTAACCTCTAGATAGAATTCATTCCTTTCCTCTATTGGCTATGCCTTATTCATACAGTACAGGATCTTCCAGGGCACATGATAGATATTCCCCTCCATTCCAGAGCCTTTTCCTCAGAACTGCTCCATTCTCCAGTCTCTATGGGTCATCTGAAAGGCATCCTTACCCTTGAGATTATCAAATGGTCACCTCAGTTAAATAGTGTCTGCAGAGTTATTGAACATCGGCTCCAGTATCTGCTCTAGTTCGTTGCTCTAGGTCTCCTGGCTACACCCTGCCCCCTGCTGCTGCACTGTAATGGCAACTGTTCTTGCACCAGGTGTTTACCCAATGCTCAACAATGAAACCATCAGTGTTCTACTAACTTTTCCTCAGCTGAAACCAGGACATCACTCCATGATTTTCCCAGGGAACAAATTAAGACTAGCTATCCAGAAGTTGCCCAGACTGACCTTTCAGGCTTTGTTTGAAGCTAGAATATTTGACTTGTTTTAGTCATGTGTGATGTCTTTCAGTCTTCCAATTTTTCAGAGATAGTGTCTTACAAAGACATTGGCCAGCTTTCTCAGTACTTTTTTGGTGCAGACTGTCATGTCTTCGAATTTCAATTAGTTCATGGCTTGACACTCATCAACTACTGCTGTCTTCTTACATTCTGTCTCTAGGCAGAGATTTCAACAATTGTCCAAATTTGTGCATTCTAAAATCTATTGTTTTCTTTTAGAATATTTATAGTCATGAAGCATGCTCACTACCCAACTATTAGATCCAGGCCAGGCCTCTTAGTCCAGCAGTTCTCTGGACATTTAATTTTACTCACCAAAGCATGCTCTGTGATATACCCTGAAATTTCATAATCACAAGAATAGATTACTTTTCTCGCTTACGAATCAGCCTGTTTCAGGAGAAAGACTGTTACTTATGGCATTTCATAGCCTGGTGATCAGAGCTATAAATCCACTTCATTAGGTTAGTACAGCTTTATTCGAGTTCCTGGGACTTCTTCTGTCTCAGTTTTCCAAATTCCTGGCTATTTCTGAAAAAAATGTTGTAGTTGTTCCTCCAAGTGGATGGTGATGATATTCTCATTTTCTTAGTGGAAAAAAAAAAAGAAAAAGAAAATGAAAAAGAAAAGAAAAAAAGAAAAAAAGAAAAAAAAGAGAGATGCTTCATAAAGAGATTTAATAGCATCAAAAAAAACCTGAACATATATGTTCCATAGACTTTTAGGGATGAAAGAAAAACATAACTTAAATGGACAGGATGTCTCAGAAATTATGAGATTATGTTAAGTGGATTTCTTCCAGCTGAGACAGCAAGAAAAATTTTAGTGACTCATTGCCAAGATTGGACAAGTCTTTCTACTATTTGCTGTGTTTGCCTTGCTTCTGTTTGTAATTTCTGGGGCACTGGTTCCTGATATTCTTTTTTTTTTGTTTGTTTTTTGTTTGGGAGCTGAAGTAGAAAAGGCTTTGTACATTTTAACTTCTATCTCATTCAGAAGCTCACTTCATTAAGTAGTATCTTGGTATTTCCCTAAATCTCATTTTAAGGTGCTTATGTTAGTATCCCCTGCAAGTCTTCAGTTTTTAGGTTTTATGGATTTGCACTGTATGTGCTTTTTCTGTTATTTCACAGGGGGTTTTGTGGTGTTTTCATTATTTCTATGGGTGCTTTTTCCTTTTCAGATTATTAATGAATTCCTCATTTGACAATATTTGTTTCTATCTACCCAATCTTGCCTTTCCTTTGTGTTGGGATAGCTTACCTCCATACTTTAATATAGTATTTTATTTGTTTATTTATTTATTTATTTAATGTCACTTGTTTCTTATGTTTTTCCTTTTGATTACTTTCTTCACAGATAAGTTATCAGGCTTGTTTAAGTCTACTTTCTTGTTGTATATTATCATTTTACTGTGCATTTTAATTTTTACCATTTTTGGAACCTTGAAGTCTACGGTTTTGTGAGAATCCTTCTTTGTTTTTTGTCTCAAAGCTTGCTTCCTGAGGTGTTTCTTGTGATAAGACTGACTTGTCTGGGAGATGAGTGATGGGTGTTGCCATGTGGCAATCTACATCACTGTGTGGACAATTTTAGCTGTTTGCCTCCGGAAGAGAGTGCTTAGGATGGTTTATTGGCGGAAGATCTGGCCTGTGATCAGTAACTCCAGCTTGCCATGGGAAACTGGGGAACGATGCCATTTGTATCCTGTGAAGGCAGGGTACAAGTTGGTGCCTCCCTGCTTCCTCTTATCTGCTGGCAAGGCCAGGAAGATAGGAACAAAGGAGTTTTCTGCTGAGACCGCAGAGCCAGAAGCTGCCACTCCAAGGACAGCTGACTCAACCACTTTGGATTTGAGCTGTCACTCCAAAGACAGCTGACTCGACCACTTTGAAAGCATTGAAAAGGGGCCATCATCGCCTTGTTCTTTACCACCGTCGTTAGCCACCATGGTCGTTGTCTTGCTGCCACCATCGCAGTCTGGTCGTCCTCGTCATCGTCAACAGAACAACAGTGCCCAAAGAACCACCACTTCTGAAGATCAAAGACTGAACTATGAACCATGCTGGATCCACGGTGGTGACTATGTCCCTCTTGCTTCCTATAAAGACTCCTTGCTTCTTCTTTCCTATCTTTTCTATCACCCTCCTTCCCTTCCCC
The DNA here is from genome assembly GCA_035772895.1 of Perdix hodgsoniae. NCBI lineage: Eukaryota > Metazoa > Chordata > Aves > Galliformes > Phasianidae > Perdix > Perdix hodgsoniae. The sequence goes on from JAPSGF010000068.1 coordinate 3,466,123, forward strand.
ATTACCCTAATTCATAAAAGCGTCCGTATTCCCCTTCCCCATCTCCCTAATTAGCATCTGTAAAACCAACATTTGAACTGTTGTTTCTTAATCTCACGCCGGGTATACAGATATTAAAAGAACCTCCTCTCCCTCCTATAAATTGGAGCGAGACAGGTTTTAAATACCTTACACTTATTTTATTTATGTTATTCTCTGCCTTTGAAATTTAAGTTGGCTTCTCAGGGTTATTATTTAGAATTGCCTCTAAACAAATTGTGATCTGGTTCTTGCATTGTTTTCAGTTTATATTCATCCCCAGTCCATTCCAAGAACTCACTGGATACTTCCAGTCCTGCAAAAGTACTTTTGAACATGTTTCAGCTAGTTAAAGTTGTATAAGCAGGAATGTTTTTAGTTTCAATCAATAGTTGATACTTCTTTTCTGCTAACAAGGAAATACAAGCAGACGGATTCACTAACAGCAGATGGTACCCGACCAATCTGGTGGCCTTCTACAGCAGAGTGATGGCATCATCGGACAGAGGAAGATCTACTGACATTGGTTATCTGGAATTCTTAAAGGCTTTGATATCATCCAGCACCACATTCTTACATCTTTATCTCTAAACTGGAGAGATATAGATTTGAAAGATAGATTATTGACTGGATAAAGAATTGGCTACCTAGACACAGTCAGAGACACAGCTAGCAATGAGTGGCATCCTCCAGGCATCCATAGTGGGACTGATTCTCATTAATATTTCTATTTATGACCTAGACAGTGGGATTGATTTCTCTGTTACAAAGTTTTCAGACAACACCAAGCTGAGTGGTGCAGTTGCTGAAATAGAAGGAGGGAGGCCATCTAAAGGGACCTGAACAAGCTTGAAAAGTGGGCCCACACAAATCTAATGAGGTTAAATTGTGGTGGGAGAAGTAACTACAAGTGAGTCTCCAAAGAACTTATCAGACTCCTTGATAGACCCTACCACTGTGAAGCCTTGAGGACTGGAATGTAAGACAAAGAGCAAAGGGAGTCCAAGGATAAACAAGACCTTCTTCTGTTTGTGCTGTTAATCTTGTCACAATTGAGAAACCTTTCATCCTTTATCACTGTTGTCTGAGAGAAGTTAGGGCCAATTAACTAATTAGAGGAACTGTTAGAGAAACAGGAACTTCTTGTGGATGGCATATAAGATGTATGTAGAACACAATAAAGGAGAACTACAAAAAACTGAGAGAGCTCTCAAACTCGACTGAGCACCAACATTAAATAAAGCAAGGTGTTGCTCTTGGATCAGTGCAATTCCAGGTATGTGTACAGACTGGGACTCCTTGACAAGAAGATACCTGTGGAGTTGGTTTTGGAGGTTCTTGCGGATGAAAAGCTGAGCATGAGCCAGTAGTATGTGTTTGCTGCCTGGAAGACCAGCTGTATCCAGCACTGTATCAGAAGAGGAATGGCCAGCTGGAAAAGGGAGGTGACTGTTTCACTCTCTACTCTGGCCTTGTGAGGCCACACCTGGAGTACTGCCTGCAGATATTGGTCCCCCGACACAGAAAGATGTGGAGCTGTTGAAATAGAACCAGAGAGCTGGGACACTTCTCCTGTGAAGAAGGTTGAAGGACCTTGCCTTGTTCAGCCTGGGGAACAGAAGGCTCCAGGGAAACCTCATCACAGACTTCCAGTGTCAAAAGGGATATATAGAAACAAGATGGGAACTAATATTTTACATGAACTGACAGTCATAGAATCATAGAATCATAGAATCATAGAATAGCTTGGGTTAGAAAGGACTTTAATGGTAATGTAGTTCCAATCCTCTGCCATCAGCAGAGTTGCTGTCTACTAAATCAGGCACTTGATCAGGCTGTCCAGGGCCCCATCCAACTTGACCTTGAATACCTCTAGGGATGGAACATCCACATCTTCTCTGGACAATCTGTTTCACTGCCTCATCACCTTCTTAGTGAAAAATTTCCTTATAACATCTAATCTATATCTCCCCTCTGTTAGCTTAAAACTGTTCTCTATTATCCTATCATTACGAAAAGTCTGACTCCCTGCTGATAATAAGCTGCCTTAAGAATGGGAAGTTCACAATGAGCCAGAGCCTTCTTTTCTCCAAAAGGAATAGGGCTCATTTTCTCAGATTGTCTTCATAGGAGAATTGGGAATAGTTTTATATTGAAAGAAGGGGGATTTAGTTTAAATATTATGATAAAATTTCTTATGCAGAGAATTGTGATGCACTGGAACTAGTTGCCTGGAGAAACTGTAGATGTCCCATCCTGGAGATTGCCTGAGACTAGTCTGGACGGGGCCCTGGGAACCCAATCTTTTGGTAAGCAGTCCATCAAGTGGGCAGGAATTGGGTGACCTTTAATATCCCTTTCAACCCAAGGACATCTGTAGTACAGACATACATCAGATTTGGATTGCAAGAGAAAAATATGCACAGGAAAATATCTTGATTTTAATTTACTACCGGAGTTTATGTAATTGGCTATAAACATCCTTAGAACATACCCAAAAAAAAAAAAAAAAAAAAGGAAATTGATGCTCTAGTGTTATGTTTCCTGATGCTCTCTAGAAAATTTGTATATTGACCTTTTTGTTAAACCTAATTTTAATGGAGGTGAATGTATAGACACTTTTAAGTCTAATAGATTATAGACAATGATAAGTGGGTAATGTTTAAGTATCACAATATATACTCTTCTAGTTACATGATGGTCATATAAGGATAATTTAAGGTTTACAAGGATATGTTAATAAAATTTAATGAAAATTGTATGGAATGATCATACATCTTTAAGGACATCTGTCATACTGTGTGAGATCCCTGCAGGTTGGTATGCTGGAAAAGAAGTACATTAAGAATGTATTCCAGAAAAAAAAAATGAGGCAAATGCCAAGTAAACTGTGGAGTAAAGGCAGAAAAGGATCCTTCTACATTAATATTTTCAAATTAACACATAGAGGACCAGCATATACTTGTACACGTGCTCCAAAAGTAATGCCTCCTCTTTTTTTCCATGGAAATTAAAATAAATACAAAGAACATAATAACACTATTTCATGGAGCAAATTCTTTGATACAAATCATTAGTTTCCAGCACAGTCACCACCATTAACTATTCATTTTCTCCAGCAATGAAGAAGACTCTGCACGCTGCAATCATAAAAATCTGTACCAGCAGAGGTGACCCAATGACTCACTGCTAAAATTCACCATCCACCACATCACTGACCTCAGCAAGCATTGATGAATGTAAGTGGATGCCAATTTTTCCACATGGAGAAATTAAATTTCACATATTTGTTTCATGCGCACTTCCATGTCATGTCATTTTGTCAGATTGTCCCTCTGATGCCATTTATCTCACATCAACAACATATAACTGAATATTGGTAGGAAGGTTCAGCCCTTACTGCCTCTGACACTATGGGCCATCATAATACGAGAGCTTTCATATTTTTTTCTCTGAATTATGGCAAGGAAATCCAATTGAAGTTCATGTTTCTGATGCATTTATGAGTAGTTAAAATTATACAGGAAATACTACCTCACTGTTTGAAACTTTATCAGCCTGTGTTTCCATTCAGTTTGATTACAATTATTGAACACAATCATGAAAGGGAACTGAACTTATAAAATTTGTATTTTCACAGCTTTTCTGATTTATTTGCAGAAAGGTATTTTAAGCTTGGCCCAATATCACATATTGATATATAGCAACTCCAAGCATAAAGAAGATAAGAAACTGGAATGCTATATATTTTCAGAGAATGTTTTTTGAAACATCTACCTGTCAATAAATATACCCAATAAAATTTTTCAAATCCATAACATACCCACAATTAATTCAAATTCATAATCCAATAAATTAATTCAAAGTTAAAAAGCATGGCAAAAAAAGTTATTAACACCCAAAATAGACTTTATTTTCTTTCTAACAGTAACAATAACTATCTCCCCAAATAAATGTTAACAACAGAGAAGAATATATTTCCTTCACTGGAAAACAGAACAAGTTTTTTATAAGCTGAGCAAAGCTGTATATTCCCTTTGTATCACTTGCATAAAATGCATTATCCTTTAATTAATTGCTAATATCTGAGGACAACCTTTTCTATTTTTTAACATACCACCAAGGTAGAAAACTAATCTGTGATCCTGCTTCATCTGACAGCTAAGCTGTTCCTGATCCTTAAAATGGTATATATATAACAAGTTTGATTTTGTTAGTGTTAAACTAAGTGCCGACTGCAGCAGACATTGCCCTCTGTGACAGAGATGTGATCCAGACAAGAGTTTAAAAACAGAAGTGAATGCATTAGCACAAATTTGAGGAAAGGAACAAGGAATGGAATTCTTATCAGGAGGCTTCAGTGTATCACTGTGTCATCAGGCCACTTGCTCCTACCCAATCATAGAATCACAGAATCATAGAATGTTTTGGGTTGGGTTTGGGTTGGAAGGACCTTTAAGATCATCTTGTTCCAACCTTCCTGCTATAGGCAGGGATATCTCTCTCTAGACCAGATTGCTCAAAACCCCATCCAGCCCATATTTCTGAGGGCTATGCTTAAGCCTTACTGTTTCAGTCTGTATTCTGTCTGCATTTTTAAGGAATACAGCCTGCATTTTCATTTAAGTAAATCCTTTGAATTAAAATAAATAAATAAATAAATACATCTATCATATACTGTGTTCAGTGATAGGTTCTCTGAAGAAGTGGGCTGGAGAACAACCAGATCAAGAAGCCAATCTGAAAAGCACTGGAAAATCTGAGCATTACATCAGTATGAAGAAAATTCTATGCACTATACAGGTAACTAGTTTAGAAGCCTCCATCAACATCAGCATCCGAAGATGACAACGGTAGTGAAATCTAGGAGGCTCACATAGTGATCTATATTTCACTAGACATCTATATGACTATATTGTTGAATTTCGTAGACTTACATATTGAGTTTTGCATTGGTAACTGTTGTAAATTCACTACTTGTTAATATTCTATCAACATACATGATCTTAGAATCGTAATAGATTGAATACTATCTAACACTCATCTAACACTTGTCATTCCCTCTTTCTGTTATACCACTAAGAAACTTAGATGTTCACCATTTATTATTTAAGAAGATAATAGATTTTCTCAGACAAAGAAATATCAGAATAAAAACAGCCAAAATCTTGATGAAGATCTAGTAGCCAAGAGGAGTAATGATATTGATTATGCAGACAGGGAGGAGAAGGGATAGTCAGCAAATTTTCTGCCAATATTTTTTGTTTATTTTTCATTATGAAAGGATGAGACAGCTCAAGAAAGAACTAGAATCTTTAATACATAATCAACACTCAAACTTAGTTGTCACAATGGAGATTAATGGAGAGACTTACCTTGTTTTGTTTTGGGGATAAATTATTTTTCCAACTCATCTAAATCTGATAACGGCTATAAATGAGATAGCTCTATGGAGCCAGTAGACATGATGTCAGACCTACGCTGTCATTTTTAGGTAGTAGTTGAAGGTCAGCAGTTTAGGACACAAGAAATACTATCAGATTGATTGTTTATGTTTCAGTAGTTGAATTCTGCATCAGGTGGCAGTTAGTAATGCTCATACACTTATGCCTTTATAATTCAGCTATTGACACAAGATCAAGTGTCCTATAAACTGGAGAAAGAGAAACATCGGTTTTTTGATTTACACAAGTCATTCATGCTCACTGGGGACTGAAGATCTATCCAGCTAACAAAAATATCTTAGACGTTTCTGGGATGGCATGTAGACATAACGACATTGTGTATTTGTGGTTCACAATGCATTAATGAATATACTGAAAAGTATAATGGAGATTAAAATAAGATTTTCATAGACTGTTAAAATCACTGTGGAGAAATTTTGAAAATTTGAAAGTAACTTGCATTTGAATTATAGAATCACATGATGTTTTTTGTTGGAAGGGATCTTAAATGTCATGTTTTTCCAACTGCACAACCATGGGCAGGGATAAATTCTGTTAAATCAGGTTGTAGAAAATTACAGTGTAACAGTGGAAACACATTTCTGTACACTCAGAGGAGCTGTGAAAAGTAAAGAGTCATAGATGAGGAGTCTAAGATTTTCTAGAAAATTGGCAATTTCTTCACAAAACAATGTTAAGGTAACAAAGAATTGCAGGGAAGAGGAATAACTGGAAATGCGATGAAATCAACTGGAGTAAGAGATAGGCTCTGGCTGACATTAAACTCAGAAAATTCCCAGAAAGTAATTGGTAGACAGTGTTATTAAAGACTAAATGAATAGAATTGCTAAATAATGAAGTAAGGCTAGGAATTAATAGTTGAATCTATTAAGGCAGAATAAAAAAGAGTTAGACACAAAATGAGGTACCTCAAAACAAGGATATCACAAGAGAATCAGAAAAGTATTTTGTTAGATTCTGTTAGTGTATTAGAAGAAGAAAATCAGCAAAGCAGGCATCTTGTTATACTGCAAAGGGGCAAAGATGTTAGTGGTTATTACAGAAAAAGGCTGAAATGTTGAATGACTTATTTGTCTTGAGAATACTTCTGACTTTGATCAGATAGTTTAAAAAAATAGGTGGTCCAATCTATATGTACAAAAAATTAAGAGAGTGCCCTTAGAGAACCTGATTAATTCACTACAAGGTGCCTCATAGATCTACATAAATAAAATAGTTTTAGTTGTCAGTGAGAACTCAATTAAAAAAAAAAAAACAAAAAAGTATATTTTAGAAAATAAAGGACAGTTGATAATAACTTGAACAATACCAAACAATTAATGTAAAGATTACCTTCTTTCTACAAAAAAAAAAAAAGAAAAAAAATGGATTTTTTTTTGAAATTGGAATTCTGACAGTGTTTCCCATGCACGATCTAAGATACAAAATTTACAAAAACATATTTTAGATGAAAGTGTTCTAAATAAGTTAATAACTGGGTAAATACTCAGAGTCGTTATTTCTGAAATCTAATAGTAACCTTTCAAATAGAAAAGTATCAGAGATTATAATAATTTCTAGCATTAGAAGTATCATACTTTTATGAAGAAGTAAACATTGATAAGATATACATATATAAATATGGTCATTATTGTGAAATATTTCAAGACTGAATGAAATTCTCTGACAAAGATAGTGGCTTTCGTTTGAAAATTTCTGCAGGTAAACAGAAGGAATGATTGTTGGAAATTTAGAAAACAAAAGATCAAAATAAGACCTAGGAAATTTTAAATACAGGAAAGAGCTGTAAAAATTGGGGGAATTAATTATTTTCCATGGTCAAAGAAGACAGAAGTTGTTACTAAACTCAAATACTCCAATGGTTATATAGTTTTGATTCTTAAGTAAAGTATACTAATCTAAAGTATAGTTAATCAGTAAATTAGATTTTCCAGGGATGTTGCAGAATATCCTCCAGGAGATATATACATGCATAATAAACTGAATGGACAAATATCTCCAAAGAGTAGTTCAGATTTAGTCAATGTACAATCAGGAGTTCACCTCATACCTCAGAATCTTTCATGCTTTATTCTCTATTCTTTGTTTGTGCAGAGAAGATATGTGTCTCAGCTTACCTCAAATAATTGAGCAAACAAGATTTACAGGAGCAGTGTTAGAGATGAATTGTATGTTGGTAAATTTGATGTCTCAATGAAAACTGCTGCGTAAGGGCAAAATATTATATTGTATTACTAACACCATGTATCACAGGCCTTTTGGGATGGAAGCAAACTGTAAACAAGGTCATCAGACCAATAATCTTTACAGACCTTTCCCCTCTCTGTTAACCTTATTTAGAATATGCTGAGTGCATTTGAAACTGCTGAGTTCTAAGAAAAGTTTAAGATAATCTTAGTGCTCCACAGGAGGCATTTGTTGCACTGTAATGTTTCTTACACATTATAGAAGCAAAGGAAAAAGATTTGTCTATTTGAATGTCAGATTTTCTAAGGAAGATTATCAGCTACCAAAAATAGACTAAAATAAAACACAGAATCAAAAATGCTGTCATTAGAATAAAAATATAGTTATCTTTTATAATTTCTAAGCTGATCAACACTCAGAAAAAAATATTTATTCACCAGAAGCCTGTTAGATAATTCAGAATATTGAATAATATTGAAACAAATTTTACTGGAGGATAGTCTAATGGAAAATATTTACCTGTATGTTCTTTCTATGGGATCTTATAGAAAGACTGAATACTATTTGCAATGCTTTTGTTTTCATACTGGCCATTCATTAGTATGTATCAAATGTAAATAATAGCGGAGGAAAAAGTTGCTATGTCCTCTGAGAAGAAATTAATTTTGTAGTAAAGAAATAAAGAAATAAGATGCTTTTTGTGTAACCTGTCTTCTAACCTTCTGTCCAAAATATACAATACCATCATTCTTTAGAAACAGCTCTAAAGATTGCATTCTTTATCAGAGGAGAAATGTAGCTAGCTGAGTTCTGTACAAAAAGTAAACTTTTCCTTACATTTTCCTTATATAAATATTATAGCTGTCTTATTCAACAAGTTCTTTCATACAATTTGTCAGCTATTCACACTAAGAATTGTAATTTTCTTCTCTTTATCTGATTCAATAAGACACAATATCATCCCATCAGAGTTGCATTATACATGGTGAAAAGTGTTTTTTTCCTTAGCTTTTTTTTTCCTGATGAATGACACTTGCTGTTTTTGACTTCTTCTAAATGACAGAAAAAAGTGTAGAAAAAAAAAAAGTGTGTAGAAGTTGATACAAACATAGAATTGTAACTAAACTTTCCAGTGCTTTCTTTTACTGACTTACTGTCAAAATATTAATAAAAACTGGATTCCTGGAAATGTATCTTAAATTTTTTTCATGGAATCGTTGAAATGTATCCTTGAATTGTTGAAAGGTCACCTAGTCAAAACCCCTGCAATGAAAAGGGACATCTATATCTAGATCAGGTTGCTCAGAGCCTGATCCAGCCTGACCTTGATTGCCTCCAGGGATGGAGTATCTGATGCTGCATTAACCTTGTCATAAAAAACTTTTTCCTTATACCTAATCTAAATCTCCCTCCTTTTAGTTTAAAATCACTTTGTCTTATCCAATCACAACAAACCCTGCTAAAGAGTATGTCTCCTTCTTTCTTATAGCACCCCTTGAGATACTAAAAGTCTATTATCCCGGAACCATTTCTTCTCCAGGCTGAAAGCCTAATCTCTCTAAGCCTGTCCTCATGGGAGAGGCACTCTATCCCTTGAATAATTTTTCTGGCCTTCCTCTGGATGCACTCAGATCCATGTCTCTCCTGTACTGAGGATTCCACATCTACCTCCTCCAGGTGAAATCTCACCAGCATGGAGTAGAGAGGCAGTATCACTTCCCTTGACCTGCTGACCATATTTCTTTTGATACAGCCCAGTATATGGTTGGCTTTCTGAGCTATGAGAGAACTATGCTAGTTCCTGTCCAGCTTGCCATCCACAAGTTCTATTAAATCCTTTACAGCACAGCTGTATTCCATCCTTGCATCCCCCAGCTTGTATTGGTAGTGGGGGTTGCCACAGCTCAGGTGCAAGACGTGGCACTTGGATTGGTTGTACTCATTAGGTTAATGTCGGCCCACTACTTGGGCCAGTCTAGGCCCCTCTGGATGGCATCCCATCCCTGAGGCATGTCAACCACACAGCACAGCTTGATGTCATCTTCAAATTTGCTGAGGTTGCACTCAATCCCACTTTTGATGCTATTAATCAAAGTATTAAAGAGTACCTGTCCCAGTACTGACTCCTGATGGACACAGCTTGCCACTGATCTCCATCTGGACATTCAGGCACTGACCACCACTCTCTGGGTATGATCTTGCAACAGTTCCTTGTCTGTAGAACAGTCCACTAGTCAAATCCTTATATTTTCAATTTGGAAAGAAGGATGTTATGGGGGACTGTGTTAAAGAAATTTCTGTGGTCCAGATGGGTTACATCAGAGAGTCACCAACTGATACATCAGTTTCATCAACAGGCTCCACTTGATCAGGCAACCTGTACTAGACATTAACAACAAGTTTCTCTTTGCCTTAGTCTCTGACTCTCACCCATAAGCTTTTGACTTGCTCATGGCCATTGTTCAGGGCCAACTGCTCAAACTCTATTCCTTCCTTGATGTAGAGTGCAATGACTCCTCCTCTCTTACTTCACCTGTCCCTTCTGAACAACTTGTAACCACCAAAAGCTACACTCCAGTTGTGGGAATCATCCTACCAGGTTTCAGTAACAGCAAATTTTGTCATGATTTTCTAGTAGCACGATGTTTTCCAACTTCTCCTATTTGCTTCCCAACATGCATATGTTGGCATGAAGACACTTTTTCTGGGCAGATGGTCTTGCTCTTTATAACTTTGAAGAACTTCCCCTGAGTTTCCCTGCTGCCTCCCATCTTGTCTCAGTGGCTCCTGGCTCATTTGATTGGAGTTTCCTTTGGCTCTTTTTAAAACCCTAATATTTTCAGCTGTACATGAGCCAACAGTGTGCCCATGTAGCCAAAAAGGCCAGCAACATCCTGTCTTATGTCAGAAAAAGGATAGCAAGCAGGAGCAAAGAGCTGATTGTCCTCTTGTATTCAGCTCTGCTGAGACTGCACTTTGAGTAATTTATTCATCTTTAGGAAAGACATTGAGGCCCTGGAGTTTGTTCAGAGAACGACAATGAAGCTGTGAGGGATCTGGAACACAAATATTACGGGAGTGACTGAGAGAATTGGAATTTTTTAATCTGAAGAGGAAGCTCAGGGTAGATCTTATAGCTCTCTATAAATATCTAAAAGGAGGTTGTTGCAAGGTAGAGGTTGGCCTTTTCTGTCACACAACTAGCAATAGGACAGGAGGTAATTGAATCAAATTGAGCCATAGGAGGTTCAGTTTGGACATTAAGAAAAGTTTCTTCTTCATGAGAGTGGTCAGGTGCTTGAAGGGATTGCCCAGGGAGGCGGTGAAGACAACATCCTTGGACATGTTCAAGAAACATTCAGACATGCAATATTGGAAATATTACAAATCCAGTATTGGAAATATTGGTGCTAGGCAGATGGTTGGAGTAGAAATGATCCCAGAGGTCTTTTCCAGCCTTGGTGATTCTATGATTCGATGTGAAGAAAAGAGACAACTCTTATTCCATAACTTGTTAACACAATTCTTTGGGCTTTTTTTTAGATCTCTTAGTGGCTGATTTTTGAAGTTGCTGGAAAACATAAAATAATTGCTGTAAATGTCAGGGTAATTCATTGAGCAGTTTCTGGTATGCAGTCTGTCAAGGCTTTATGATTTTTGGTTATTGGTATTCCACATCATGACATGGTATGTAGTGCACTGGGAGTTTAAGAGTTAGTGCTTCAGGTCTGGGTACCTGACCCAGAAGAGAAGAACTACTACATTCCCCAGAGAACTGTTCACTGCTCTGTTTTCATTTCCGCTCAGAGGGAGAAGATAAAAGGCCTTCATAGGTCACCTGACGTCCTTTTTTCCTTTTGATCGTGGCAGCGTGAGCTCCCCAGATCATCTCGCCTCAGCATTAAAATAAGGCCTTTGGCTTTCAGAACTTCTCACTCATTATATTTGATTTATTAGCTTCAATTCAAATTATATTGTGTTATAGCATGTTATCTTGTATTCTGATATCATATTTAGTAAATTACTTTGTTTCTCCTCAGATTGTTGAATCCATTTTGTTTCTAGGCCCATCTCTCTATCCTTTTCCTCTTTTTCCCTTTTTTCCCTTTCCCAGGAAATCCTAGTCATGGAACCAGGCCAAACCAGCCTGTAAACCATTGACACAGTCTCCTGTTATTTGGTACTGGCTTCTTTATAGGAGAGTGTAGTGGTAATCTCAGGGTACATGTTTAGTGATTATAACGTACAAATACATTCCATCCCCAACTCCCATGAGAGTAAATAAATAAATAAGTAAATAAGCATATTTGGCATTTCATGCTTGAAGATGATTCCATCTCCAATACTTACCCTCTGAGAAAAGCTCATTTTCCACCAAACAAGAAATATTTTGATCAGAACTGTGTCTCTGTCTTGTTTTCACAGTTGCCAGAAGCCTTACTGACTTATCATACAAATTTATCATACAAAAGAGTTTCCATGCAGGACATTTTTTTTTTGAATGAGATTTTCTCTTCACACCCTCAAAAACTGCTTTCAAAGACAAGGAGCAAATTGTGGCAGATTTTTATGTTCAATGAATTTTCTTTTTTGATGTCTTATTGCAATGTTCATGGGTTTTCGAGGTACTTGGGTATAAGCCTGTTTTGTGATTATCTGCTTTGCTCTGGTGAAGTCATCCATAAAAGCCATTTACTGCCTTATAAATTTTTTTATAATAAATAGGTTTCAGAATTTGGGGCAACTAAGTGTAGCCTAAAGGCCAAGAGCACAGGGTCTGAGTCATACTACAGAGACTTTGTACTATTTACAGATTTATAAAATCAGTTCCCTGTTAGAGAAAACTTGCAGAGGGAAGTGAGTATTGATATATATAGGCTCTGGCATGGCACATTTTATTTGGGGATTTTAGAAACTATCTTGTTCTGACACAATGCTGAGGTCATCTTTGAGACAGGACTAAAATAGCTGCTATTCTGCAATACTGATATTGCAAAATCTTAACATCAAATAATCTCACGATTCCTTTATTTGTCCCATGTATATGTAATCTATATTTAAGAATTTTGCTTGGGGATTTTATGTATGTGTCTTACAACTAACCTTGTGTTACCAGTGGAGAGATGCAAACAATGTTCCTAAGCCCCATATTTTTTAAAGTTATCCAGGGTTATCTTTTCAGCCATAACGTGCTTATTATCTCATACACAGATTGAATGCCATAGAATCAAATTTGCACAATCTCTATAAATAGTATTTTGCGATTTCTCAACTTTATATTCTAGTCTTAATGCTCTTAAAATTGGGATGAAGAAAAGTTACATTACTTCAAATTATAAAAAACCTGAATACTTTTTTTTAAATTTATTTTATTTTACCTCACTGTGAACTTCTGAGACATAAAAATCTACAATAAAATATTTTCCCCCACTTTAGTATATTAACATTTTGTATTGGAGTTAAAAAACTCTGAAGCTTGCAAATAGAGCTCTTAATAGAACGAATTTGCATAACAACAATAATGTAAAATTTGATTTGTTTCAAAAAAAAGGAATTACTGAAACTTCTATCTAATTTTAGATGTGAAACATTTTACAATGTCAGTTTTAAAACATCTCTTTACACCAGCCGTGACTGAGAGAGAGCAGAGAGTGTTTTAAATCTCTCAGGCTTGTCTCAAGATCTTTTATTCTGTTTTGATAACTACTGTAAACAATGTAATAGTTCTGTTTGCAATCCTAATAGTACACTGCAGTGTAAGGTCAACTTGGATTTCAAAAATTTAATACTGAGTATAAGAAAACTGCTGTTTGCTTAGAGTTCTTTGTACATAGTTTTTAATTTATTTGGAAGATGTGAGAATACATATATTTTAAAGCTTTGGAAGAATGGGTTTACTTTAACTTGCATAAAGAAAACACTTATTTTATCCACCAAATGTGGCTATTCTGTGATATTCAGCTAAGGTAGATGATGCAAAAGCTATCACGCTATGACATTCTATGTCATACATAAATGAAATGTGAATATATCTTTCATTTGGAAAATAAAATTATTTTGAATGAAAGTCTCAGGCTATAGATACTCTTACCAGTATTTTATTCTTCTCAAAACAAATGCTTTGACTGGAACTACTAGAAGTACTGAGATCTTAAACAATAATCTTCAAGGTTTCCAGCCTTGTGATTCTATGATTCTATGCTTTTCATATGCTTGCAGTGGAATTCCAAGATCACAGCCTGAACCAATACATGAGCTATGTGAGCACGTGACAGCCTGTTGCAGGGGGGAATGGGGGGTTGGGGGGGCTAGAGCCATCCTCTTCTGTCTCAGTGATGATTCCAGGAGCGCATGTGTAATCTCAGTTTGTGTGAGTTCCCCTTCCCCCCGCCCTTTTCTCCTGGAGAAGGCTGCAATCCTCTGCTCACCCCTTTCTACAAACTGTTACTGGAGGGGTGAGTTAATTCCTCTTCGATATCTTTTTCTGCAGTGCCTATTTCCTCAAATAAAGGCTCTGTCATCACCTTTGTTTGCTCTACAGCTCTTTAAAAGAGTTCTTTAAAAGAAGCACTAAAAGTGGCTGCTATAGGAAAAAAAAAAAAGCCTGTTTTTCCATTGTTGTTTCCAATTTTATTCACTGATCTTTCAGTGTAGAAGTGAAGAATTAACCTCTTTACAATTTTGCATCTTGTTTGGAAAGTGTGTGTTATGTAATGAGAACATATCTAAATTTTCAAGATTCTCCCATTAACAAAATAACATTTACCTGTCTAGGTGTTTTGTTTTTTTTTTTTTTCCCAGGGATTCGCTTTTTGCTTATGTGCTATAACAATTCAGTGACATCTTTAGAATGCTGTTTTTCTTTAAGCCAATATCCTCAATGACAAGACTGGCAGCTTCATAATCTCCACAGAGGGAAGAACAGGAGCTTATTGAAAAACAGTTTCTAGAAGGCAGAAGGGAATATTTTCAATCACTGGAGCTGCTCAGAGTTCTAATTTAAATACAAATGCATATTTATTTATATATCTTCACTGAAATAAATGACCAGCAAATGCTAATGATTGTGATTTATTTTTCTCCCTACTTCCCTTTCCTTCTTGCAGAATTGCAGGGCTGTATTGAGCTAAACTAGTTTCCATATTCTTATTCTTCTGGGACCTAATCAAACAGAGTCTATGTCTCCAGGCTCAAAAAACGGAGTCTTCACTGCTTTTGCGGGAGTGTTGACTTCCTCATCAGTCAGGCTCATGTCTTTAAAAGCATAAGGTGCTCTGAATACAGCCAGGCTGCAGAGAGCTTTTCTGCTGATGAACCTACAGCATTACCAGAAGGGAAAAATGCCATTTGTATGCATCTCAGTGGAAGTAGTAGGATGATAGGCTTCAGATTTTAAGAAAGAATAGGGAGTTAACAAGAATGGAACCTTTTTTCCTTCTCAGAAACACAGGTAATTGACTGTTAGAACCAACTCTGCTGCTGGTATTGATCTGTGACAGTTAGAGACATTCTTTACAATCTCTCCTCCTGTGAGGCCTAATTAACAAAGGCTGGCTTGCTGAATTAGATAAAACTCAATGTCCACTGAAATTAGTGTGATGCTGTCTAAGTGTCCTTCAACTATTAAGGGAAAATCAAGTTTAAGTGGAAAAAACGAGGGAAGTAAAGTAAAAGACGTAACGTAACGTAAGATGTAAAACAACTGTGACTCGAAAAGTAGATTAAGACAACACTTTGGCAAGGACAATGCAGAAATATAATGCAGAAATATAAAGATGGTTTCTTAAAAAAGAAAAGGTTCTTTTTGCTGATATTTTAACTGTATTTATTCTACCTACTAACAATGTTTTTTTTCTTTATTTTTGTTTTAATTTTTTTTTTTTTTTTTCCCCCATGGGAATCACTGAACTGTGGAAAAACCATTGATTGAAAAACTAGAACTTTAAAAATGAAAATATTTCTTGGCAATACTGTACTATCCAGCATCACCTTCTGACATGAGTTTTTGCGACAGTTTATACATTACCCAGGAAGCCTAATACTCAGCAAGGTATTAGGTCCTGTGCTGTACACAGATTTTTAAATCAGATCTTAAAGGAGACTAATCAGACCAGCTAATTATGGTCAACATAATTTTCAGTTACATAGTTAAGAAATATATTTAATAACAGTAAAATAATGTTTACGTAGCATTTCAGTACAAGATATCAAAATCATTAAAGAATTTGGATGTGATTCTCTCTGAGCTATTTGTTATCTTTAAGATAGTAACCCAACGATTCTGTGCGTTATCCAGCAATGTATGTTTTTTATAAAATATCCTATTTACTGTGTGGCTCACCCCCTTTCAAATAACCAAGTAATCTTGCATATTTTCTAGGATAAACTATTTACCTGAGAATTAGAGTATTTCCTATATTTACATTTTTTTAAAACATGAGTTCCCTCAAATGGTTTTTCAAATGTAATTTAAGATAACTTCAATATATATTCAGTCACACATGTGTTCTTTTTCATTCCCATATTCCTCAGGGTCCTTGGGAACTGACGTAACATAACAACTGAATGCACATAATATACCCTTCTAAATATTTCTCTTTAACATCTTAACATCTCTCTACTCGTTTTATCTTTAAAGATGTTTTTCCACTTAAATTTACTTGGTTTTCATCAGGCTATAACACTTAGTCAGATCAGAAACTGAGACTCCTGGGATGCTGTTTCCATGAGCAATGAGACTCCTAGATGTTGTACATAGTGCTGTAAAGGTCTACTCCAGAGCCATATGCCTTGAATTTCTGTTGGTAATTTATCCTGTAGTCAAGCATAAGTCCAAAGGTGCATTTCTTAAGGAGAATAAAAGTACACACTTATATTAATCTACAACATCTATAAGATTATTTAGCGAAGTAAGAATTAGATTAGTGCAAATACTGAAATCTGAAATAGAGAGACTGTAAATTAAGGATGAAGAAAATGGTGACATAAGTATGCTCTGGCTTTGGAGTAGATTTTGAATGTTCAGTGACAGTAGTTGAAGTTTTTACTGTACTCGTCTCCAGGGGAGACTATTTGACAGAATGTCATTTTCAAGGCTTACACTGGGTAGTCCAAAAGTCTATCAGTTCCAGACTAGACTCTCCTTTCTCTTTTCCTTTTATTCAGGGGACAGCTAATCAAATCTGAAATGTTTTGAATGGTGCTTCATCTGCCAATTTACAGTAATTGCTTGCCATCAGCAAGAAACTTTGAGAGAGGAAGAAAAGAATATCTCCTCATTTTTAGGATACAAAGAAATTAAAAGTAATGTAACTTGGAAATAGAAATCTGTCAAAATTAACCACTATCAGTGCCTTTTTATCCTGGCTGTAATCATTGTGCACTCATGTGTAAAAATTCTCAAAGCTTATATTGCTGGAAATTATTTTCCTTTTTGACAGGATACTAGAAACTGCAGAGTTGAGATTTTTGGTTTCTTTACTCTTCCTATCTCTTTTTGAAAGAAGTATCTCAGCAATGGAAAAAAAAAATTAGTTTTGAATCTGAACGCCCATGAACTACAAAAATCACTCCACTAGGTTTCTACTGTTCGTAGTTAACAGTAGAAATTTTAAAGTTATATATATTAATTCAAATCAGTTTGATTAATATCTGTGGACATTCAGAAGCTAGTCTTCTAAACACTTTGAAAAATGATCTACTCTGTTCATTAAGTAGGGAATCATATAGATACTAGTTATCAAATGACAGCAATTTACACATACTCTTTTCATACTGTCATTTGTCATAATCAAGTTTTTGTTAGAAAGAAAAATGTTTAGATCAATAGCTAGAAATCAGTTAATGTTACACTGATTTGTTAAGCAGATTATGGATGAGGAATACAAAGAGTTATGGCTGATACAGATCAATCTCTATGTAATGAATGTAACATCTTTCAATCAATTCTGTGAACATAATGAAGTATCAGAAGTTCTTAAGTATTTTTGCTTTATAATCAGTGATGAAAACAATGCAATCTGTGGAGCTTTAAGTAGAAAAACTGGCATGAGAATATAGCTTTGTATCCTGTAATTATAATTTAGCAAAGGGAAAGCAAAACGGATACAGAGCAGACTTGTAACTTGGTTTCATATTTGTAAAACTGCCTAAACAACATATAAAGAAATAAATTCATGAAATAAATGAGCAAGAAAAGAATTGATGTCTACCAGGAAATGTATATTAAATGAATTTGGATTTTAACTAGAGCTTCATTTGTAGTGTCCAAGACCCATTCATTCATATCATTTAATTCATTAAAAAAATCTGTGTCTGTCTTTAGTTCACAACAGTTGAAAAATCAGTATAATCTAAATTGAAGAATGTTATTATTATTATTATATTATAATATTATAATATTTATAATATGATATATTATAAAATAATAATAACTATATATATTGTGTAATAATATATATAATATGCTTGTCTTTTTATTGCCATGAATTTCTTATCCTTCCCTGTTCACCTTCCACTTGGTAATATCTGAATTGAATATTTTCCTGGAAGATAATTTTTTGTCTTTTTAAATACTGGGTATAGTTTTGTTAATATCATGATGTATGAGAACACTAGAATATTCTAGATGATTTGGGGTATGTTCTCTGCGCAATCCCTCAATGTACAAACCATTCAGAAGGGGGACTGCATCTTTAATCTGGTCAGGAATATAAAGGATACCATAAAAAATAATGATAGTTGTGGGAAACAAACAAATAGGTAAACAAAAGGAATGAGCTTCTCATAATTTTTGAATGAATATAATAAATATAATATAATATAATATAATATAATATAATATAATATAATATAATATAATATAATATAATATAATATAATATAATATAAT
>JAPSGF010000068.1:3494228-3504891 GCA_035772895.1 Perdix hodgsoniae
AGCATATAATCAGCCCTTTCTAGTTTGCTGGCCTGTGTAGAGCAGGTTATAGCTAATAGTAACAACTTAACATTCTGAGATTAGTGTTGTTATTCCTGTGACATAGAGACATCAAAATCAGTATAAAAACATTCAGAGTGACAGGTGGCATTTGCTTTTTTTCTTTGCTTTTGCACATGCCTGTGACGTCTCTTCATAGACACAGTAAGGCTTTGATTCCTCGTTGTTTTGTATTCATGTACTTTCACAGTACTGCTGTGAATATACAGTATGCTAGGAATTGTAGAAATTGAAAGCATGCATGTAAAAGAATAAATGATAAATTGTTGATGGGAGAAAAAATAGCTGTCATCAAAATATGGGAAATAATCCATGAGAGATTTGTATTCCAGAAAGACTATAAAATCCCATGAGAACATAAATGATCATACTGTTTGTCCTACAATTTTTAACCATTTCAGAGAAGTATTCTACTAATTTAGTATTAAAATTAGATAGTAGTTTGCAGAAGCCACAAATGCACCCTCTCATAGCTGGGTAATATATTTTAATCCTGTAAATGTCATTGTGCCACTCTCTGGTTCAACGTTGGTTTCCCAATTTAGTATTCAGAGAGCTAATTCATTTTGTTGCTGGCAGCAGTGCATTAATGATCAAGCTACAACAATGAACACTGTCTGCATAACAAATGCGTCTTTCTCGGACTGCAGTAAATACAAAATGATTAACATGAAATAACTGCTCTTACAAACTGCTTCTCTGCTTTTAAATAGGTACTGGTGTTTTTGTTTAACCCTACATTTGTTAGATATGTCTTGAATGAGCTTGTTTGTATTTATATTTTGGTTGAGTTAAAAACAAGCAGGGACTTGCTACCCTTGGAGCGCTACATTATAGAGTACATTCCCTTGGAGAACTGCCTTTAGCACATTTGTTGTAAATTATTATTAATATTCTGTTCCCTTCCTCTGGCATTTACTAAGGCAGAAGCATCAAAGAGAAGTAAATCACACCATATTCCTCGAGCTAGCCTAATCCTGCTGATCTATCTAGCTAATGAAAATAAGCTCTGAGCAGGTTAAAGTTGCAGTTGTTAATGACTTTTAAATCTAACATAGTACAAGGTGGTGTTGGTTTGCCTCCTGAGTCAGATGAGAAGGTATGATTTAGGAAGTTGATCTAAGAAGAATCAAGCTGAAGTTCAGATAAACTCACAGTTTCATCTCCATTTTTAATTATTTCATAATGAGGGGCCTCATCAGTGTTACCATATTATGAAAAGATGGGATTTTTCTGTTCTTAGGAGGAGTAAAACAGTGGCAGGGACCCGGATGTTTGATCTGTCATGTCCCTTACCTTCAATATTCATGCCATTCAATCCTTGTTGGGCAAATCCCTATCAAAAATGTAGCAGAAAAGAGGAAAAGTATAGTATAAAACATTTTGAAATGCTTTTCTTGCCACCCAGGCTGTGCTCTAAATCTGTGCTGTTTATATTTCTACTGTCATCTCACTTCATCTCATTATAAGGTGCCAGCAGTGTAGGCTTTCTACTTTGGAATAGTCTTTTAAAGATGCTTTATTGTTTTATTGGAAGATGTCATAAAATGAGCTAAAATTTTTCCTTGGTGGTGGCATTGTTTTTTTTTGTTTGTCTGCTTGTTTGGTCGTTGGTTTTTTTTTGTTTGTTTCTGCTAAGGAATTGCTGTAAAGAAATACTGTCAGTATTTAATGTTTGTATGTACTTTTAAGGACTTTTTAAGGAGTTTTTAACTTTTAAGGACTGTATTTCTATTTTTACTTTTTTAATTTAGATAATATTTGAAACACTTGTCACACATTGAAAATTGAGTTACACAACTTGAATGTTATGTCTAGTGAAAAAATATTAGTAAAGCTAATTTATAGGTATATATCTCTGAAAAATATACATGATTGTGCCAAAGGGGAACAATATCACAAGGAAGAGAAAAAGAAGATAGGAAAGATAAATTTGTTTTCCTCATGAAGAATCAGAGAAGCATTAACTGTATGTTTGTTTTTTTTGGGGGGAAAAACATACTAACTCATCAAAGTATTTTCTAAAGTTTTAAAGTGGAAGAAGCAAGATTATGGTAATGTCTTTGGGATACAGATGAATTTGTGACTACAATATACCAAAGACCACAAGGAGAAGAGAAGAGAATGGCAAAACAATTTTCCTCAATCAGAGCTTCAAAAGCAGTCAAATTTAAATACAAGATCAATGGAGCTGTACTGATTCATAGGTACAGATTCCCATAACAGTACACCACATCTTTCATTTCTGTAAATCATGATGGTTTGAAGAAAGTGGCATCCAGATAATCTGTATATGAAATATACCTGCTGTGCTCAACAGAAAAAAGATCTGCAATACTTAAAAGACTCACTAGCATTACTACTTTTTTTTGGTAGCACATTAGGTGTGCAATGAACTGCTTTAAGCACATCCTTCCTGTCACTTTGCTTCCTTTTTTCACTATTTTTGTTAAAGTTAATGGTGTGGGACTCTATGCAAACTTACATGCATCAGAGCCAGATTCAGAAAGTCTGAGAAAACAAATATATCTGGTTCATGAGTTAACTTTGTCCAAACTCTTTTAAAATTATGAATGTTGATGTTTTAAAAGATCCTTAGACTGATGAAATCAAATTCACATTAGGGCCATCCACATAAGATTACACCGAATATTTCTTTTCTTAAAATGGGATTATATGCCAGGCTTTAAATTGAAGAGTACTGATGGAAATTTTGTAATTAATGAACTATAAACTTTTGAAGAAAATAAAATAACTTACTCTATGACAAACAGAATTAATGGACAAAGGAGAATTAAAAAAAAAAAAACTTAAGAGAAGTTATATTTATCAGCTGTCATGCTAAGATTAAGATATCAAGACAATATCAATTTTTAGGGAAAGGTGTTTAATTAGAGATAAATCTGTGGACTTAACAACCATTGTAACTGCTGATTTATTTTTATATTTTTAATTTTGATATTATTGTTAATTTTATATTTTGACTTATTTGCTTGACTTTTTATATTTTGAGTTTATTTGCTTTAAATTTATTTAATTTTTTTATTATATTGCAGTAAGTCCATAAACTCCCATCAAATCAAGGAAAATTTATTGTACACAGTGTACAAAAGCATACATAAAAGAAAATTGCTATTGCTTTATGCAGTCCAGTTCAATTTTACATTGATAAGATAATCTATATCCTTTGCCAATACTATTTAGATAGTTTGATATGTGATAAGAAAACCAATAGGTCTATGCTATGTCTTGCACTGAGAAGTAATTTCAAGAACGTAAGTAAACCTGCATGCTATTGATCTTAGAAGCAGTCCTTTGATCTTAATTTCTGATAATATCATTAAAACAATTATGATGATTGTTGTATTAGGCGAATAGGCAGGGACTCGGGATGTGACGCGATAGGCCCTCCTCTGCTCTGTGATTGATTTATGATGCATGCTTAAGGGATGTTAACGAAGAAGGGGCTTGTATATAAGCAAACTACGCCACACATTAAACAGCCATTTCACTGCTCATCATATTGGTGTCATAAAAAGTGTGTGAGTGGTCACTAGGCTGGCAGCCGGGGCCAGAGCCGGGGCGAGATACGCGAGGGCCAGTGTCCGGGCCCAGGCTGGGGCTCAAGAGAGCTGGATGCCATAAAAGAGGCCGGGGCTGTCAGAACACTTCACAACGGGACACTAATTGGGGTTGCCGTGCTTTATCTGGCAACAGATGATGTAGATGGGATTTTTTAAGAGAAATTTTCTCCGAGTCTCCATTTTGAATTTTCATATCTTTATTCTGACTTCTCACTGGATGAAAGTTAAAACATAAAGGTTTTGCTTTTCACATACTTTATTGCTACTCAAGCAGAAAAAAACCTTATCGTAGCCAAGGTAAAAACTTTTACTTGCATTGAATTTAACCACTTTTAAATAAACGTCTTCATTCTACTAGCAATTTATTTATTCATATTCATTCTTTTTCACGTGTTCACAGAAGATATTCAGTGCAAATTGAAAACATCAAACAGATCAAACTTCAATAAATAGTTTTGGCCTTGTGTTAGTAGTATTAGCATACTTTATTCAGCCAATTAATTTTATCCTTCTTAATGCAAATTTCTGTCTATTTCAGGTTCTTTCTTTTGCAGTAACCTTCCTAATTATTTATGCTTTTGAATCCATGGATTTTTTTTTCTCCAATTTGCATTCAAAAATACATGTTCTGAAATTTCTTTTGTCATATTTATTGTCTGGATTTTATTGGTTAATGCTTGCATTATTTATCACTAAAAAATGTTAAAACTTACATGCAATAAATCCTATGCCTTATAAAACTACACTGTTTAACTTGAAGGAATTACACTGACAGTATGTCAAATTGTGCTTTGCTTATGCAACCTCCACTGAAGTTTCATGGTGTATGGTAAGCTGAATAACACTGGAGGGTAACAGATTTTTTGAACAGCTTTGACAACCACTCTGAAACACTGATAAGAAGCATTAAGGAAAAAAGAGGAGAGGAACACCACATGGAGTTTGCATTAGTAGAACTGTGATAAATTGACAGTTTACTGGTTGCTCATTTATTCGTGTGCTATCACTGGGGAGCGTCAAGCCACTGAAGTAAACATAATGGATGGAGAAATGCGCAGAGCACACTGCGCTGCTACAAGGAGGGAATGATTTGGGAATTTATCAGCATGGTTTTAGTGATTTTTATCTTCTCTGGTGCCAGGAAATTCCTTGCACAAATAGACAGGTTCTTATTGTCTTGTGTTTCTTACAGGCAAAATATAAAAATAGAAAATTCTACAATAATATTATGTCTTTACTAATATGAAATTACAATATTACAATAAGATATCATTTTATAGGATGTATCAAAGGAAGAATATGGACCTTCGTGGAACATTTTACACTAAAAGCCTAATTTAACCTCTAAGATCAGGGACAGAGGCTCTGCAGATGAGAATGTACTATGAAAACTGATGTCTGAATGGTCCACATTTTACAGTATCCTTCTTTATGAAAGATAGGTATTTATTTCAGTCGCTAAATAAATATTTATACTGAATCCTGAGCAGAGAACAGCTTATGATATGTAAAAGAGGCTTTTAAGGAGCAAAAATACACTGAAATGTTTACATCTTTTAAATCTTCCCAGCGTACTCCTAGATTTTCTCTAAACATGATGCATATTATCAACAGTTGGACTAAGAAACAAACAAACAAATAAATGCAGCTCCTTCCTCTTCTCAGTGAATTCTACAGTCCGTGTTTTTGTTTTATTCTTCAGGATTTTTATTGTCTGTATGCATTCACAAGAGTTGGAGGAAATGAGTCTCCTGACAATCTGTTTTGTTGCCGCTTGGCACTGAAGTGAAGAGGAGCACTTGGATTCCTACTGGTTACCCCTGTGGATTAATGAAGGGTGAGAGAAACTGCAGAGGTGCCATGCAGAATGACCTTAACTGATAAGATTGTTCTGTCTTCACTGCAGTAGGTGAGAAAGGCAGGCTGTATGCAGAAGGCTGATCTTTTCTACATCTTAATGAGAAAAATTGACCTGTTGATCCACCAGATATCTTCTTTGCTTTTGATTCAAGCCATTTTTTAGAAAATCTTTTCTGTTTTTAAATTTGATCAGAATCATCCAAAATGATTTATTGTTGGCAAAATCTAGTGACTTTCTACAAACTATAGAAAAGCACTTGCCAATATATTCATAGAATCATAGAATTACTCAGGTTGGAAGGGACCTCAAAGATCATCAAGTCCAACTGCAGCCTAACCATAGTACTGTAACTCTAACAACCCTCTGCTAAATCATATCTCCGAGCACCACATCTAAACGGCTCTTAAACACATCCAGGGACGGTGACTCAACCACCTCCCTGGGGAGCCTATTCCAGTGTTTAACAACCCTTTCTGTAAAGAAGTGTTTCCTAACGTCCAACCTAAATTTACCCTGGTGCAACTTGAGGCCATTTCCCCTCATCTTGTCACATGTCACCAGTGAGAAGAGACCTACCCTGCTCTCACTGTAGGCGCCTTTCAGGTACTGGAAGAAAGTAATAAGGTCTCCCCTCAGCCACTTCTTCCCCAGAATAAACAGCCCAGCTCCCTCAGCCTCTCCTCATAGGGCTGATTTTCCAAGCCTATCACAAGCCTTGTTCCCCTTCTCTGGACCTGCTCCAGTACCTCCATGTCCTTCTTGTAACTGAGTGCCCAAAACTGAACACAGTACTCGAGGTGAGGCCTCACCAGTGCCATGTACAAGGGCAGGATGACCTCCCTAGTCCTGCTCACCACACCATTCCTGATACAAGCCATGATGCCATTGGCCTTCTTGGCCACCAGGCACACTGCTGGCTCATGTTCAGAACACCAAGTCCCTTTCCATCAGGCAGCTTTCCAGCCACACCTCCCCATGCATGTAGGGTTGCCTGGGGGTGTTGTGACCAAAATGCAGGACCTGACACTTGGCCTGTTGAAACTCATGCTGTTAACCTTGGCCCATCGATCCAGTCTGTCTAGGTCCCTCTGCAATGCCCTTCTCCCCTCTGGCAGAACAACACTCCCTCTCAGCTTGGTGTTGTCTGCAAACTTATTGAGGGTGCAATCAATCCCCTCATCAATATCATCAATGAAGATGTTAAACAGAAGCGGCCCCAGTACTGAGCCTTGGGGGACACCACTTGTGACCAGCCGCCAACTAGATTCAACTCCATTGACCACGACTCTTTGGACCCAACCATCCAGCCAGTGCTTTACCCAGTGGAGCGTACACCCATCCAGACCATGGGCAGCCAGCTTCTCCATGAGAATGTTACAGGGGACAGTGTCAAAGGCCTTACTGAAGTCCAGGTAGTCCATATCGACAGCCTGACCCTCATCCACTAAGCGGGTCACATTGTCATAGAATGAAATCAGGTTTGTCAGACAGGATCTACCATTCGTAAACCCACGTTGACTGGGCCTGATCCCCTGATTGACCTTTAATTGGTCCATGATGGTTCCCAAGATTATTCGTTCTATAATCTTCCCAGGCACCGAGGTGAGACTGATAGGCCTGTAGCTACCAGGATTATCTTTCTGTCCCTTTTCGAAGATGGACGTCACATTTGCCAGTTTCCAATC
This sequence comes from Perdix hodgsoniae, assembly GCA_035772895.1. Taxonomy (NCBI): domain Eukaryota; kingdom Metazoa; phylum Chordata; class Aves; order Galliformes; family Phasianidae; genus Perdix; species Perdix hodgsoniae. The sequence continues at coordinate 3,501,419 of JAPSGF010000068.1, forward strand.
CACCAGGACATCCCCGGTTAGCCAGGACTGCTGAAAAATGATGGACAGTGTCTTGGCAATCACATCTGCCAATTCCTTCAGCACTCTAGGGTGCAATCCATCTTGTCCCATGGATTTGTAAGCATCCAGTTTTCACAGCAGGTCCAAAACTATCTCATCATGGTTCATGAAGGGCTTATTCTGTTCCCCATCCCTATCTACCAGCACAAGGGGCTGTGTTCCCAGGGAGTAACAAGTGTTACTATTAAAGACTGAGGAAAAGAAGGCATTGAGTACCTCAGCCTTATTCCTATCCTTGGTTATCAGGTTGCCCTCGGCATCCAACAAGGGATGGAGATTCTCCCTAGCCTTCCTTTTGCTATTAATATGTTTATAAAAGCATTTATTGTTTTCCTTTACCTTAGTGGCCAAGCTCAGTTCTAACTGCACTTTGGCTTTTCTAATTTTCTCCCTGCACAGCTTCACTACATACTTGTAATCCTCATAAGTAGCTTGCCCACTCTTCCAGAGATCATAAACATTCCTTTTGTTCTTGAGCTCCAGCCAAATGTCTCTGTTCAGCCAGCCAGGCCTCCTTGCCTGTCGGCTCAACTTCCATGACATGGGGATGGTCAGGTCCTGCACCTTTAGAACAATTTCCTTAAAATATTCCCAGCCTTCCTGGGCTCCCACGCTCTCCAAAACTACCTCCCAAGGGACCCTCTCAACCATGGTCCTAAAGAGGTTGAAGTCCGCCCTCTGGAAGTCCAAGGTGGCAGTTCTGTTGACTCCCCTCCATGGTTCAACAAGGATAGAGAAATCTAGCATCTCATTATCACATTAATTCTATTTGTAAGACTATGACATTCATAGATTACTTCAAGACACATAGTACTACTAACTTAATTTATATGAATTAGGAATATGAGTATATATTTAAGTATATGAGTGAACATATGCTCCTTTTTCCCATCTATCAAGTGGTTTTCAGTAACTATTTTTTTGTGTTTTTTTTGTTTGTTTTTGTTGTTGTTAATCTAACTTCATCTTTTTCTCTATTGTATCTTTAGGCTATTATTTTTTGAAAAAGTAGATATGTAGAGTATAAAGATCTCCAAATTACCACTTTCTTCATGCAGTAAATGCTCATCATTTTGATAAAAGTCACTTTCCTTACCTTTATTTTCATAATAAAAGCTAGGTCTGTGTATCAGATTGAACAAACCTCTAAAACATCTTTTAAGCTTATTGAATCAAACTTTCAAAAGTTAGGAAAAAAGAAAAAAATGTGGAATGAAAAAATGTTAGAATTAAGGTAGAGTGAGACATTACATATTCTGCTACTCGTTTTGTATCTTTCACAGTTCTTGAATTCAGTATCTTTGTGTAGTTCAGTTCAAGTTTCCCCCAGATGTTCATCTCAGCACCTTATTCCTCATTCAGCCATTAAACTCCTGCTTGTTTCCACCATAGAAACATAGCAGCTCTCCTCTTGCCCAATTTGATATATTACTTAAATTTGTACTGTACCTATCATCTAGGTTAACAGTAAATACATCATTCCTGTAGCTCAGAGTGCTCAAAGCCCCCATCCAACCTGGTCTTGAACACTTCCAGAAATGGGGCATCCACAGGTTCTGAGCTACATGTTCCAGTGCCTTGCCAACTTCCAAGTAAATAATTTATTCCTAATAAATGATCTAAATCTATCCTTTTTTAGTTTAAAAACCATCACCCTTATTACTACGTTCCTAGATAAAGACTCCTTTGTCATCTTCCCTGTAGGCTCCTTATAAGCACTGGAAGGTCACTATAAAGTCTCCAGAGTCTTCTTTTATCTATTGTACAACCCTAATTCTTGTAATCTGTGTTTCTGAGGTGCTCCAGCACTCTGATAATACTCATGACTCTCCTTCACCCTACTCAAAAATGTTCATGTCTTTCTTATGCTTTCTTACACCCCAGAGCTGAACAGAGTGTTTCAAGTGGGGTCTTAAAGTGTGGAGTAGACAGAGAGAATCACTTTGTATGACCCACTGGCCATTCCTTAGATATAGCCCAGGATGCAATTGCCTTTTGCTGCAAGCTCACATAACTGGTTCATGTTCAGTTTCTTTTCCTCCAGAAGCTCCGCATACTTCTCAACAGGGCTGCTCTCTATACCTTCATCATCCAGTCTATATTCATGTTTGGTATTATCCCAACCCATATACAAGACGTTGTACTTGGCCTTTTTGAATTGAATGAGTTTACATGAGCCCATATCTCAAGCTTGTCAAGATCCCGTGGATGGTAACACTTCCCTCCAATGTGTGAACTGCACCACTCAGCTTGGTGTCATCAACAAACTTGCTGAGGATACACTTAATCTCACTGTCCATGTTACTGAAAAATATGTTAAATGCCTTTTCCTCTTTCACATTAGTAGAAATTACAGTTGCATTTAATTGTGCAAGTGTTTTTTCAAGACAGAACTGGAATAAGTATTATAGAATTCTGTATGACAGGCTTTTTATTATCTAAAAGAATTTATACAAATTAAATCTTTCATAAAATATTTGTAGAATATTGGTATGTTGTCAAATGGAAAGCAGTAATGTATTCACTTACTGTATGCTTAACATATAGGCTATTTAATACTGTTCTGTGGCTTCATTAGGAAGAAGCAATGTGTACAAAAATGTACTGCTTTTCCAGCTGGCTCTCTATGCAATATTCATAGTGCTGCTAATGAAGTAAATATGAGAAAAACAAATCCCTGCTGGATCCTAGTTTGTTCACTGATATGAAATGTCTCATTATGTGAATGGCTATAGTGCACATGTATTCCACAATAATTTGGATATTAACATTAAAGTAAAAAGTGCAGTTGGGAACATATAACATTTTCTAATCTTATCCTGCTATCAGAATTATCTTACTTTAAAATAAAATTTGAAACATAATTATTATGTACAAAATTAACATTTCTTGCTTTCCATAGTAATTTTGTAATTAAGGATTTATTTCAAGTAAACAATGCTAAGATCACTATTTAGTATTTGATTGGGAATATTGCTGTTGTATTGTTTTGCAAACCATGTCATTTTTTTTAAACAGCAATTATGTAATACATGATTCTTGCATGTCATCTGAAAGCTTTTGAGAACATTATTATATATTGTGAAACTGAGAAACACGGATATCAACTTTCCCTAGTAGGGAAAGTGTAAATACGTCAAGTCAACTTCCTTGTTATTACATGGCTAAAGACGTTTCTAAAATGGTTTTAATGGATGTATATCAGTGTAGAAGTGAAACACTGTTCCAGACTGCTTTGCTCAAGGGACTGCATAATATTTAGGAAGCTATTATAACACAAAAGTCATTGAATATATTAACTCTTATTTCATTTTGAGAGACAGAGAGAGAGAGGAAAAGAAAGTTAATATTTTGCTTTTAGATAATTGTCAACGGTTTATGGGCTGGTCCGGCCCAGTTCCGTGACCAGCAGG
>JAPSGF010000068.1:3505946-3535009 GCA_035772895.1 Perdix hodgsoniae
TTTTTTTTTTTTTTGCCAAACTTTCTGTTTCCAATAATTCTTTTTTTTAAAATGCATCAGAGCAAAAGAGATAGTTAGGTCATTTAATTGCAAATCCATTGCATTTAGTTATTCTGCCATTAAAATGAAATTCAAAAGGTCTTTCTGAATTTCTTAAAAATAGTTATCCTGCCACAGCTTAATCCATTAATCCAGTCAATTTGTAACTGAATCTTAAACTAATCCCTCATTTGCTGCATAGACAATATATCTTGTTTGAAACTGTAATTTCTGTCCTGGTCCTAAAGGAAGACTAGAAAATTTACTGCACAAAAAGAAACAGCATCTTCAGTTTAATGTGCATTTTAAAATTTTCAGGGAATTTTGATCAGCCTGGTATATAGAGCATACATTCTCATGCAAATTGTTTATGTTAACAACAAAGTTAAATACTGAGTTTTAAGTGTACAGATACTAGCATTACTGTGGAAAAAACATTAGGTATCCAACCCATAAGAGAACATTCAATGTGCAAGCAACTAAACACTGTGCAAATAATCCTCATTTAAAGAATGAAACTGCTAAATACGTTATGCCTGCTTAATTATGCTTGCACTTTGCATGTACCAGCTATTTTCTGGTTTTCTTTCTGATGACATTTATGTGTTATGAGGCAAAGAAAGATAAACAGAGGAAAAGTTTTACTTTTCAAGTCTGTTTTGCTCATCTGTCACGTTTCCATAATCTTTCCAAAGAGATAGAAAGATTTTAATTCAAGATATTTCTTTTTCCGAGATTTAATGGACTTTATGTCACGTTTTCTACAATATATATATTTTTAAGTTTTTATTTAACTAAACTATTGATGAGCTGTCTGTTTTCTAAACAAATTCTTAACTACTGGAAGGGCCGGAGTAGTTAATTATAAAAACATGCCTAGTGACAGAATTTTTACTCAATCTTATACTAAAATTATTTATTTATTGGTAAACTTTTCAGAGGATTTTTTGAAGTGAATTATGTAGAAAGAGAAGAAAAGAGCAGAAAAGAGTAAGATCTTAAAAAGTGACGGAAAGTACAAAGAGTTTCTTTTGATATTTTCTTTTGGATAAATCACTCTACCTATGGAAGTGTTTAGAACTAAGAAAGGCTAAAGGATGATTTTCCAAGAAATGCAGAAAAAAAAAAAAAAAAAAAAAGTACAAACTAGATATTGTACTTGAAGAGCAGGGTATATGCACTTTCAACATGAACTGTGACACGTACTGCAATACATATAAACCCTTTGATAGTATCCATAAAGCAGTGAAATCCTTTAGCAGTCAAGCACTTAAGCTTCTGGCAGTACATGAATAGCAAACATTTAAGAAAAGCTCTCCCATTTCATTTTTCCTCCTCTTAATGTGTGCATTTTAATTTTTTTTTCCTATTTCAGTTGATCTCACACTACTATGTCACTCCCCACTATACTTACTCATCAGGAAGTTGTATGGCAATTTAACAGCATGCCTCTGTCACAAGTTGTTCACTGCAGTGGATTCAAGAGGAACTTCTGCCAGTGCATAGTTCACAGCTGCACTATGTTTTATTTTAATTTCAGGATCCTAAGTATTTGCTATGGTGGAGAAAAAAGAACATTGAAGAAACATGCAGGCAAAGAGGGACTCTGGACAAAAGTGCTAACTGTTCATGACAAAGATTTTAACAACATTTATCTCAAATGAAGGTTATTTGGGAGTTACTTGAAATGTCTCTGTGTGGGAAAAAGAAGCAGAAATAAAATAGAAAGAAGGACAAATTACCACTCTGTGGCTGTATGAGAAAACTATACAAGGCAATCCCTTTCTGTGAAGAAAAATTCCGTTTCACCTCCCTCAGGGCCCAAATCTTTTCCTTGGTATCACAATCTGCTGTTGACTTCCAAACATCTTCAGAACATATTTTTAGTGCTTCAGTTTCTGACATCTCAGGATCTTTGCTGGAGTAGGTGTTGAAGATGGCCTAAGGAAAACCAGTAATCTTCAGTTTTTCAGAAATGATGATGGTGCATAAATAATTACTTCAGTGAACAGATTTGCAAGGAAAAATGTGTTTGAGTTTGTATTTTCATTTTCAGAAATGCCATTCTGATTTCCTCAGAATGTCCAGATGAGGCTGGCAAGACTTTTATCTGAGTATTTTGTATATATCTCTAACATAGATGAAGTGAAGATGAAGCAGGCAGTGGACACCTGTCTTACTAGCATTACTCTGCCAGGACTTCCATTAGAGAGCCAGCAAAATTTTCCAGCTGGCCCAACACCTGACTTCCATTAATTACTACACAGTAGCAAAAGAGTTATTCTTAGCCTGCAGATAATGCTATATCTGTTCCCGATTTGTCCGTATCCATGAAAAAGGCACACATTCTAGGAACCATGAAGAGAATGATAGTACTTTTTCCAGGCTTCCTTGGTGGTAGATTCTGTATGTGATCCAGTCTATGTGTCATGAGGTACTGTGAGAGAGGTGAGGGATATGTAATAGCACACGGGCCAGCCTAGACTCATTGTGAATTATCTGAACTATAAGAATGAATGTCCACAGCACACACATGACATGGATTAACTTTAACTGATAAATTCAGCCTAAATATGAGAGCGTTCTCTGTGGGTTGCATTAGTCTGTTCCTAGCTCTTTGGTATGCCTCAAGAAAATGTAACAATGTAGATTAAAGGGGACATCAGGAATTCAGTTAGTCCAAGCTTCCGTTCCAAAACAGGGCTAATTCAAAGTTAACTTATGTTCCTCAGTGTCATAATCATTCAAGTTTTAAATATGTCTGGGGATGGATGTTCCCCAACCTCCCTATGCAACCTGTTCTGGTTGTTAACAAAGTTCTTGGTGACATCTCCTCTGGCCAACTCTATTTCCAGTCACAATTTTCTTTTCTTCAACTTGTCACTAATGCCTCTTGGCTTTTGTTCCTATCTGAAAATAGATCAGCTCTGTTATCCTTTTATTCACCTATTAAATAATTGTTGGGCTCCTTGGCCCAGGTGTCTATGAAGTTGTTACCTAACTCAGTTCTTTCTGGGGTGTCATGTCACCATACTTTCATTTTAAGGCCCAGGATACTGTTCTGGGAAGTGACAAGTGGTACAGGATATGTTTCCAACCATTCAGTGGTGGCTTCCACCACTGTAAGAAGATGGCATTTATGCTGGAAGGTTTGTGGTATAATATACCATCCAGGCCTCTTCATATTGATATCTCAAACATCGTCCTTGTACCAGAGAATTTAACTGCTTGGTTTGCTTGTTTGTGGTGCATTTTGCATTCATGGATAACCTGTGCAATGGTGTCCATGGCCTATTCTGCAATTAACATTTCTTACTGATATTAAAGCTGATATAAGAGCTGTCCAATACTTCTCAAGGAAGCAGAGATTAGTGGATAGTAAGAAACCAAGAACAAAGTTAAGGAAATCAGACACTTTTAACTAAGTAAATTCTTAGGTCTGCATACACAAAGACTATAACAGATTGTATCAAATTCTGCAACATCTATTTTTTTTATACTTTAGGAGTTTCCAGCTTAAACAATTGGATAAAACATCAAAAACAAATCCAAAAGGACATAAGAAAACTAACAATGAAAAAACAGAACAGATAAAAAGTCTGCCAAAATATCAGATTAAAATAAGTATCTAAATCTGTAAATGCTATTTGTTTCCTCTTTCTAAAAATAGAAGTAAAAAGACTAAATTACTGTCTGGAGAAACTGAAGAAAACTGATAATTTAAAGGATAACATACTGATACATTCTATTATTTATGCTTATACAGCAAAATGAATAAAATTTGTATTCTTGACTTTTTAAATCTTATTTGCTATATAACATAAGTGTTCAAATATTCATTGTTGGTGTATTTTTCGGTGATTCATTTTATTATTGTTCTTTTTCTTTATGTGTTGCAATGAAACTACAAGACATCTGAAAGGAGAATAAAGTGGGTATGTTCCCGATTGAAAGAAAAGTACTGTAAAGCAAAATTTAAACATTCATTTTAAACAATAATTAAATACACCAGATAACTTTTAAATTTTCTGCATGGCTAAAGTAAATAATACTGAGAATTTCTATTTTCCCATCTTCCTATTGCAAGCCTGAAATTATGTGTTCTTTATATGAATACTGCAAGGCAAAACAAAACAAAGCAAAAAGCAACTGAAGTATTACTTTCCTACTTTGATAATTTAAATGTGTATGTACACATGGAATATAGGTTGCTGTTGCAGGAATGTTCCAGCTAGGTGCAAGTAAAGAGAGAAGTTGGGACATCATGGTACCTAACTGGAATATCTACTGAACCATCCATTTAAGTTACCTTTAAAGTCAAACGTTTTTGTTGGAAGATGTACAAAGAATTCACCTTTGCAAAAAGGAAATTATTGCATAACCTACATAAAAAAAGTATCCCACAGCTGCACATAAGATAAGAGTTTTTTCTTCAGTCATACTTATTCACCAATTTATAGCAGTTGATTTAATAATATTAGGGAAATTCAAACATCCTATACTGATAGAATGATCACAGGCATGGAGTTTGAGTGGACCAGTGGATCAGAAGTTATTCTCATAGGTGCCTTCTCAACATGTTAACAGAGACAAGGAATAACCCTCCACATGGAACCTACATGCAAGCACTTTTTTTGGAAGATAATTTAACAATACAGACACAGGCTACTGCATGGATCTTGATACTATAGAAGTTACCCTTCTTTCAATTCAGCACATCAGCTGCTATGTGAAAAAGTTAATATTTCTCTTTCATTTCAGCATGCTTCTCAGCATCATTCTTAAAGCTACTAATTTTTTTTTTGATAGAAGCATCCTCTGTAATCTCCTTTTCATTCAAAGTCTCCAAGTACCTCATTTTGCAGCAAGATGTCTGCTTATAATGGAGGAGAGTATAATGTTAGAGCCACTTGATTTTATTATCACTGAATATAGCAACTGAGGAAATACAGTATTAGCTAACTAACACTTCAACTTCAAAACAGTCAGTAGGGATAAGGGATGAAATACATACCTAAACAAAAGCCATTACCATATGCTGAAGTGTTTTGTATTATGAAATAATATATAAAATACATCTGAGATGAATAAAATGGTATTGTACACCAGGCTACATCTTCACTTTAAAATACATAGTGGTTGTAATTAAAGGAGAAACAAAGGTAAATTAAAGGGCAGCTCATTTGTTTTCATTCCTGAGCCTCACCAGTTTCTGGAAAGTCCTACAGCTCCTTCCTAGAAGCATGTTTTTATAGGTTGTTCCTAACACAAATTGATTGAATTTGAACTCATGTCACCTTACCAGAATAGATGTAAGATTGTTTATAAAAAATGAAATACTTGATATCTCCACCTGAAAATATTTCACTGTTCTTATTGCTATGGGTTTGTTGTTGTTGTTTGTATTTTCTGTGCATTTTTGGCATGAGAATAAGGATATTTCTTCATATAATGATTAAGGATGAATCTGTAATACACTCATTAGCATTTATATTTTACATGCTTCTACATTTTTAGTAGATTACATATTTTTTCCTTATCTTCTTCATAATAATGGGTTAAATAAACAACAACGGCAACACTTCCTAAAAAATTATATGCATCATGATCAATTTATATTTTTATTTGAATGAAAACATTAAGAAAATGGAAAGTAATCTATGGGCCAAAAGTGATTCACAGTTATTTTTGGTATTATAATGGTATGTTACATACATTTTTTTCCTAATTTATACTTTCGAAACATAGGTATCACAAATAAAATTAACCAGAAATTTTGACTTATTCTGGTGAGTTGCTGCTTAAAAATGCTAACTTCATATTTACTAATGTCATTCATGACCTTTAATAAGGTTTAATGGAACCTTATTTAGCTTAGTTAGCTAAAATTAGCTATGCTAATTTTGTATGCTATGTATATCTTGAAAAGTTCTAGTTATAGAAATTATAATGCAACCTAATTATTAAATATATGGCTAATATATGGCTAACAGATAATTTGTTCAGAAGAGCTAGTTGGAGCCTAAGAAGTAGAAATGTTTAAATCTGCACATAGCAAGGGGGTTGAAACTACATGATTGTTGTGGTCCTTTTCAACCCAGGCCATTCTATGATATGATTCTAAAGACTGCTGCTAGTGCTCTTCATCAATTTACTTTGAGCTTTTCACTATGAATAATGCATACTTACTGCACTATTAGACCATGTACATTTTCTGTCATAAATGTCTGTGTACTCGTCATATTCTTACTCAGTTCTAAAAAAATGGGTAATTCATATTCAGTGTAACCAGCTTTTTTGGAAGCAAACAGTGAGCCATAATTTATCTTTGTGTATTTGTATAAAAAGCAGCTGGAAAAACAAACAAACAAACAAACTTTAATTACATATTAGGCCTTAATTTGTCTTACTTTCTTCCAATTGCAGTCATAATGTGCAGTCTTTTTTCTGTAGTGAATCTAAACAGCAGCTCACCACAGTTTCATTTACACTGTATTTAATACAGTGTGTTTGATACTGAAGCATGGAACAGAACTTCTGGAAAATATTTTACTCACATTTCTTTTCAGAGAATGCTGTCCTTTGAAGAATTCCTGCTAATCATCATTTTATTAACCTTAATGAACTGTTTTCATATATTTTTCCATCCCTAGATCTCCATTCACAATGACAGTTTCTTTTCTCTCTCTGTTATTTTAGTAATATTCCTTTAAAGGCTACCAATGTGGGATACTATATACCAATCATATTTTTGTTTCCATGATCTTCCTTTGTATCTTACTCTTTCCTCAAAGAATCATGGAATATCTTGTGTTGCAAGGGACCCCAAGGATCATCAAGTTCCAACCTTCCTGCACCAGTTGGGCCACACACATTCAGATCTGGTAATAGACCATGATGCCCAGGGCCCCATCATCTCGCTTGCTTCTTTTTTGCAAGCTGTTCATGATACCAACAGAGTGTGCAGCATTCTTACAAAATTAATGAAGTTAATGAGTTTAATACAAATGCGTTTTTTTTCACAATTCTTTTTTGATTGCTTTGTAATATATTATCCTGAAACCTAAATTCGTTGTTTTTCTCCCCTGATTTTGTCCTGTACAAAAAATATTACTCCTTCAGTCTCTCAGCTCCCATATTCAGTGTTCATTTTCAATGTAAGTAAAGCTCCTAAAGAATACTTGAGTTATTATCTTTCTTTAGTTAATTACTACGATTGCTGTCGAAATTTCATCTTATATTCCCACTGTAAAACGTTAGTTGAGTTTTCTCTATGTTATCAGGGAAAACAGCAGTGCTAACCCATATTTTTTTTTAGGACCTCCAAGATCTTTCTGTGTGGACTGTTTTCTGATTGCAATTTTCAACTATTTCAGCTTAAAACGTTTTACTTTATTTTTCTCAGTTTTAGTTTTCAAATCTTTCTCAATGTGGACAAAAGTACTGTCACCCCTATCCCACCCCCAAACCCACAGTTTAAATGTATATTGCTTTTATTCAATCAATGCTTCTTCTAAAATCTGAAAATAAGTACTGCATTTCTCCTATTTTATTCAGATGCACCAAGAATATACTTGTATCAAAAATGTTTTGTACTGTAAGTGACAGATTAATAATCTGTTTCACTTATTAAAAAGAAACAAAACTATTCTAAGCTGCAAAGTAAACTATGTCATTTCTTCATCTGTCAGTCTATTTATTGAATTTAGCTCATGTGATTCTCAATATAAAGCTTTAGCCAGTAAAATATCTGAACATGGAGGAGGAGAGAAGTATTCTAAACACCACTAGAATATTGAATTCTTCATGATCCCTGTCAGTTATTTCATTACATCTCACTAGACAACATTTACTAAAGGTATTATTGCTTAGTGGTAAAGTTGATGTTTACTAGCTTCAGAAGACTCTAATTACTGGAAAAGCTCAGTTTCACATACTGTCTTTACAGCAGAATTACTTTTGGTGACTGTATTTTGACTAATAAATTTGGAACAAGATGTTTCAAGGCGAATTAAAATTAATACCTGTTGCAGTTGGAGCTAATACAAAATTTCTTCATAGTGGAAAAGTTGTGCATTCATTTATCATCATCACATGATTTTACTTCAGCAGTTATCATTTCAAAATTGTGTACAGTATAGAGGTTATTCACTTTAAAAATTAGTTGTTGTGTTTTGGAACTTAAAACAATCCCTCAAAAACACCACTTCTATCATGGTTCCCATGTTGCACAACACTTGGAAACTCTGCTGGGACCTTACAGCCATGTTCCTTCAGTGAGCTTCTGTGTTCTTAAATATTTTTAAGAGCAATTTTCAGGAGAAATGCAGATGCTTTGGCACATAGTCATTACAGAATTCACCCCATGTTTTTTTCCTACCTAATTTTCTGTGTGATTGAGTTCTTTTCAGACAGATAGGAAAGTGTATTTTCAGTGATCTTCCCAATCATGCTCAGTGTTTCTGTGGTTTCTGGCAAATTTTTCTGAGGATTGAATCACTGTAACCAGTTACATCCTCAGGGTCAACCAACATAAACCACGATCAGTTAATTTAATTGAGACTGTATGATATAATATTTTTTTTTTCCATGGAGTTGGTATAGAACACCTATTTTTTGTTTCATAAAGTTTCTTTTTCTTCCCCTCCACCCTACTGACATATCCTACACCATCATAAATCTCTTCAATTTATAAGAGACTATACTCAAAATTGTCTTTAGCAAAGGCTCAATGCTTTTCTGTTTTGGATTACAGAATTCACACTTAATCCAAATTCCTCTTATCTTTCTAAGCAATTCTATACAAGAGCTTAGCACACATCCAAACATCTGTAGTATTGGATATCTTCCTTCTCTCTAATTTCTGTCTTAAAAGCTGGTATTCTGTACACACAGATTATAGCCCTCTTGATACAGCCTGAAAAAGTGGACAAATGACTGTGCAGCATTTTCTGAAAAAATTGTTGTGGAAAGTAGGTGTAACAAATGTGATGATTTGTGTTAACAGACTCCTCTGATTAACTCCGGGGTTTTGATGAGTACTACCAAAATAATGTAATATATATGTATCTTATATGTGTATATATATATATGTCTCTATATGTATATATATATATGTCTCTTCTTGCAAAACAAATCAGCAACGGTTTTCTCAAATTTCTTCTGTAGATTCACAACATATATACCAGGGCTTAAAAAACAACTCCACTTTTATTGCATTTCCTTTACTAGATGTGGAAAGAAAATAATACAAGCTGTGTTAAATTCATGCTGTCCTCACTATCTCGTCTCACAGGGTGCAGTCCTTCCATAGTGATGCTGAGCGTACCTCCATAATCACAAATCCTCTTCTCTGTTTCCATGCTCTAAATCTTTTGTCAGCTTTAACAATCAATTGGCTGTGTAAAAACAGTAGGCTGCATTTATGATGTTGCGTGACAATAATCATTCTCTAGAGCAGAAGATACTTTGAGTGTCACTGTTTCCAGGTGTAGAGAGTACCTCCTTGTAGTTTTACAGCTCTGCTTAATTCCTTGAATAACCGTAAAACATCTGACTCACCTGTATACTATGCCTTTCTCAGGTATAAGCAAATTTTCTTGAGACAATTCTGTATCTACAGCTTATTATTTTGGTTTTTTTGTTTGTTTTACTTAACCTTAGTTTTTACTGGACAACACTGGGTCATAGATAATTATTTATATTAGCAAAGCTGACAAGAAAATGAGGAGATTTTGCTAACCTTTACAGTGAAAACATAGATTCACTCTTTAATCTTAATTTCCCACTATTCAAATTTTGTCTGAAAGTGCATTTAAAAATTGTTTTATTCTTTTTAATGTTGCTTGATGATATTAAAATAAGCTTTATATACAGATATAGTATATTTAATTTAAATGGAAGTGATAGGAAATCTTTTTCATGACCAGTAAATAAAGTTCTATTTTCTTTTGTATGTCACCTGCCTTTTTACTGTTTGTTTCTAGTTTTACTCTTAGTTGTACTATTCTTTCTGTTAATGTGTCTGAGCAGCAATAAGATGTTTTTACAGTAGGGCAGTTCTAGTTTTCACTCTTTCTTTTCCTACTCAAGATCTGATTCCAACCTGCCACAGAATCTATCACAAATCTCATTTGTCTTTTAGTAGAATTTTCCCCAAATTTCAACTTTTTTTTTTTTTCTCATTTGTTTTGCTAGGGTTATTTTTTGTATTAAAATAAACAAATGTATTTTTTGTTGTTCCTGTTTGTTTCCTGTTGGTAATATTTTGCTCATTTTTTTTTAGAAGATTCTTGACTTCTTTCCCAGGAGACAAATGCTGAGAGGCAGGGACTTGCCTGAATCACCAGATTCTGTATCATCAGATTCAAATCAGCATTTCGACTGTGGAATTAAGCAAAGTAATGGTAACTACATTAGCCCTTACCATAAATATTTTCCTATAACATAAATAGTTTATTCATTAAAACTGTTTTAAAACACTTTTCTCTCAATATTCTTCCATAGCACTAAAGGAAAGTCCAGTTATGATGAATGTAATCAAAGGAGAAAACACATTAGTAATGATTACTGCAATTAATTCAACCCATCGATCTCAAAGTCACAGAATTATTGTGGTACACTGCATTTCCTCCTTTTTTAAATTGAGTTATGTAGATGTAACAGACATACTGTTATCTTCTCAGTATTGTAGGTGACAGAAAAGTCATTAATACTAAAAATAAATTAGTAATTGTTTCATACCTTTATCTTGAGAGACTTCTGAATGCTTAGAAACAGAGATCAGTAAAACCACCCTATACTAAGAAATGTTGATGCTGACAGAAGGGAAAAATAACCATGCCTTATTCAATTTCATAACAGATAAAAGGAAGCATAAAATACTATATTTCTAAAAATCTGTTACGTATCTGGATGAAAAGATTAAAATAATATCTGGCAAGGATAGGAACATATAATATAGTCATCTACTAGTAAAGATGTTTCCTAGAGATGCAAGCATTCTGAGTACTTGCCATACTCCCTTACTTTCTTACAAATTTTCTTTAGCACTTTTATATGTGAAATAAATAAGCAACTGTATAGATCAGCCAACTAATCTCTATTCCCTTTCCACATAAATACTTCGTAAAAAATACAACAGAAAAGAAGTAGTCTTCATGTTTTCTATCTCCAAAGGAATCTTATATTCTCCTGTGTGAAATTTCAGATGGAGTAACAGTTTTTCCTTCTAACAGTGAACATTCCCCAAACCTGATAACCTACTTGTTAGCTTGCCCACCAGGAAATAGGAGAAATCTGAATTTCCTCAGGCAGAACAAGAACTTTGATCTCCCATATTCCCAGTGGATGATTTGACATTATACTAGACAATAAAAAGATTATATTGGAGAAACTGGATGAAAGTCTGCTTGTGGATCAATTTGAAGGTATTGCTCCAGGAACCAAAACCAAGGGCTACTCCACCAACAAGATTTTACTGTAACAAGCATAAAAAGGGCTTTCAAAATACCATCGATAACACCTTACTGTGTATCAGAAACAAAGCAGCTGTTTAGTACAAAAGCTTTTTCAGATTCTCAGTAACTTCTCTCACAATAAGGAGAAGTGCACAAAAAATAGAATGTGAGATCATTTGAAGGCTATTTCTAAGTCTAGTGACTTGCATCATTTTAACTCTTTCTTCAAAGAGATGTCTAAAATCTCTGTATAGTAGAAACGATTCAGACACGACAGACAACCAAGACATACTGATGATTTGTTCAAGTTCACAGTTCCATCTGTGATTGGATAGAGATACAGGTGCAGCTGGTTTGCTGTGCATACAAGACAAACAATGAGGAGTCAAGGAGTAATCAAGTGTTGACTATAAACTGATTGAACTAAATATCATGGCATTTTTAAATGCCTCGTTGCTGCTCTGTACCTCAGTCCCACTCAGGAAAGCTAACTAAAGGGTAATGTATCCAATCTGTCATTAACTGTTTTCTTCAGAACGGACAGAAGAGTTTTTTTTACCACAATGATTGTATTTGTATTAACTGTGAAGGAACCTTAGAGACCTAGCTCACATAAGACTCTAACTGAAAAAGTTAGGATAATTTGAATCTGACTGGATATTAAGAAAAAAATATTTTCAGAGAGAATGGTGATAGATTGGAACAGGCTGCCCAAGAAAGTAGTGGACTTGCTGTCCCTGAAGGTTTTCAAGAAAAGAGTACAGGTGGTATTTAGAAACATGGATTAGTGGGCATGGTGATTGTTAATGGTTGGACTAGATGATCTTGGAGGTCTTTTCCATGATCATAGAATCATAGAATCACAAGGTTGGAAACGACCTAGACCATCTAGTCCAACCATCTTCTCATTACCACTGCTACCACAAGCCTATAAACCCTGTCTCACAGCACCTCGTCCAGATGCCTCTTGAACGCTGCCAGGGATGTCAACTCCACGACATCTCTGGGCAGGCCATTCCAGAGCCTGACCACTCTGAGAGAAAAAAGGTTTTCCTCATGTCTAAATTAAACCTTCTTTGATACAACTTGGTGCCATTTCCCAGGGTCCTTTTCATTGCCTGGGAGAAGAGGCCAAACCCGTCTTCAACACAACCTCCCTTCAGGAAGTAGTAGAGTGCAATAAGGTCTCCCCTGAGCCTCCTCTTCTCCAGACTAAACAATCCCAGCTTCCTTAGCCACTCCTCATAGGACCTGAGCTCCAGAACCCTCACCAGTTCCATTTCCCTTCTCTGGACATGTTCCAGGGACTCAATGTCTTTCCTGTAGTGAGGGGCCCAAAATCGAACACAGAACTCGAGGTACGGCCTCACCAGCGCTGAGTACAGAGGGATAATCACCTCCCTGCTCCTGCTGACCACACTATTTCTAATGCAGGCCAAGATGCCATCGGCCCTCTTGGCCAGCTGGGCACACTCATGTTCAGCTGAGCATCAACCAAGACCCCCAGGTCCCTTTCCTCTTCACAGTCATCCAGTTACTCATCCCAAGCCTATATTGTTGCATGGGGTTATTGTGGCCAAAGTGCTGGACCCGACACTTGGCCTTGTTGCACCTCATCCCATTCACCTCAGACCAGTGGTCCAGCTTATCTAGATCGTTCTGAAGGGCCTCCCTACCCTCACACAGATCAACACCACCTCCCAACTTGGTGTCATCTGCAAACTTACTGAGGGTACACTCAATCCCCTCATCTAGGTCATCAATAGAGATATTAAACAAGATGGGCCCTACTACCAACCCCTGGGGGACACCACTTGTAATGGTTTGCCAGCTGGACTTAACTCTATTAACCACTACCCATTGGGCATGGACCTCCAGCCAGTTTCTTACCCAAAGAAATGTATACCTGTCCAGACCATGGGCAACTGGTTTCCCCTGCAGAATCCTGTGAGAGACCATGTCAAAGACTTTGCTGAAGTCTAGGTAGACTACATCAATAGCCCTTCCCTCATCTACCAGTCTGGTCACCCGATCATAGAAGGAGATGAGGTTGGTCAAGTACAGCCTGCCTTTCATGAACTCCTGCTGGTTGGGCCTGATCCCCTGGACACCACGCACGTGCCATGTGATCTCACCCACGCTGATTTGCTCCATTACTTTCCCCAGTACTGAGATCAGTCTAACAGGCCTATAGTTCCCCAGAGTATCCAATGGGGATGATTCTATGATTCCAATTCAATTATTATAGAAAAGACAAAGGTATGTAAAGGCCTTGAGAAAGAGAATAATAAATATTTTGAAGATATCACATAAACCTATAGAGATAATTGTAACCAAAGGATCTTCGCTGGCACAGAGGTGAGGCTAACAGGTTGGTGGATTCCTGGGTAGTCCTTCCTACTCTTGTTAAAAATGAGTGCAAATATTCCTTTTTTCCTGTCACCAAGGACTGACAAGATTTTTCAAATACCATTGAGAATATCTTGGCAATTACACTCTGGTATGCAATGGAAATGGAACTATATTTTATCTTAGGAACGACTTCAGTTTGGAACATGTCCTGACTCATTTAGATGTACACTGTCCTTCAGAGAGAGAGTCATTCTATCCATATCTATGCAAACAACCCCTACAAGGTCTCTGCAGTCATCTTCATGTACCATAGAATACTAGAATCCTAGAGATTGGAATATGTTATCAAGATCTTAAAGTCCAATCACACATCTGACAGTACTAGTAAAGTGCTAAATCATGCCCCTAACATCTCTTAAATACTTCCAGGAAGGACAAATTCATCATTTCCTTGGGCAGCCCATGTGAATATTTTGTTATCCCCTCCATGAGGAAATTCTCCTAATATCCAATCTAAACCTCCCTGAAGCTACTTAAAGTTGTTGCCTTGTGTCCTACCACTTGTTACTTACAAAGAGAGTCTGATGACATAAAATAACTGTGTAGGTTAGGAACTGACATGCTGGAAAGGAGTTCTGCAGAGAAGGAACTAGATGGTATGGTGGACAACAAGCTGACCATGAGTCAGCAGTGTGCAGTTGTTACCAGGAAGGCCAATGATGTCCTCGGGTGAACTAAAAAGGCATGATCAGCTGTCATGGTTTTATGATTTTTGGTCATCAGTATTCCACACCATAACATCATGTAATGCATTGGGGGTGGGGTTTAATTTCTGCCGAATGTTCGTCCGTCGGAGAAGAACTACATTTCCCCAGGAGACTTTGCGATCAGCAAGGGGATATAACTCCAAGCAAGGTCACCTGATCCTTCTTCTTCGCCTGCTCTTCGCTGTCTGTGCTTCGCTGCTATCTGCGCTTCGCCGCCTGCGCTTCGCCGCCTGTGCTTCGCCGTCTGTACTTCAGTCACCCAACTGGACTGCACTTCTCACCCCAGCATTGTGGTGAGGTCTATACAATTCAAACAGACTCTCTCTCTCTCTACTATATTTAGTAAAATCATTTGTTCCACCTCAGATCAGTGCTGTTGTTTTCAAGTATTTTGGGGTCCCCTGCTTCCCCTTTCCCAGAGGCGCGGATCCGCAGATCCCTCCGCCCTGCTGGTCACGGAACTGGGCCGGACCAGCCCATAAACCGTTGACATCAGCATATCAGGGGAAGTGATTCTCTACCTCTGCTCCACCCTAGTGAGGCCACATATGGAAAGAATCCAAAGAATTGCAATGATTAGTAGAACAACAATGATTAGTAGGAGCCTGGAGAATTTTCCTTTTGAGGAAAGGCTGAATGATCTGTAATTGTTCAGCCTGGAGAAGAAAAGACAGACCAACACTTAAAAATATCATTTTAAAAGATGGGGCCAGGCTCTTTTCATTGTTGTCCAATGGCAAGACAAGGGGCAACAGGCACAAATCAAAGTGCAGAAAATTCCATCTGAACACGAGGAAGAACTTCTTTACTTTGAAGGTGACAGACCACTGGAACAAGCTACACAGACCAGTTGTGGAGTCTCTTCTCAAGATATTCAAAACCTGCCTGGACACTTCCTTCTGCAATCTACTTTAGGGAGCCTGCTTTAGTAGGGAGATTAGACTAAATATTCTCTAGAGGTCTGTTCCAATTCCTAGGATTCTGTAACAACCTCCTTGCTGCAACTTCCTTTTAGATAGTTACAGAAACTGATGAGATCTTCCCTCAAACTTCCTTTCTACAGTAAGCAATCCCAGTTCCCTCAACTACTGTTCATAAGTCTTGTTTTCTAGTCCCTTCACCAACCTTGCTCTTCTCTGCACCCAGTTGACTAACTTCATATCATTCTTATAGTGAGGAGCCCAAACCTGAACATGGTATTTGAGGTGTGATCTCAACACTGCTGCATCACTTTCCACATCCTGCTGGTCAGACTGCTTCTGATGTAGACCAGAATGCCTCTGGCCTTCTTGGCTGCATGGACACACTCCTTGTTCATGTCCAACCAGCTGTCTACCAGTACAAGCAGGTCCTTTTCTACTGGACAACTTTCTTCCCCAAGCCTATAACATCATATGGGGTTGTTAGGGACTGTCACGGAGTTAACTAGATCAATCTATACCTGTGACAGGGGGTAGTAGGCCCCTTTCCCCTCTCTCCAACCCTATAAAATGGGAAGTAAAAGGGAAAAGGGATAGGGAGATGGGAGTTGGGCTCAAGGAAGGGGAAAAATAAAACAGCAGCAACAATCTATGGAGGAAAACTTACTTTACTAACTATGATATTAGAATGCCAGATAACACAATATAATACAATCTAATTGAAATTGAGACTTATAAATCAAATAAAATAGAGAGAGAGAGAGAGTTCCTGAGACCAGGTCAAACCTGAAAAGCTTGGTACAGCTAGGAAAGAATCCTCCAGCACCCACTGCAAGGCAGTAGATCACCCAACCCAGAAGGGCCCAATCCCATGAATTCCTCAATGTACAGGGACAGGTACCCAGAATTGGGGCATTAACACTTAAACTCCCAGTGCACTACATGATGTTATGATGTAGAATACCAAAAACCAAAGAAAACAGAAAACCATGACAGGGACCAATTGAAACAGCTAGAATTTAGCCCTGTTGAATGTCACATGTCACACAGCCCATTTATCTAGACTATATCATCATCCTCTGCTGTTTTAAGCTTTGTTTCAAATCAACATCTTGAGTTAGGGGATGAAGGGTAAACATGGACTGGCTGTAAAGGAAGCCAAGACAAAAGAATGTAATGAGCAGGATGTGAAGTAGATAAGGGTTAACCATTGTATAGGAATATGAGTAAAGAGAGAACAAGATAAGGGTTAACTATTGTATAGAAATGCAGGTAAGCAGAATGTGAAGCCAGATAAGAAAAGCATATCTTGAAACTCTATTGTAAACTTGAAGAAAACATCACACAAGGAACAGGTTGGGATTGGATTACTTCGGTTGAAGACAATGAGCCTTCATCCCATGACCACTAGGAGGAGACCCCCCTGCCCATGGCACACATGCAAGAGGGAGGGACCATATGCTGATGGGTTCTTGGAATGTAATGAATATGTGTACGAATTCTGGGAAAAATAGTGAATATGTATTTTATGTATTAGTTCAGCCTATATCTGTACCAAGTTTTTGGTCCTATGGTGTGCAAGTTCGGAGGAGCTCTCCCCCTTGTACCCAGCTTGGCGCTGTTGGAAACATCCAGATAATTTTTGTCAGGACAGTATCTCTGATAAAAGCAGATTTTATTTGCAATTGCAGTGGCGGGCATCCTGCAAGCAGGAGCACACCTATGGACAAAACATGACCTGCTTCCCTATCGGCTGGGTACTCCAGGTTCACAATCTTATCACAGTTTTTATTATTCGTTTCATTTATTCGTGTGTGATCTGGTGTCAGTCAGTAACCATTGTTTCATTAAACAAAGACCACCGCGGGATGGGGGGGGGGGGGGGGGGGGGGGAACCAACGTTGTGCAGGATATTCTTGCAATGTGTATGACAAAATATACATATATACACCTACATACAGAGCGTGCACTCCTGGGAAGTTCCATCTAGAGGATAAGTGATGTAAACTATCAGATATCTTCCCCAAGTTAAGTAGAGGGATTCCCAAAAAGAACTATGACAGCGGGGATCATGAAACAAAAAATACATATATATTATCCAATTCTAATGCAGAAACAACATTTGATTCCCACAGTGCCAAATACTGAATAAAAACATACCTGCTTTATAACCTAACTCTGGGTTATAGAGTTTGATACTGTAAATCAATCTGAAAGGTCAAAATGCCTTCTTCATCAGCCCATTCTTTTCTTTTTTAAATATTGTACCTGCTAATCATATAGGAGAAATCATTCCTGTGACTATGATGTTTATCTGAACAAAAAAAAAAAATAAAATAAAATAAAAAAAATTCAAACAGCTTATATTCTTTGATCCTTCAGAGCTAAGACTTACACATAGTCCCATGATACCAGTGTATGGTCTTAGTCCATATGTAGTCCAAATATTTTATAAAACATTCTGATTTCTTTAGCATACCTGGAGATACCTGTGTGCTGTTCAGAGAATCTTAGTGTCTAGGAATAGATCTAAATGTTATGATCCAGCTGGGAAATTTCAAAATACTTCTAGACATGTATTTGAGAATAGTATTAGGCAGGATTTTTCATATTACTGGTCTCTCTATCATCCTATAGGAGAGTATGGTAATAATTATTTTATTTCTTGAGTGCTAATATATGGATATCACAAGAAGGTCATTTTTTATCCATTACGTGAAACAAATACATGAGTGTCTGAATCACAGACTTACTGCCTAAGAACTTAAAAACAGTTCACAGGGCCTGATGCTAACACAACTGTAGGTATTTACTGTGAATCCTTACCACATAGACATATTCTGAGTACAGCTGTGGTGCACAGATAAATAGAATATTGTAGAATAGAATATTCTATAGACAAATAGAATGTTGTGTCTACAACTAAAACCAGAATGTCTTTTTTTTAATGTGTGTGTTTGTTTTTACTGTTTTCTGATAAAGATAAGAAGTTTGCTTAATGAGTTTTGATTTCTCTAAGGTTTTCTAATTCTCGTTTAACTACAGTTCACACTGTTTATTTTGTGTCACATTGACAGTAAATTTCCTGATGTGCTGACCTTTGTATTTTTGTCTATTGTTTTAGAGAAACAAGATTTTCAACAATTTATACAACATGATCCTAAAGTCAAAGCCTGAAGCCCTTCTTGGTTCAGTTTGATTCAGCTACTAAAAACAGTACACTAATGATGTAACCATTTAACCTAAAACTATGCTTTCCATGAGAGCCCACTACCTGCATCAGTAAAAACTTTCTTTTTTCAGTTGTCTAAAAAAAATCATGTTAAACTAATTTTTATTTTTTCTCTCAACCATTCTAAAAATCTTTATTCTAACCTGAGATTATCTGTATTTTAGTTTGACCTGACAAGCAAATAGGAGCCACAGAGCCATTTTCTCTCTCCTCCCACAGAAGATCTGTGGAGAGAATTGGAAAAAGGAAAAACAGATGGGTTGAGAGAAAAGTTTGATAGGACAGAAAAGGAACAGAAAACAACAACAACAACAACAATAATAATAATAGAATACACAATAAAGTGCTGCACATGTGTCCTGCTTCAATTTATAGGAGGGGGAGGAGGTTCTTTGATACAAGTATACCCAGTGTGAGATTAAAAAACAACAGTTCAAATGTTGGTCTGACCAGTTTATTACAATCTTAATCAGGGAAATGGGGAAGGGGAAGATGGACATTATTATGTATTAGGGTGATGGGGAAGGGAAGGAGGGTGATAGAAAAGATAGGAAAGATGCAAGAATTGCATAAAGCGGGAATAGTCACCACAGGATCCAGCAGCGGTCCCATTGCATACTGATCAGAAGGTCTGAGGCAAAAGCGCAGGGGGAGAGTGAGTAAGGGGAGGACAAGATAAGGATTAACTCTTGTTTAGGAATATAGGTAAGCAGGATGTGTGGTCAGATAGGAAAAGGACATCTGGAAACTGTTGCAACACTACACAAGGAATGGGTCAGGATGGGATTACTTCTGTCAGAGACAATGGGTCTTCTCATCAAAGGAGACCCCCACTGCTCATGGCGGGGCCATATGTTGATAAGTCAGGAATGCAATGAATATGTATGCAAATTGTGTAAATTCAGCCTATATCTGTACCAAGCTTTTGCCCTATGGTGTGCGTGTTAGGAGGAACTATCCCCCATGCACCCAATGATACGCGTCTCATTGAATAAACGTACCTGCTTTATAACCTAACCCTGGGTTATAGAGTTTGATTCCGCAAAACAAGAAGAGCAGCAGTGTGGCCAGCATTGGGCAGCAAGCAGGTATCAGGAAGAAGCTGCAGGGTAAGTCTGGGAGGGAGCAACAGAACTCAGGTAGCAGGTCCAGGAGAATCCGTCAGCATGCGGCATTCTGTATGGGGGATCACAAAGGCAGACACCTTTGTTCTTCTTCAGCATACAGGCATCATGTTGTAAAGAATCTGTTGTCAGAAAACCTTCTGGGGAGAGCAGCAGCAGCAGCATGACCGGCCTTAGGCAGCAAGAAGGTCAGCGACAGAGTAGGCCCAGGAGGAAGAGGGGCAGGCCATGAAGCTTCTTATGCCCAACCCCCCCCCCCCCTTTCTTCTTCATGTGGAATCTGTTGCCAGAAAACCTAATCTCATGGTTGTAGGTCCTCTTTTTATCCTTCTTTTTCTGCCAGCGTGGCATTCCTGGAACTTGGGTAAGAATCATGTGCAGCACCCCTGAGATGGCCATTTTCCTAAAGATAAGCCAACACAAAAGACTGCTTCATGACCTCTTATCTCTCTCTCGTTGCCCCTGGCCTTGTCCATTCTGTGTCCCTCAGACAAAGGATTTTGCAACCCTTGCCCAGAACTTGTCCTTCCAGACAAAGAATTTCTCAACCCTAGTCAAGGACTTGCTTGGACTTGTTCATCTGTATCCCCAGCAAGCTTTGAGGCAATGGCATAAAAGAATGACCTCTTACAACATTTAAATTGCTTACAATTCTGCATTTTCAATGTCCAGTCAGTCTCTGAGCAGTGGCAGGTCTCCCAGACAACTTTGAGTTTTATTGTTCAGTATGATGCCACAAGATATGGTTATCCATTTGTCCAATTTAGATCAACTGTCTTGGTTGTGGCTGCCCCCTGTGCACCTTCAGCTCATTTCTGGCAGGGCAATGTGAGAAGACCTTGAGTTAGAGTAAGCACTCTTCAACAACTAAAGCATCAGTGTTTTAACAAAATTGTTTTTTCTCCTAAATCCAGAATGCAGAATCATTACAGTCGCTATGAGGAAAATTATCTTGTTTGTGCTAATCTTTTATACATATCTGGACACATCTTTTGTTATAAGAAGTTTACACGTCTGGAAGTGATTTACTTGGAATTGCAGTGTAATTGAAAATGCCTCATTTAGATTACTGCTCACTTTTTTTTTTTTTTTTTTTTTTTTTTCCCAGACAAGTGCTTTATGTAGTGGAGTACAAAAGAATAAATGGAAAACAGTACTCATGTCTTTGTCTTTCATTTCTATTTCTGACATACTAATCTTTGTATTAAAAAAAATAATAATAATCTAGAAATAGATGTCTATCTTCTGAGACTGTGCCCTCTGACTATCAATTTTCTGTTTAATAAGGCATGTAACACTTTTTCTCAGGAGGGGCTCATGTCAGTCTAGGCTGACCTCTTTTTTCATTTGTCAATAACTTGCCAATAGTTTAGCATGCACCTGCTAAACGAGTTTCCTTTCACAAAAGTTTGAAGGGGAATGATGTTGCCAGATGGCCATTTAACATGTCTCTAACTGAGGCCAAAAACAACTCAAAAAACAAAGAAAAGTCTTTTCCACATTGAATTCACAAGCAGATGCAGGACAAGCGCAAGAACTCTCCAAAAGGAAAACACACAAGTCAGAAATGAGAATAAATAGAAATAGAATTATTAATGCAATGTAACAATGGGACCTGTAGTGTTGACTCTGTTGGAAGTGACAGTCTCTATTCCCTGTCTTGCATGATTGCATTATCTTCTCTTTCTTATTTAAATTATAAATTATAGGAGATCAAATCTTAATACTTACATTTTTTAGCCATCTAATTAGTAACTACATAATATTTGGAATAACAAATAGGACTGTAAACCTGTGTTTTTAGAGGTCTTAAAGTTTATAAATGTGCATTTATATAACAAGAAGATGAGACTTTCTGCAACATAATACAGTTATATATGCCTATTCTTCAAATCAGTTAACATTCCTAGTTTAACAGGAAAGATTAATTGACCAGTGTTCAAGTAAGTACCCATGGTGCTAAGGTCTTTGTCTGTTCTTTTTTGCTCAAATAAACACAGAAGTTTAACAAATGTGAAAACTTGAAGTATTCTAGCTGAGGTTGAGGATGTACTTGAAACAAAGTTCCAGTGTATTCAAATGTCTTATGAACACCGAGAAACCTATCCACCTTATTAATTAATATACGAATATTATATATATATATATTTTAATATATAATTTTATTTCAAAAAAGTGTATGTTTTCTCCCTCCATTTTCCTACATTTTTGTAACCTGATGGCCTGAAATCTCAAAATCCCTCTAAGAGAAGGTTCCAAGATCATAGACAAGTTCTGTGGTATGGTTGTTTGTACCTGCTTTGAAGATTTCTGAACAATATTAAAAGATTTCCGTATAAATATTCTCTGGATCATAAGTGAAAATAATTATCAACAACGGTATCAGTTATATGCTTATCTGATAGTATAAAGAGACCTTTAATAGGTTGCTCCAATAACCAGACTTCCACATGAGCCACTAGCTTACTTCTCACTTTACAAAAAGTAATAAAATCCTCAGAGTTCATTTTATATATATATTACAAAAGATTCACACATTCACAGAAACATTTTATCTTCCATAGATCACAGTTTTACAACAATATAGGCCTCCTCCTTATGCAGAGTAGTTAGTTACTGGGAAGAACAAAATTGTCACCACCACCAATACTCTTAGCTTTTGTGTGGAAGAGAAAAATCCATTTAAGCTATTTTCATTAACAGAGAAAATGTTAAGAAGATTAAAAAAAAATCTGAAGGCAGTACTTTTCCTGATTGTTTTCTTCTCAGTTCTGTCAAGCATTTTGAATACAAATATAAAAAAAATTATGAAGAAAAAAAGATGAATTATTTAAAAATAAATAGCAAGTATATTTATTTCTTTCTTTTTTAAAATGTAGAAAGACTACTTAAAATATTAATAATACTTTGATGTACCAGTAATTATCTACAATTTTATATATATTGTGTAATCAGCCATAGAATGGTCAAAATAATGAAAACATGATCAGTAATTTTATCACAGATTACTCAAGAAAAAGTGAAAATATCATCAGTTATATAAATAAAAATAAAACAAGTCCAACTTTCATTCAAATTTAATTTTTTCAAAACATTTTTCTTAATGTTCTACATCCCTTAAAGAAAATAATACAAAAGATACCTTTTGAAATATGAGCCACTAAATCATTTTCACAGAATTTTGAATTTTTTAAGCTCTGAATTCATTTCTCCATGATGAATCAAGAAGTATAGCAGCAACCCACATAGGCTATTTGGAACTGAAGCAATTCAAATAACATGCATAACAACCCATCACTTTGTATAATCACGTGCATCTCACGTGTTTCAAACTATACTGGAGAAAGTAGTGATATAACTGTGGCTGTGAAGAGTGAAAATGAAGGGGATGAGTTATCTAATTCTCCAAAATATGCAGTCTCCATAACTTTCACAGAATCCTTCCTAAAAAGATTTTGGTCCTGTTTCATTTCCTCAAAATCTTGGGAATATTAAAACTCATTTAATAAAAGGCAAAGAAAGCATTAGGCTCCAATTTAACTCCTTGCAGGGAAGTCTTTTCACCAGCTAGTGAATCCATGTGTAAGGTTAGTATTTTAGTTACTTTTCCACTGAAGAATCCCAGGAAGTTACCTTACATGTGCTTCCACTATATTGTTAGATATAGTTCAAAGAATCTGGGAAAGACTGTAGGTGATAACTGCTGCCTATATTGGTTGTCAAAAGAATTTGAATTTTAATGTCAAGTTGCCCTTTTTTAAAGACAATTATATCACGCTTAGAAAGGGTGATTTTGTCCTCAAAACTGAGCTATTCTGTCACTCAAGTGGAAGGATTGTTTGCCACAAAAAACAAAGGGAGACAAAGTGCACATTGAACAGTAAAAAGGACATTCAACCAGATTTTCTTAAGCTCCATTGGTGCTGCTACAATGATCTCCCATCTCTCCCAGAAGTATAGACATGTTCTCCTGCAAATTAGTGTAGATCTGCACTTAAAATCTGAGAGGAAAAAATAAAGACGAAAAAAGGAGCGAGTTCAAAGATAAGTCTACATGGAAAGAAAATCTTAGACTTCCTCTTTGTTTGTCAGCTCCACAACTGATAACTCAGAGGAATGACAACTGTACATTTTAGATCTACAGGATATCCTTTCTGTGAAGAGTGATTATTACATTTTTGGAGGTGTTTCTGAGTTACTAAAGTCTTTCTCTGAAGTGAAAGACCTAATCATTACACTTCATTGAAGATAATTTATTTGTTCTTTGAGAAATGATTTCTTCACAAAAGCTCAGATTTAAAGACTAAGTTAGTAAGCACATTATTTTCAGCCAGTCAGCTTTTATTTATACATAATTTGCTTCAAAATTAATGCCTCCTATTTATTTCCTTGGAAATTGCAACAGATACAAAAACACAATAACATTGTTTGATAAGCAGACTCTCATCTAAAACAAAACAAAACAAAGAATCACTATTTTTCAACATAGTCATCACCATTAGCTATGCATTTTCTTCAGCAATGAACAAGAGTCTGCATGCTGCACTTATAAAAATCTGCACCAGTGGAGATGACTCCCTGGTTCACATCTGCTGTGGTGATATCATTGCTGAAACACCCTTGTTACCATTTCAGTGTGCTAATATCTGCTGTTTGGTATCCACAAACATTCAGCAAATATCAGTGAGTATCAAGGGGTACAGATTTTTCTGCGTGGAGGAATTCAAGAGCACACCTTTGTTTCATCTGCACTTCCATGTCAGATGACATTTTGTCACACTGCCCCTCTGTTGTGAGCTGTCACACAGCAGCAGCATGTGATGGGGTACTGGTGGGAAGGTTCAGTCTCTACTGCCATATCACCAACATCCACATATAATGTCTGGTCCTACATTATAAAATAAAAGGCATTACTTTCAGAGCAGCCCTCATGTTTTCAAACACTAGGAGGGAGTCCTAACCCTTATCTCCCTCATGGAAGTGGGCTGAGATATCTGGAAGAAGGAATAGATACAGACAAAGTTTTGAAGCTCAAACTTTTCCATTAGTTACAAGTGTCAAAAACATTGAATGCTTCTTCAGATCAAGAATAGTAATCATTTTTTGAGAAATTTTCAAATACAATGGCCTTTTCTCCATGCCTTAGAGACATTAGCTTCCATTTCAAATTTGCATATTAATGTTATTTGACAGTGACAGTTATGAAAAGTGTGGTTTTTTTGTTTTTTTTTTTAATTAAACATGATTTTTCAGACTTCCTGTGTTTTTTTTTGTTTGTTTGTTTGTTTTGTTTTGTTTGACAACTGACCTTGTAAAAGACAGTGTATATCCATAATTTAACTTCTTGACACCCACTCTAGTGCATAGTAATTTTGTAACTAAGCCGTGTTATGTACATTGCTAAAAGAGATGGAATTGTACAATTACATGAAATTTTGCATGGTATTACTTTGTAGATCTGAAGTATTACTGGCAGTGAATGCTCTATTAATGTATTAACATGCTGAGTATCATGTTGTCCCTGGCTCAAAAAAGACTGTACTTGTGTGTTTCTAATTTAAAAATGGATGAAAGCTGTGAAATTCAGAGTAAGCTTTCAAGAATTTAATCCTTCAAAGAGGAATGGTAATGCTATGCATCATGGAGTGCATATAGTATTTGCTTTGAGAATTTTACTGTTTGTACATGAAATAGAATTGTGTTAACTTTACTGAATTTAGAATCAATCTTCCCCAGCACTCAATTCTAGTATTCACTTTGCCAGTATTAAGAGGATTGTATCATATTTCTATCCTTATATTATGTAGTCATTTACTGTTTTAAACATTTAACAACACTCAATGCACTTAGAGGTACAAAATTATGTTTTCAAGATCTGAAACTTTCATCATGCACCCACATTCATGAAACTGAAAATGCAAGCACCATTTCAATATATTTGTAATCTGGGCCTTCTCAGATTAGGTTTGGCAATTTCTTCTGATATCTGTATACAGAAAACCAGCATTTTGTTGTTCACAAGTTCCATTTGAAATCATTAATAAACTATACCAATACATTAAAGTTATGGTAGAGCTCTTTCTATTCAGTATTTAGAAAGAAGTACTGAATATATTCATAGGCAACTTCACAGCTATTGAACTTTTGCTGAGAGATGTCTACTTGAAGTAGCCCCGGCTGGATTGCTTTACCTGTCCAGAAGACAGGCAATAGTTAGCTTCAGAGGTACTTAGAGACATTCTAGCTGCACATAATGGTATGTGATTGTTTCCAACAGTTACTCCAGTGCTTCTTAAATACCCAAGGAAGGTCCTGGCAGTCATCATTCACATTTGCTTTTATCCCAGTAAAGCAACATTTGAGCTTCGAGTAGAAGTCCTTTGAATCTACAGTCTGCAGAATGATTCTATTGAAAAGAAATCACTTGAAACCTGAAAACATCTAGGAGACAGTTGGACTATCAAAATCCCTCGCTTTATAAGAGAAGTGCAAGTTTAAGGCCCCCTGATGAGATGGAAAGTGAACAAGTCTATGGGGTCTGATAACATTCATCCTAGAGTCCTGAATAATGGTGCAGTTCTCAAGTCACTCTCACAGAATCGGAGAATCACAGAATGGCCCAGGTTGGAAGGGACCTGAAGGATCATCAAGCTCCAGCTGCCCTGTCACATGCAGGGCCACTGTCTCACTCCAATTTACAGGAGGGAGAAGAGATTCTTTGAAATATGTATACCCGGCGTGAGATTAAGAAGCAACGGTTCAAATGTTGGTCCAACCAGTTTATTACAAGTCCTAGCTGTTAGGGAAGCCGTTAGGGAAATGGGGAAGGGAAGGTGAGCAATAGGAAAGATAGGAAATATAAGTAAGGAGTGTCTGTAGAGAGCAAAAGAGATAGTCACTACCGTGTGTCCAGCGAGGTACATGGCAGGTCTGTTGATCTCAGGAACTCATCTGATCACTGTGGGGGACGGGAGAAAGCCAAGAAGCTCCGCAGCAGGCAGGCCTCGGGGTTTCTTTCAAAGAGGTTTTCAAAGAGCTGCAGCTTATCTCTCTCTTGTTGCCCCTGGCCTTGTCCATCTGTGTCCCTCAGACAAAGGATTTCTCAACCCTTGCCCAGGACTTGCCTGGACTTTATCATCTGTGTCCCCAGCAAGCTTTGAGACAATGATGTAAAACAATTATCTGTTACAGTACTGAAAGGCTGCAATGTGGTCACCCCGCAGCCTTCTTTTCTCCAGGATGAACAAGCCCAGCTCCCTTAGCCTGTCTTCATAGGGGAGGTGCTCCAGGCCCCTGATCATCTTTGTGGCCCTCCTCTGGACCCTCTCCAACAGCTCTCTGTCTTTCTTTTACTGGGGGCTCCAGACCTGGACACAGTACTCCAGATGGGGCCTCATGAAGAGCAGAGTAGAGAGGGACAATCACCTCCCTGTCCTTGCTGGCCACCCCTCTTTTAATGGAGCCCAGGATACCATTTGTTTTTCGAGCTGCAAGAGCACACTGCTGGCTAATGTTAAGCTTTTCATCTATCAGGACCCCCAGGTACTTCTCTGCAGGTCTGCTCTCAAGGACCGCTCCTTCCAGTCTGTATAGATGCCTAGGATTCTGCTGGCCCAAGTGCAAAACCTTGCACTTTGCTGTGTTGAACCTCATTAGGTTCACCCAGGCCCACCTTTCCAGACTGTTGATATCCCACTGAATGGCATCCCTTCCTTCCACTGTGTCAACCACACCACTCAGCTTGGTGTCATCGGCAAACTTGCTGAGGATCCGTCATCAATGTCATTGATAAAGATGTTGCAGAGCACTGATCCCAAGGCAGACCCCTGGGGGATGCCGCTTGTTACCAGCCACCACCTGGACATGGAACTATTAATGACCGCCTTTCAACCAATTTCTTATCCATTGAGTGGTCCACCCATCAAATCCACATCCCTCCAATTTGGAGATAAGGATGTGTTGGGAGACCATGTCAGAGGCCCTCACAGTTGAATTCCCAGGTGAAAAAGGGAAACAGCTCTCCCACTTTTAAGAAGGGTAGAAAGGAAAACCCACAGAACAAAGGCCAATAAGTGTTACTTCTGTACTTGGGGAGATCATAGAAAAGATTCTTCTGGAAGCTATGTTAAAGCACATGTAAGTTGAGGAGGTGATATAAGACAGCCAGCATGGCTTCACCAAGGGCAGATTGTGCCTGCGTATACTGAGGCTTTCTACAATGAAGTAACAAATTATATAATCTATCAGAAATTCTGCAAAGCTTTTCATAGGGTCCCACATTGCATTCTTATCTCTAAATTTGAGAGTTATGGATTTGAGGAGTTGACTATTCAGTGGGTGAAGAATTGATTAGATGATCACAGCCAGAGGGTTATGGCCAATGTCTCTGCATTACCTGCCTGTCAGATTAAATCACAGCACTGAGTCTATTCCAAAACTAAGTCTGCATTTCATTTTCATACTAAAGAGAAATATAGCTTCAAGTAGCTAGTATAATAATATTGCTTTGAAATTTCCCACCATCTAAATTGAGTTATTTGTTAGTGAAGAAAGTGACACAATTGTGCATGCATAGCTGTCTGAGAGTGTCTAGGCAACATCAGTGTACATAAATCCATGGGACTCAATGGGATGCATCTATGTATGATGAGGGAGCAGCAGAGGCGATTGCTGAACCACTCTCTTTTATCTTTGAGAGGTCTTGGAGAATGGGAGAGGTGCCTGAAGACTGGAGGATAGCCAATGTCACCCTGGTCTTCAAAAAGGGCAATAAGGCGAATCAATGAAACTACAGGCCAGCCAGCCTCATCTCCATCTCTGGAAAAGTGATGGAACAGCTTGTTCTGGATGTCATCTCCAGGAATTGGAAGAGAAGAAGGTTATCAGGAGCAGGTTCAGCATGAATTCACCAGGAGGAGGTCATGATTGATCAACATGGTAGCCTTCTATGATGTCATCACTGGCTGGGTGGATGGGGGGAGAGCAATGGATGTATCCTAACTTGATGTAGTCTACCTAGATTTCAGCAAAGTCTTTGACATGGTCTCTCACAGGATTCTGCAGGGGAAACCGGTTCCCCATGGTCTGGACAGGTATACATTTCTTTGGGTAAGAAACTGGCTAGAGGTCCATGCCCAATGGGTAGTGGTTAATAGAGTTAAGTCCAGCTG
>JAPSGF010000068.1:3535409-3549653 GCA_035772895.1 Perdix hodgsoniae
AGTGTGGTCAGCAGGAGCAGGGAGGTGATTATCCCTCTGTACTCAGCACTGGTGAGGCCGTACCTCGAGTTCTGTGTTCGATTTTGGGCCCCTCACTACAGGAAAGACATTGAGTCCCTGGAACATGTCCAGAGAAGGGAAATGGAACTGGTGAGGGTTCTGGAGCACAGGTCCTATGAGGAGTGGCTAAGGGAGCTGGGATTGTTTAGTCTGGAGAAGAGGAGGCTCAGGGGAGACCTCATTGCATTCCACAACTTCCTGAAGGGAGGTTGTGATGAGGAGGGGTTTGGCATCTTCTCCCAGGCAGCAAACGGGAACCGAGGAAATGGCCACAAGTTGTACCAGAGGAGGTTCAGTTTAGACATAAGGAAAAACTTTTTCTCTCAGAGTGGTCAGGCAGTGGAATGGCCTGTCCAGGGAGATGGTGGAGTCACAGTCCTTGGCAGTGTTCAAGAGGCATCTGGATGAAAAGCTACAACTTAGCGTTTAGATGCTCGTGGTAGCAATGGCAATGGGAGGACAGTTGGACTAGATGATCTTGCTGGTCATTTCCAACCTTGTGTTTCTATGTTTCTCTTGATTTCAAAAGTCATTTGATACTGTTTCCCACAGCGCTAAGCAGAGGAAGTGTGAAATCGGTGAGTGGATTGTGAGGTGGGTTGAGGACTGGCTGACTGTCAGAGCTCAGAGCATTGTGATTGGCAGCACAGAGTCCAGTTGGAGGCCTATATTAGTGATGTTCCTCAGGGATCAGTGCTGGGTTTAGTCTTGTTCATCAACATCTTCATCAATGACCTCGATGAGGGAATAGTGTTCACCCTCAGTAAGTTTGCTGATGATATGAAGCTGGGAGGAATGGCTGACACACCAGAAGGCTGTGCTGTTATTCAGCTAGATCTGGACAGGGTGCAGAGTTCGACGGAGAGGAACCAGTTGAGGTTTAACAAAAACAAGAGTAGAATCTTCCACATAGAGAGGAATAACCGCATGCACCAGTAAAGATTGGGGGATGACCTGCTGGAAAAAATGTTCTTCAGAGAGGGACTTGGGGTTTCCGGTGGACAACAGGTTGGCCGTGAACCAGCAGTGTGCCCTGGTGGCCAAGAAGGCCAGTGTGATTGTGGGCTGCATTAAAAGGAGCATTGCCAGCAGGCCAAGGGAGCTGATCCTCCCGCTCTACTCTGCTCTAGTCAGGCCTCAGCTGCATTACAATATCCAGTTATGGGTTCCCCAGTGCAAGACAGGGATCTCCTGGAGTGTCCAGCAGAGGGCCAAAAAGATGATAAAGGGCCTGGAGCATCTCCCCTATGTAGAAAGACTGAGTGACCTAGGTCTGTTTAACCTTGAGAAAAGTGATCCCTTTCCTAGTTTTCATCTTAACATTGCAGCAATCAAGTTACCATTCATTTCCATGAT
Organism: Perdix hodgsoniae; assembly: GCA_035772895.1. Classification (NCBI taxonomy): domain Eukaryota; kingdom Metazoa; phylum Chordata; class Aves; order Galliformes; family Phasianidae; genus Perdix; species Perdix hodgsoniae. The sequence goes on from JAPSGF010000068.1 coordinate 3,536,826, forward strand.
ACGTTTCACACAGTCTACATTTGCATGCTCTTAAAGTTCCAGAAACTTCAATCTGGGCAAGTATGATCTAGTACCTTTTCTTAAAAGGAATACCAAAGGAGTGGCTATATCGTAAGTCATGGAGGAATTTTTTTACAGATGTTAAGAACTTAAACTAGGTCAATAAAAGCTTAATGGTATAAAAAGCTTAAGGTTAATAAAAGCTTAATGAGAAGGTTCACATGGGCAGTTATTGCTTTGTTTTGACAGTGAAAACTAACCATTTATTTTAAGAGACTTACATTCAGAATGTAGTCATTAACAAATCCTGGAGATTTTGGACCTAGTGCCTTTTTAGAAATAATTAATTAAAATTAATATTTTTTGTTAACTTCACATTTGTATTCTAGTTTTATATATATATATATATATATATATATATATATAGGTAACTACTACAAATCATCAACTGAAAAAAACATATGTACTGTATGGTCTCTGTCTTTTCAAGGGATATAGAAATCTTACTCATTCTAGGTCAGCACTAGGATATGAGACATACACATTCAAATTCCTGGATACTATTCAATTTTACTTGATACACGGAATATGGAAATAAATATTTCTTATTCTCATAAGGAGCTGTGTATTACAGTGATGTTAAGAAAGAATTGTAACATCTTTGTAACATCAAATAACTGAAACAGACAGTTTCTTAAGAAAACTCAAATGCAGAGTGAAGCTCAAAATCTTCTGACACCTATCCACTGTTCTTTAGGAAGTCTGAAAATTTCATTGCTGGAGAAAACAGAGATAATAAACTCCAAAAGTCTTCACTTGGTTTAAGGAACTTAAATTTCCTTGTACAAACTATGCAGGCTAGATAGCTGTGGTTCAAAGAACTTGAAAGTTTTAACCACTTTTGACTGAATGTAAAATGTCAAGAAGATATATAGTTTAAACAGCATAAAGCTTTATGGGAAACTACGGAGTTTTCAAGGACCTACAGGTGAAGAAATGTAACCATAGCTTTGTCTTCGGAAATATTCAGTAGCAACATTTTGTCATGGTTCCTTGGCGCTTGCCTTCTCACTCCCACACTGTTTCGCAACACCTCCCAGTTGCGCCAAGGCAACTGCTTTTCATTTCACTGTGAGAGACAGGCAAGACCTGATACACTACAAACAGAGCTTTTCCTATTCCACCCCTGTTACTATCATTTGTTTATTCCACACATTACTTATTTCACCCCTTAAATATTGGCGCTAGCATGACTGAGAAGTGGCTCTCCTTTACAGTAAGAGAATGAAGAGCCAAGGAATGATGGGAGGTGAAAACCCCTTACATTGCAACTGTTAAAAGCACCACTTATGTATTCAGAAGCAAAGACCAAAGATTTACTTTTCTAAAATTAAGACCAATTGAGCTGAAGGCAAAGCTAACTGCCTTTCAAGCTACAAACTAATACATAAATGCTTCTGAAAGTTGTCACTCAGATCTCAGATTTCCGCAGATCTTGAATAAATACTACTTTTTTTTTTATTTCAATTCTTAATACTTTTTAATTATTTTTAATGGATATCAATAATATTTTTAATCTTTATTTTATTAGGACCCTTACCCTTGTCTTCATTAGTGAGGAAGAGTTCTCATTAAATGATACTCATTTGATACACTTGAGCAAAACGTACAGTGAAGAACAAGTTATTCTTCTATTAGTCAAATATGTTTTAGCATAATTGCCTTCCCAAAGCTACAGATTTCATTCATGTTAACTACTTTTGTCAAGCACAATTGTTTTCAATTCAAACTGGAGAAGCTGATCAGGAACCTGCTTTAAGAAAATAAATAAATAAAATAAAAATGTATAATGACAACAAAGAATGGAGGACTACATGAAGAATGGTAAAAGCAGTGGTACAAGATGGATTTGGAAGTCATAGAGTTAGCCCTAATGATAAGAAAAATTCCAGGCAGCCATTGCTATAACTGACTTCATAGAAGAATAGTCAGGATGTAGCTGAAAATATTTCTGTGTTTACTAGTTTGGATATACCTTCAACTACTTATATATATATGAGCATCTAGGTTTCGGTTAACTGATTTCAGTCTTTCAAGAAAACAGCAAATACATTACTAAAGAAATAAAACAATTTCTTTTATTAATAAACATTAAATATGTGCTATGCTCAGACAACAGATTGTTTTTAAAACAAGAGTTGTTTTCAAGACCAAAGCATAGAATAGCTTTTGGTTGCTGTTCTGTTTTTAATAAAGATTTCAAGTAAATTGTGCAAGAAACTAATCTTGCATTATCTTTGGAATCATTCTTCCTAAACTTTCATACCTGTGATCCCAGTCAGTATCACAGAATCATAGAATGCTTAGAGTTGGAAGAGACCTCTGAAGGCAGTCCAACTCCCCTGAATTGAACAGGGACAGCACAGTTATATCAGGTTGCCCATGACCTTATCCAGCCTTGCCTTGAAAGTCTCCAGGGATGGGACATCAACCACATCACTAGGCAACATGTTCCAGTGCCTCGTCAACCTCACTGTAAAAGATTTTTTACTTATATTTAAGGTAAATTCACCCTATTTGAGCTTGAATATTAAATATTTACTGATTTTGAGACAGTTCTGGCTTTCTTGAGATTCTTGAGTTCTTGAGAAAGTTCTGGCTTTCTAGAATGATTCTCTTATCTTTACTAAGATTTCTGCAAACTTATTTGAAAATTTATAGGAATTGGATCACTTGTAGTAACTAATTTTCCTTTAATAGATAGTATGTTGAATTCTTAATGTTGTCACACCAAGAAACTTCTTTCCATATTCTATTATTATAAAACAAGTTACTAGAAAGAGAAATGCTGTCACTTATTATATAAGTAAAATGCAAACTGGTTGTCAGGGCAGTTAAAATATAAATAGAACAGGAAATCAGTTTTTAAAAATCAGTGAAAGAATTTTAGGAACTTAAAATTTATTTCTGATATTAAGCATCCATGATAACAATATCACGTAACACATTTCCTATAAAAGCACATATGATTCTTTGTCATAGTGTACTAAGAATTATGTTCTTAGTGTAGGATTTCAGGATGATCCATTGCATTGTTGATATATTTGAAATCTGGGGAAGGAGATGAATAATAAATTAAGTTCTGACTTTCAAAAAATGTTTAAATTAATTAATATTCTGATACCCTAAATAAAAGAGATTTTAGCAGAAACGTAAGATAGATAGAAATTAAGACCAGGACACAGCTTTAAGATAGCTTACATATGTTACCTTTATCTCTAATATACACTTAATTGCATGCATACGTCCTCTATGTAACTTTGCCTAAATCTACTGCCCTATTCTGTAGCTAGTAAGATGTAGAGTGTAAGAAAAGATAATGCATTGAACACTGAAGAACAGACCTGATAACTTAGGCCTATGCCTAGAGGGCATTTTCTTCTACTTGGTCATCAAACATACAGTAAGAAAGCTAAAGACAACCATTCCTACAGATCATGGGTCCACACGGAATATAACAGATCAAATTCAGGCTGGGGATAAAGCTTCCATCTCACAGAGCCAAATAATAAATTCACAGCACACTTCCCATCCCCAGCTGTAAAAAATTTAAAACAAATAAATCAAAACAAGAACAAAACAAAACCATTCAGTTGCACTTGACTAGTCAAGAATAAAACCTTGATGTTTGTTCAGCTCCAGGTACAGCCACCAACCAGGAGAGTATGCCACTGCCACCAGAGCTGGGCCGTTCTCAAGCAGTTGACAGACTGATAATTGCTTAAAGAAGTTTCTGAATGAATGAATCATGAAGCTAATTAATATAAAATTTGCATAAAATAAAGCAGCAAATGACAGTCACCAGTTCAGGCAGATGAGTAGGATTAATTGCAGGAGGTAGTCATCATAAGCTGGGTCCAAGGAAATTCTGTAAGTATATCGATATTTCAGGAAAACACTTGAAACTCATTTCCAGCCCTAGAGAGTTCAAATTCTCATAGCAAATTTAGTTCAGCATCACATGCATTTCATAAAAGAGATCAGTAGTAAAACAATACAGATTCTTTTTCTGTTGAGGAAATTATTCAATTGAATTTGTTGGATGAAACTAGGAAATCACTCCCTAGAAACTGTTTACAAGAGTTTACAAGAAAATAGAGGGGCTGGATTTCTTTTGGCTAGCATGCAGGATTTTTCAAAGAAATTACTGATAGAGTCAAGATGGAAAACTAAGTGAATGGCCACTATATTATACTGTTTATATAAATGTTTCTGCAGCCTGTGTGGAAGCAGTGTGTGGGTAGATAACTTGTTCCATAGATTAAGAATTATTAGCTTAGAAAATAAACTTGTGGCAGTATGTAAGAAATCTCAGGAATCAAAACTCCTTAGTCAGGAAAAGTAATATGCTTTAGTGCTTGGTCTGGATTTATAGCTAGAAAATTCACTCAGTTATCTTTAGACATATTTAATGTCTTATGTGGGTAAAGAAATAAAGATTTGTGAAGGTGATTCCAATTTACTTAGTAAAATATGCTTTCAGTACATACATACATTTCTTAAGTTATAAGTTGATAAATATTTATGGTGCCCAAGGAAGTGTTTAAGGAAAGGGCGGATGAACTAATTGGACAAGATGATCTCAGAGGTCTTTTCCAGCTTTAATGAGTCTGTGATTCTGTATCATAGTCATAATATTTTTCTTTGCAGTTTAGTAACAGAGTGTGTCGTGTACTTTAAAATACATACATACATTAGTAAACTACATATTTAAATGCAAACCGTGCTAACTTGCTAATTACAAAGCATTATTACACATCTTTACTGCTTTAAAGCATGTCTTCATTTTTAGTCTAATTCACTTCAGGAAAAAAAAATAATAATAAATAAAATTGAACATTTCAGCATTTGAGATTATTATTAAAGAGATAAACCAGTTAGTATTTTCAGAACTTACAGGTGTTTTTCTTGAGTAGCATGATATAAAGCTATGCCCTAGTTTCTAGAAAGCTTTCATAACATTTCCATCCCATCATTTTGTGAAAGAAGTCTAGTAATAATAATCACACTTCATAATAGAATTTAGTGGCTGCCTAACTGTGCTTTGACTTCTTAGGATTAGCAGTTATTGCTGTAATTGTTATTTTACTGACTGCAAGTGGCACAGCACTTAACCAGTCAATTGGTTCCTATTTCACATGCTGTACCTTTTTTTGAGACTGATTTACAGATAACGAAGTAATCTATATTTAGATATTTTTCTGAAGATGGTTCTTTTGGTAATTTTTGTTGGAATTTAAATTTGCATTTTCCAGGTACTAAATGTATAATGCTGCTAATATGCATGAAGTTTTGGGATTGCTTTTAAGCTGAGATTTGAAGTAGAAGTATTTTTAAACTGTATTACAGTACAGAAAATAGATTTATATCTCTGTGTTTTATTTAGTTGAAAAAATCAATCTGTCAACACTTACACTGTTAGAATTAGATAATATATAAGATTCCAAAAATAGAATATTTCAGCAGTAAATAGATGCTGAATCCATATTTACCCATGGCAAACAAACCAAACTGTTTCATTTCTCATTTTTTACAACAGCTACCTTTGACATTCACTGAAGTATGAATGAGAAAGTAAAGATTGCCATTACTAACGTTTCCAGCTTTATTCTGAGGTTGTCTTTTCTATAAAACAAGTTCAAGCACTAACCTGCTTTTCCTCTGTAAAAAATAGCACTATCTCTCAGCCTCACAACAGTTAGAAACAAACCCTCATTCAACTCCTATGAAGATAATATTTTAATATTGATTGAATACAAAATATGAATTATTAAATTTGATTTCAATTTATGCATTTATCCAATTTATGATAAGATATTTTAATACTTTACTACTATTTTAATTCCATTTAATTCTACTATTAATTTGGACCACTTAGCATGACATTGCCTAATCTACTTTTGAAAGCTTCCAATGAAGGAAGTTTCATAGCACCTCCAGTTCTGCACAGCTCACAGTTAATTTTCTTTCCAGACACTTGAACCTCTGAAGCTGAAATCTGCACCTGTTGATTATTCTTTAGTGGCTTTTGCACTAAACAGAAAGGTTTGAATCCACACCTTAGCAATTGCCCTCAGATAACTAGTTTGTGTTAGACTACAGTTTAGCCTCCTCCTTGCTAAACTAAGCAAGCCCAGCCTTCTTGGCGTCTCACCCAAGATGCTGCCGGCTGGATTGTGAACACCCTGGTAATCTTTCCTCTTGGGATCTACGCTTTTTGTTTTACTTGAAAAGGAGGACCCCGAACTGGACACAATCTGCAGGTGTAGCCTCACCAGTGCCCAGTAGAGGGAGATAAAAACTTCGCTTGATTTGGTGGACACAATCTTGACGTAGCATATGTGGTTTCCAATTTCATCTAACAAACTCAGAAATTTAGAATGTGAATATCTACATCTGAGCTTATGCTCTATTATTTTTTAATAATCAGTAATGGTAAAAAAAATGAGCTTCATATTTCATCCTTCTTCCCTGTTATGTTTTTCCTTGTTGGGAGGAATGCCTATATCTAATCTTTGACAGTAAATAGACTCTAGGATTATATCCAGTCTTTTGCAAGACATACTGAGGTTTCTAAGTCATCTTCACAGGCTGGCACAGGGCGATCTGATGGGATACTACTACATTTAGATACCTGTTTCCATGCTATATCGAACCATAATGTATAAAAGTTGCCTCCACCTTAATGTAAAAAGTTGAAAGAAAATTATCTCATCCCAGATGTCAGTACATTCTAGAAGCAACATTAAAATAATGATCCTGGAAGAGATTCTCTGAAAGAGATGATGGAGCTACTGAAGACACACAGGCCATGTGTGTAATCTTTTCTCAAAAACAGGGAAGCTGAAGTCCCAGCTGGATTTCATTTGGGGAAAATATGTTCTATATGTATAAAATCTCTACAATATTTGCACCAACCATCCCTTTCCTATTAGATAACAGTGAAATAAATAGGGCCTGTTAAACTCTATTTACATTTCAGTTCTGGGTTAGCTGCTTTTGATTTCCTTTATAACACTTCCAACAGTATGAAAAGTAGACAGCAACATTTATTATCTGGAATAAATGTCAAAGGATTCCTGTATTAATAATAAAGAAACCTCATACCCTCTGCCTTTCCATTACAAATCCAAGAATAAAGAGTTATGACTTTGAATTTCTTGCATTTCAAATAATCATATCTAAAATCTTTTGATAACTTATTAGTTGATGAGTACTTCTTATATTTGTGGAAATGCATGAAATTACAAAGAGAACAAAAAGTAGGGCTAGAGAATTCCTTTTTCTGAGTTGTTTTTGTATATTTTAAGACATTATGCTTTCTAAGGCTATTATATCTCCTTAAGATATAAGCCCTGAAATAAACAATTTCACAGTAACCTATAATGGATCAGTTATAGGAAAACTCTTCTGCTATGGCTACAAAAACAGCTCACCCCTGTGTAATGATTACAGGAAGGATATTTTTTAATACTAGGGGATTGCCTAATGGGCATCTTTATTTTTTGTTGATAGTTAATTCATCCTTTTCAAAAAGGCAAGTATAAAGTCTATGGACATTTAGGTTCCATTTGAGTGCTCAAGGCAGAATCAAATGGGAAGTAAACGGTCTTCTTATGGACTCAAGATAAATTCTACTCTGATTAAATAGACCATAGCACCTCAGAGAGAGTCACTGGTTAACAGTAGTGAGGATGAAAAAAATTGTTCAAGTGATAGTGTTTTCTTTGAAGTGTTTTACTTCAGAGATTGTAAAATGAAGCCTAAAGAATTTAGGGCTTTGATTATAGATTCCACGATGAAGAACTCGCAGAAATGCAAATGGCTTTCAGGTACATTAGCATTTAAGTGCTATCACTTAATTTCACAGAATACATATGTTTTTCCTAAATCTTTCCAAGCCTCTCAGCTGGCCTGTGTTTTTACATGCTGTTGCTTTCTCTGTCATCTATTAATCCACTTAAGAGACTACTTTCTGTGCTGTCTCCCACAGAGTTTGAATATCACACTCCTGAGTATTTGACTAAAAGCTCTAATTCCTTGTAGTCTAATGGAAATTTTGAATTAAAGAGTAAAATAAATCATTTTAAGAATTAAAAAGAGAAATAAAATAACCTCCAAAATGAACAATTTTTTTCTCCTTTGCTGATGTATTCATTTTCAAAATATTTTTATGTTTATGACTTTCTGTTACAAAATAGCTAAAATATTATATTGCCACTATATATATAACAGGTTCAGAACACATTCAAAGTTTATCATGTACTTTTTCTAGACATATTTGACCAAGTGGTGAATGAAATATAGGATTTCTTTTTGTGGATAATCCAATTGTTTCCTCTAAATGAAATATCCTTTTTTTTTTTTTTTTTTTTTTTAAGATATTTAATAATTAGTTTAAAATTGATTATGTGAACCGAATGGGAAGATTTTTATAAATGGCCCTTTTCAACATTTATATAATGAGGTTTTTTGTTAGGCTGGGACAAAAAGAAATGTCTATATTACCTACATTAGAAGATCAGTATCTTTTCATCTTTTATTTTTCCATCCTTTATTTTTCCATCCTTTATTTGAAGTAAAGGATCTGATTTTTTTTAATTATTATTATTTTTATATATATATATATTTTTTCCCCCAGAACTCATGATCTTCCAGCCTTTCCTGTCCTTTCCCAAGACAACGGACACATATCCTACCTGTTTCTACTTACTAGTGGTGTTACTAGTGGTACAAAGAACTCCAGTCCTTTTACCTTTAATATCTCAGTGAAGCTCAGGTCATGTTCATTTTTGTCATCACACATCCTCCTCACCTGCAATTGCATCTTTTTTTCTGTTGCAAATCCGGGGTTCCCAAGGGGTACATATCCTGCAGATGAAGAGCCCCTCTGCCTCAGCAAGAGTCAATGGGGACCACATAGCCCTGACCTACAGAAGTTGGTGTTGATCTAGGCTCTGCCATGTCAGGGGAGTTGCTACAGTGCCAATGATGACAACTGTGTCTTGTGGTGCTACTGCACAAGCTATTGTCTCTTCTAACTGTGCTCTCAGCTTAGTACCTGTAGGCACTGATCAAAATAATGTTTGACTCTTCCTAATTAGTTGAAATAAAAGTTCAAGGCATGCTTTGATCAGGAACAGCTGATGAGGTTTAAATGTGCACTGTCTATCTCACTAAGCATCCCTTTCAAGAGTACAAGGGGCTGCAAGTTTCCACTCAGCCTGAGAAAGATTGAATGTTCTCATCTCTAATAGTCTGCAGAAAAATGCATCACTGTTTCCTCCTGGCATACTTGAGGATGTAATCTCCACTTGCAAACATTTTCCTTCACTCTCCAATTTCAGCTTCAAATGACTCATAATACAACTTCAGGGGAAGTTTGAAGGACAAAAATTTCAATATAAGTGAGCCACTAAAACTCTGTGTAAGACACTGCAACCTGAGAGCTAAGGTGTCTATTTCAACTGATATCCTGAGGTGCCTCTTTTTCCTCCAAATATCAAACTAGATCTTTCAGAAGTGACAAGCACAATATATTTGGTTCTACATATCATAATATTGAATACTGTAAATTACTTCACAAGACATGTGAAAACGCACAAATTTTTCGATGATGTGTAGGAGACATCAGCCAACTATAGGTGGCCTATCACTCTTCAAAAAACTATTTCTCAGGGACTAACAACACAGATATTTGAGGTTATGTTTTTATTTAAAAGAGAATTATTATTGACTTTATTAAGTTTAGATATGAAAAACATTGCTGAAAGAATATGAAGGATTTATTTTATAGATTGTTTTGAACAGAACAGAACAGAGTAGAATAGAATGGAGTGAAAGGGAACTGTTTCTTACCAAGGACCTAAGCATTTATTCAACATTTTAAATGTGTGCCATTCCCTATCAGAGCCTTAGTGTATGAGTGTATGAGATACCTCTCCATTTCAGTGAATGTCTGAAACGTTTCAGTTTCAGTAAGCGTAAACTAATAAAACATATATCTACTGTCATTCAGAAAGCCAGATCTAAAGTGATGCAGACCTCTAAGTAGCATTAAGGTAACAAAAAAGATAACAGGAATATTAAAAATTATGCTTTATTAGGTCAGAGATATTTGTTAGGTAAGGAAAAAAATAACTGCCCTGCTCAGTTCAGGAGTTGATTGAATTTGTCACTTAATTATGCAGACTATCTATTTATCAGTAAAATAAAAATAGGAAGGTAAATGAAACTCAAGATTTTAATCATGAGACGTTAGGCAGATAAACAATTCTTGTTAGCAGACCAACTTTAACTGTCACATTGAGTTATTAATATTTTGGTTCACAGATTTTATAATAAAGCTTGCCATTTGCCCGGTGTATAATCCACTACATAAAAACTACATAAAAATGAATGCCAAAAATGCTCCTTTACTTCATAACTGGCAAATATGCAGAGATTATATGTTTATACCAAAAATAAACATACCTGTATTTAAAACGAGTAGGGTTAGGATGAGAACACATTTACTATTTAGAATCTGATGGAGTTTATATACCATTTATATACTACAATTTATTATTGATTAGCAGAAAAATTGAAATGTGTTTTTTTGATGAATATCTTGTTATTCATTTTATCATTATAAAATATAGGCACAAATGTATCAGAACAGATGCAGAACTATATTGGTTTGATGATATCTCAAGCAGGAAGTTTTCCTGGATCCAAGACACGTAAGGGAGATAGAATTATGGAATTACATCAATGTAGAAAATTGCCTGTGTACAATCAAGCGACCAGTGTTTCTCTTGGTGCTTCACTATGATAGGTCACTGGGCCGAGGATCTTCTGAAGTTCTTCTTTCAAAGGTGATGAAGACAGACTGCTCCTTTGGCTGAGGTAAGCGACCCATCGCGCCACTGTCTGCGCTTGGGCCACCCCTGTCTTAGGAAGGTGGGTCAGATCTTTCACCCACCCCTGAATTGGCAGAGTTGTTTTAACTATGACTTCAGCTGTTTGAGTTATTGGCTCTACTGCCTGTAATGCTGAATAGGCAGCCAATAACTGTTTTTCAATCATGCTGTATCTTTCTTCTGCTCCATGCCAAACCTGAGACCAGAACCCAATGGGGGTCCGAACAGAACTCTGGCGTTGCCACAGGCCCCAGCCAAAGCCATCCTGAGTCACATGAACATCCAACTCAGCTGGGAGGGTAGGATCAAATATACCCAACGCCTGGGCTTGTTTAACTGCCAGTTTCGCCTGTTGAAAAGCATCCTGTTCTGTTTTCCCCCAATCCCATAGCTGCCCCTTTTTTGTGAGTCTGTACAGTGGCCTCAGCAGCTGCGCTAGATGAGGTATAAAGGAACGCCAATAACCCAATATACCCAGAAACTCTTGCAGCTGTTTCGATGTTGTAGGGACTGGGAACGCCTAAACTTTATCTATAACAGCACTGGGTAGTACTTTAGTCTTTCCTGACCAAACCACCCCCAGGAATTTTACAGATAGGCCCGGACCTTGCACCTTTTGGGGATTTATAGCCCATCCCTTCTGTTGTAAATAGGCGGTTAAGGAATCTGCCGCCTGCCCTACTGCCTCCAGTGAGTCGGATGTCAACAGGAGATCATCAATGTAATGATACAGATTAACATCATTGGTTTTTTTCCAATCCGCCAGGTCACGCGCCACTAGATTATGGCAATATGTTGGTGAGTGCACGTACCCCTGTGGCAGGACCTGAAAGGTCTACTGTCTGCCTCCCCACGTAAACGCAAATTGGTCTTGCGATTCCTCAGCAATTGGGATGCTAAAAAATGCATTTGCTAAATCTAGGACACAATGATAGGTTTTTATCTCCCTACTCAATGTGTCCATTAGAGAGGCAATATTAGGTACGGCTGCATGAATAGGCGGTGTGACCTTATTTAATTCTCTATAATCCACCGTCATTCTCCATGTGCCATCCGACTTTCGCACTGGCCATATGGAGGAGTTATATGGGCTATGTGCAGGTCTTATAATACCCACTTTTTCTAGTTCCTGCACCGTTCTCGATATTTCTTCCTGCCCACCCGGGAGTCTATATTGCCTTACATTAGTAATCCGTTGCGGTTTCGGCAGGCAAATAGGCCCATGTTTCGCATGGCCTCTCAATATCGCCTGCACCGCCCGGATACTGATGCATCTCTGTCGAAGTCTGAACTCCCCTACAGTTGTCTGGAGAGCCAGACCCCATAGAATATCTATGCCCAGTATGTATTCTTGAACTGGGGCAATAGATACCTTATACTTCCGGGGTGGGAGGCGCCCAACCCCCAGTTTTAACCATATTTGGATGACAGGAATAGTTTGTCCCCCAAAGCCACCAATCATCACCTTATCTCCATGAAATTTAGATGGGTCTCCATAGATAATCGATGTTTCCGCCCCTGTGTCTACCAGTGCCATAACTCTTTGTATGTTCTTCCGGGACCAGTAAATTGTTAATTCTACATAGGGCCTCCGGTCCTGTCTGGAGGCCCTAGGGGAATTAACATCCCCCGTCACGCCATGAACTGCACCAGGGATAATTCTTTTGCCTCTGATGTCTCAGGCATTGTAGCCCGAGACACCTGAGGTGGCTTTTTTCTCCTATTGGGAACAATAAAATCTTCTAAATTCCACGCCTGTGTCGGTATTCTTTCTATGATTCTTACCCTTGGTTTTTTAGGGTGAGTTTGAAATTTTTGATTGTCCCTCAACTGTCTCCAGAGCTGGAGGAGGACATAATTAGGCTGG
>JAPSGF010000068.1:3554653-3617542 GCA_035772895.1 Perdix hodgsoniae
CTCTCTCTGTGTATTTTATTATTATTATTATTATTTTTACAAAGGAAAGAAGCAAAAAAGGTCATCATCTCATCCCAATAAATCCTTTAATACAGGTCAGTATTTCATGGCTCTTATATTTGTGTAAGGTAATGAAACAAACATTACTCTGGAAAGTCTGAGTTTAACGTAAATGGAAACTCCTGACTCAGTAAATGTCTGGGTGCTGGGAAGTCAGATGTTTGCTATGAGGGCACATTTAGTAGTGGTACAGGCCCCATTTCATCCATTTATGCTCTTAACTGGATATCCAGCACAAATTCAGATCTTTCACAGGTCATGCTTCCACCAAATCCTTTCAAAGAATTATCTAATTATCCAACATACTGTATAAATGTGTATATTAAACACTTGCATGTGAGTTGAACAGTTGACTTCTTTTTGTTACTTTTTCTTCAAATTGACAGTAGTTTGTAAGATTTTATCCTGTTTTGTAAAAGAGGGGCTTTTGTTTGTTTGTTTGTTTTGTTTTTGTTTTTTTTTTTTTAAACATTACTCATCAGTGTTCTTGAAAACCTATGGCGTTCTGTTCTTTACTTTTCAAGTAAAATGTTATTTGTTTATTTTACTTTTCAAGTAAATTGTTCTTTTGTTCTTCCTTGAATTTTCCCTCAGGCTGCTCGAGAGTGAACCAGGTGTTTAAGAGAGGACTGCTGGAAAAACGTTCTGAATCTCCAGTCAGAATACTCCTCTATACTTTCTTGAAGAACTTATCAAATATTACTATATTACATGAAAGAACCAAACCAACAAAAGTTTTTTATTACACTTCTTACAGTAATCACATTTTTGAGTTATGTTGTTCCAGTTAAGCTCTTGATTACTTGAATATATAATACATATATACTGTATGACATTTATAAGGCAGTGTAGCTGTATTTAAATTGGTTTTATCTTTCTTGATTTACAGCAGCAGAAGATCTATCACTGATTTTCTTTCTAAAATTTGAGAGTTCTATTGAATTGACTGTAAATTCACAATTATTGTGATTTGTGTGAAACTATCAGTGTACTTAATGCCAACTAAAAAGAAAAGTAATCCCAGCTTTATCTCTGTTTATTATTATCTGTGTTGTTAGCTAGTTGATGTTCTTTTATATACACTGAAAAAAAAGTTTCTTTTCATAGATAAAGCAGGATGAATCAGATTGCATATGACTCCTCTGTGACAAATGGGTTTGTGAAGTATTACTACAGAGCATAACGGTAATTTGTCTACTCAGTGACTGTAACAAGTGTGTTATATTTTTGTTTAATAGTTGTAATTCATCACTTTGATACACAAATTATACTTGCACATACATTCAATACACAAAAATACATGCAGATACTTTACATCTCAATGGGAGATAAACTGCATATCAACAATAAAGTTACAGTTGTTTTCCAAAAGCAGTATCAGAAATTAATTTTTGTTTCTCCACATAAATAGCAGCTACACTACAGTAACCATGGGACTGTTTTTAAAAACAGTCAGAAATTATACTGGAGAATGAGCCATGCTCCATGGTTGCTCCATGCTCAGTTGAGTGCTTGTATAACTATGTAGAACTGTCATTTATTTTTAATTCTATTTGAGAAAGAAGTTGTGACTACTTTATCTAAATTGCTTGAGTATATATCTACTTAGATATCTTAATGTCTAAGAGAATTCAAACTATTAAATGTATTATACCACATGTAACTGTTCAGAAACTATTGCTTGCTCACGTAAAAGATCTGTACCTTCAGTAGACCTTTAATAATACAGCAGTTTAACTAGAGAGCAAAAAAATGTATCCATAGTGTGTGTGTGAAATGTTTGTGACAGCAAGTGTCAACAGCAATATTCTTTGAATTGGTAATTAGAAGTTTCAGAATCCTGAAGAGGATTTCTTCAAGATAAGAATTAAGAGTTAGGCCAAGTATTTCTTTAGATAAAGTTTATGCATTTAATTTTAAAAGCAGAAATTTAGATTCATGTAGCAATAGCAAACTGTATAAACGTGATCTATTAAATAATAGATGAACAAAATTCCTTTCTTTTTTTTTTAATATTTTCACACATAACTGTAAAATTATTATTTCTCCATAGATGACTTTTTACATTGATAAAATTTGGCTCTATTTGTAAAGAAATGAAGGCTTTTTTAAATGGGTAAGTATTTTAGCCTGAAGATCTGTTCCTCATATCCTAATATTGACTCCTAGTTCATACAAAGAAAACAAAAGGACTTCATTACCTTATTATTAGCCACTTTCTAAAGTTATATAAATACGATTATAAAAATAAATGTAAAAACAGTATGATTGTGAGAATAAAGATGAATTTAGCTTCACAAGCAGGAATGTCATTGTTCAATTTTTGAAAGAATTATTTTCTAGACCTTTCAGTACTGTATCATAGATGTTATAAGAGCATAATACAAAATGTTTGTCTAATATAAATGTATTCTTCTGATTCATTGCACTGTCATGCTTTATGAAAATGTAAATAGTGTTTTTTTAAGACTTTTTAACTTTATACCAAATCAGGTAACTGAGCAACAAGAAGAGAAGCAAAACAAAAGGTTTTATTTTTGGAAAAACAAACAAAACAAACAAAAAAAGGAATAAAAATCCAAAACAAAAAGTACTGGAAATAAATGTGTACAGTGAAATAGATGTTATTTGTTGATCAGCAGAACTTTTTGCCAGATTTAAGTTAACAGAATGCAAACAATATTCAAAATTTCTTACTCATCAACTACATATCAACTAGAACACGACTAGAAAAAATATATGTTATCTTGAATCCATGGTTAACTGTGGATGTGGGGACAACAGTTTAGAAATCTCTAATTTATATTTAAGCACTTCTAGGAATTAAATAGAGGAATAGATTTTTATGCTGTAAATGAGGTTCACTTATGATAACAAAACAGATTTTATATGTCACTTGCTGTATTTTAATTTATTTTTTAGGAGAATTGAAATAAGGTTTTAGGAAACAAAGATATTTTTCTTGTTTCTTGCCTAGGTGTCTGAGTTCTCTTTATTGTTAATTAACAACATTCTCAAATACACTTTTCTCTCAAACCCATGCGCAGAATTATATTGCAAAGTAGCCCCAGCAGGCAAGGTCTTATAAGTAATAGTGCTGCAGCTCCTTAGAGATGTCACCATATGTAATTAAAAATGAAAAATATAAATTTGGATGCGGAGACCAGTTTTTAGTTATATCTTACAGTTTTTCATGGGAAAAATTGATTTTCTTGTCTCTGAAAAGTCAGAGTGCGTAATGTTGTTATCAATATGGTAAGATAACATCACTGATAATTGTATTTATGATCAGACAGAAAACAGTGAGTAGACATGAATGCACAGAAGGCATGTGATTGGGTTTGTTTGTTTTTTTCCTTTTTGTATAAGGAATAGTATAGTCTTTAGATGCACAATAGCATTATTCCTATGATACAAAAAAAGCCATCTATGAGATATATAGGTCAATCACATGAATACATGTAATTCACTATACCATGGTTGACTTTTGCATGGGACTGTTGCCAATTATTCTTTATGTATGTAATATCGCCTCTGGAAATACTTAGGGGTTATTTTACTTGTGCATATTGCCTAGAACTTTAATAATAAAAAAATCAAGTGCAGATTATTAAAAAAATTTACACGAAGATCCAGAAATTAAATGGCTTCTATAAATTTTGGTAAAAAAAGAAAGTCATATACCTCAGGATTGAGGTCTTCAATGAATCTCCTCAGTCACTTATTAAAGATTTGAAATCGTGGAATCATACGCCTTAAAAGCATGTTACATTTCTAAACACAGGAAAGTTGTCTGGAACAGAACAGTACTTTTGTTACGTAAGGCAACACAGTATGATGTTTATCATAAACTGTCACCGAAAGGAGGAGGAAAGATATCTAGCAAAATCACAAAAAGCCAAAAGACTTTTCTGTAAACATTCTGAGTCTTGAATCAGCTAATAAAATATGAGTGGGAATTTGATAAATATGATTATCTAAATCTCTGTTATTCCTACATTTTATATTAAATGAATATTTGACAGGTTATTGAATTTCTATACATACTAGTGAAATCATTAGAAGATAATCTTTGCTCACCTCCTTCTCTCTGCTTACCCTGGGATTTGCCAGCCTATATGGAAAGGAGAGTACTACGTTTGTGCGTTTCCTATCCTCTCTGCTCAGTGCCAATGAATACGATACCATCAAATGTGATCCAAAAAAGCCAGCATGCTAAAAAACAATGGTTTAGAAGTAGCCAGTGGGCTAGATAACTGGCATAGAATCCTAGAATGGTTTGGACTGGAAGGGACCTTTTGATCAGGTAGTTCCAACCCACCTGCTATAGGCAAGGATATCTCCCTCTAGACCAGTTTCTCAAAGTCCCTTCCAGCCTGGCCTTGAATGCTTCTAGGGAGGGGACATTCACAACTCTGACAATGTTCACAGCATTCAAGGAGAGGTTGGATGGTGCCCTGGGCAACCTGGTATAGTGGAAGTTGTCCGTACCCATGGCACGAGACTGAAAATAATTGATCTTTTAAGGTTCCTTCAAATCCAAGCCATTTTATGATCCTTTGATTCATAGAAAGTCAGTAATTTCCTTTCTATGTTTATTTTAATGAATTATAAATTCCTCTTTTTGAGACTGCATATTTATGTCATCTTCTATCTTATCTCTTATACTTTTTAAATACTTTTTACAAAGTATATACTTTATTTTATTTATTTTTTTACTTTATTTAATATACTTTATTACAAAGTTTTATACTTTGTAATACTATTACATGCTACATTTATATAGACATATATATATATATACTACAGGCACATACGTATAACCTGTATATAGACATGATTAATGAGAACAAAGAAAAATATATAAATACAAATACATTCTTCAAGAATCAGTTGCTTTATGTTCTGCCTGATATTTGAAAACACATTTATATTTAATAACTCAGCATTTAAAGATGTGCCATGGAACTGAAGACTTTCTTTTGAATATAAGGAAGCTAATGAATAATTCTGATAGTGGAAATATAAAACAGTGAAATATTGCTTGGAGAAACTAAGAAACCTTAATAAACAAATTTAGAGAAATGATACGCTTGGTAACTTGAGAATGTGAAAATGCTTCAAGGAGACCCATTTTGAAAGAAAAGTTAGGATTTTGGGCTTGTTTCACAGTAGTGGCAATGCCAAAATATTCTTTTCTATTTAAATATGTATATATATATATATATATGATTTGGGTTGTGTCTAATTTTAATGGGTATATTTCCATGTGTATTTGTGGATATATTTATGTTAGACTGTCATCTTTACAGTGGATGTTTGTTCATGACTTGCTCAAAACACCTTTTAATCCTACACCCAATTAATTTATGAAAACGTTAGAGAATTGGCCCTGGGGAACCCCACTTATGACTGAATACCAGACAGATATAATCCCTTTTACTAAAAACTTTTGGGAAAAAAATCTGTTAGATTACCTAATACCTTATATGTGACTTTCCAACAATATTGGGGAACAGAATACAAATTTTCCTAAGCATATTTCAACAAGATTAAAGAAATTCAGTGTTCTTTCTTCCCTTTATTTATATAATATAAATATTATATATATATTTATATTATATATATATGGACTCTACTGCTTCAAACTCAGAAAACTGTACCATACTGTTTATGCAGATAGTTTTGAAATAACTTTGTAAAATACAAATAAAATACAGAACAAAATAAGTATGGAAAAATATGCTGAAAAGTGTATTATTTTTGAGGAAACCTTCTTTCATATAAATTTTATATACTATTTTGATAAATATTTTGAATAGTATTTGTACAACTTCACTGTCATTCGAAGTTAATGTTTTTGGGAGGATAATTTTCTATATTATATAAATTGCTGTGTTAATAGACTTTACATATATGTACAGCCAGTTCTAGTTTAAAAGACAAAGGTTTAAATCCCTCTGGTAGAGAAGGATCCTCAGTTTCAAGTATTAGATGAATACACTAAGCACAAGATTATTGTCAGTGGATCTGGATTAAGAAAGTTGTGGTTGACAAATTGTAAAGCTTTTTTATCTTCCCATATGTGGTCTTTCTGCTACTATGAAATAGATTCAGTGTATTTCTCAAGAAAGCCAATATCCTATTTTGTATAAGTGAAAATTCAAGTAAGAACATTTCAACAAAAACTGAAATTATATATACACACACACACACGCACGCGCACACACACACACACATATATAGTCGGAATATAGAGTGCATTCTCACCATATATTTGGAAAAAAATGTCACAACTTTTTTTTAATTTTTTATTTTTAAAGTAGATAAATCTAAATACTCGTTTGGAGTATTTTTTATTCCTGAGTTTTTCTCCAGCATACTTAGTCTCCTTGAATTAATAAGAATAAAATATGATTTTAAAAACTTGACAGGATAAACCAGATTTGATTAAGAGATAAAGCGTCTTTATAATAGATGTTTTTTCCATTGTTGTTTGTCAGAACTATAAATTATGTATCACTGCTTTAGAAGTCTGTATAGCAATTCAACTTAAAATCATTTTCTTCTGGGGACAAGACAGCCTGTAAGCTATTTTTAAATGGGCTATAGAGAAAAGAAGGTAGAGAAGGAAATACCTGAAGGGAATTTAGGTTTATTTCACATAAAACTTGATGTGGTTAGTATTCACAAGGTTTCTTCTTTTCTTGGAATTGAGAAATCCTTCTTTTCAATAACCCTGTTTTTGCTTTTTTCATTTATATATCAAATTTAAAATCTGAAGGTACATCAATTCAAAAGAGAATTTTTCATGTTTGGGGAGTAAGATACTAAAACTAAACCAAAATGAAGTGCTCTGACAGCTTTGCTGTTGTGTATAAGGGTGATAATCCTCTATTCCTTTCCTAGCCTACTCTGGAAAGCAGTAATTTTAATAGTTAGAGCCCACCAGCTTGAGTACACCAGTGAAGAGAGGAGGAGAATACTTAATTTTCATTTCTTCTGAGTCTAACTTATTGGAATGAAAGCAGAAATATATTAATTTTGTCAGTGAAAAAATATAATTCCTACATAAATATATCACGAGGGAAATGGTACTTAAAATATATTTATGGAGCAGAAACAGAGGAAAAGAAACAAATAGTTGCCTGAGGTATAAATATCTTTTTGATAAAGATCTCAATTAATAACAGAACAAGGGAATGCAGGGTATCTGTGTATGGGAATGTCTGTCTGCAAGCAGTTTTATTATTTCATATTTCTATTTAAAAGTCATTCAAATTATCTATTACAAGATCTCCATATCCTAAAAGCATGTACTGCGATAACTATTTGTTAAATAGCAGGTGTTAAATTCTAAGCATTTTTGATATGTTGACTTCTGTTTTCATGAATTCAACCAGGCATAATTATAAATTCTACTTCTTGGCAGATCAGTGATGGTTATAATTCTGTTTATTTAGTGTTATATCTTTATGTTTTTAATTATATCATATATTTTAATTATACCATACTTAGTTCCAAGTTCAAATGCTAAAAAATAATACTCTTCATTTATATTTGAATGATTAATTTGTATTAGTCAAATCTTCAGGCACTAATGGCTTGGCATTAGCAGTGTCATGGTTTTCCAGATTATTCCATACCATTCCACGATCCACCACCATGTGATGAACAGACAGAACTGAGATGGGTGCTAAGACACTCCAGTTCCCAGAGTATTCCTGCCCTTCTCATATGATTTCCAGGAAGGAAGTGATGTAGTGACCTGAGGTCATTCCTTTTGTTCTTCTCCACCCCTACCTTGCAGCACAGTTGGAATTTATTCTTTTTTTTTTTCTCATTTATTTGATTTATTACACTCGATTCCTTTTATGTTGCATTATATCACGTCTCTTTACCATTTTTAATAAAAGAGTTTCTTCTTGTCTAAGTGAAGTAACTCCTCCTTCTTACTTTTCTGTCACTTTCCTTAGGGGTGGGGTGCAGAGGATCTAGGTTTCCCTGTCTCAGACAAAAGGACCTTTATCCACAAGTCACACCATATTTCTACTTGTGTTAAAGTGAATTCTTGATTTTGAATGTTTTTTTGTTGATTGTTTCCTAGCTACTGTAGTATTTTTGCAATTTGGAATTACAGAATTTGTTTCAAGTATTAATAATTATATTTTTGGAATGACATTACTGAAATTAATGGTCAAAATCCATATCGGACCCTAGTCATATTATCATCAATGCACAGACCCTTCCCAGGTGAAAATTAATAGGAACTATTGCAATTGCATTAATTTAAAACAGAGTAAGTCATGGGAGGTCACCTGGGGAAGTAGTATAAGCAGAGTAATCAAAGCAATTCTTGAGCAGCCAGCAAAGAACTTTTCTGTACAGAGGCTCAAACTATTGCAAATGTTTTCTGTCCAGAACTGTTTTCATACTTGGATAAGAATAGATATGCTATTTCCTATGAAAACAAAACAAAAAGAAAAAAAAAACAACAAAAAAAAAAACCAAAACACATTATTGTGAAGATAACATTTTTTAAATTAAATAAACTTGTTCGTGTTTTATACCCATTTACTATATACTTTCTACATATGCTTCTTTTCTTCTCTGGACATGATTAAGAAATAGAAAGAAAACTACAAAGGATACTGAGAGTGCCAAAACAACTAACAATGAAAGAATGGACAGATAAGAAGATAATAATAAATGTTTCTTGGACTGTAAGGGACATGGCATTGCAGTCAGGTCCAGGTCCCCAGTGCCTTCTCCTCTCAAAGCTGAAGAGCCCCAGCCTGCTCAACCTGTCCTCATAGAGGAGATGCTCCAGCCTTGTGGTCATTTTTGTGGCCCTTCTCTGGACCTGTTCCAAGATCTAAGTGTCATTCTTGTGTTGGGAGCTCCAGAACTGGATGCAGTACTCCAGGTGGGACATCACAAGAGCAGAGTAGAGGGGCAGAATCACATCCCTTGACCTGCTTGCTGGTCACACTTCCTCTGATGCAAACCAGGCAGTTGGCCTTCTGGGCTGCAGGTACACATTTCCTGCTCATGTTGAGTTGTTCATCAATCAGCACCTCTAAAGCCTCCTCTGGTTTGCTCCCAAACCATTCTTTATTCAGCCTGTATTTGTGCTTGGGGTTGTCCTGACCCAGATGCATCCTTGCACTTGGCCTTGTTGAACTTCATGAAGTTTGCATGAGCTACTTCTCAAGCCCATCCAGGTCCCTCTGGATGGCATTCCTTCCTTCTATCGAGTCAACTGCACCACTCAGATTGGTGTCGTCTGCAAACTTGTTGAGGATGCACTCGATCCCACTGTCCATATTGACTACAAAGATGTTAAATATCACCCATCCCAACAGCAAACTCTGAGGAACGCCACTCATCACTGGTCTTTATTTGGGTACTGAGCCATTGACTGCAAAACTCTGAGTGTGAAAGTACAGCCAATTACTTATCCAGCAAGTTGTTCATCTATGAAATCCATATTTCTCCAATTTGGCAACCAGGATGTCTTGCAAGACAGTCTCAAATGCTTTGCACAAGCCCGGGTAGATGATATTAGTTGCACTTCCTTTGGCATTCCCAGATGTGAGACTGACTGGCCTGTGGTTCCCTAGGTGTTCTTGTTTTAAATGCTTAGTGCATGCTAACATAAAATGCTTCTCAGCAATTTTGTATTGCAGCTATATTCATGTATAAATGAGTGATTCCACATTGTTCTGCAATTCGAAGTATAGATGAAATAGATTTATATTTTCCAGAAAATGAATGCTGTCCATAATATTCAGTTTACTTTCCTGAAATTGAGTCTAACTAAAGAAACTGACCATAACACATCATAGCAGATGGACTGAGACAGTTGTACACAGACTGCATTTCCAATATTTCTCCTTTTTCAGAGTTCTGTTCTTTATAGACAGATAAAGTAGAACCTACTTCAGAGTTATATATGATCTCAGCCAACTGCTGAGTATGACTTCATGGTGGTTATAAAAGGAGCATATTATAAACAGGTCACAGTGATATACTGACCAACTGAAATGTATTCTGTGTGTGGGAGTTTCAATTCCCAAATATTAGAGTTGACTGCACATTGTCCTGTTCCATTTGTATCAGTTATATCCTACTCAGTGCTTCTTCAGGTACAGCCAGTTACACAAAGTCACTCAGAGAAAATGTTTTTTTAGAATGACTTAAAAAAGAACTTCAGTTTTAGTCATGATCTTTTTCATAGTCTTTGCATTTTTCAAACCTTTAAAAAATAATCCAATAGGTGAAAAAGACAGCATTGAAGTACCTCAAGCTGTGAATTGTTCCATTTTCCACTAGCTTTTTCCCTGTTACCCTAGAATATTCAGGCATTTTCCTCTTGTTCTAACATCCTATAACATCCTATAACAAAATGTAAGTCTTCACAATCTGTCCTCTTGTGGGAATGGTTTAAATGAATCATACTGAAGGTCTACCTAGGGCATTATGATTTTTTATTTATATGGGCAAAAAGATGCAGGAAGAGTGGTATCGTATACCAGCAAATACCATGCCATACATTTATTATATAATGATACATATGAAATATGATGTTACTTTACATCTAATATACCACAGAATCACAGTTGAGGCTGAAAGAACCCTTAGGAAGTCAACTGGTCCAACTCCCATGCTCAAGCAGGGCTACCTGGAGCAGGTTGGTCAGAGCAGTGTTCAGACTGTTTCTGAATTAGCTAGTGAAATGTAGACCTCTCAACTGACGGTTGTATTAGTGGACACTCTTTTGGAGGCACTGTCTTCTAAATAAGATTGATGTATTGATGATAAGCAAGTAGATACAGTTCTCTTTTCTTCCATCCATCCATGCAGTTCAAACCTTATTTGTTTTCCTAGAAATCTGGTCATGTCCATTATGAGACATCCACAGGTTGTTCTCTTCTGCATTAAGAGAACAAAGCTAAACAAAAATGTCATCATTTGGAATGTTCCTCTGTAAAGAAGAATCAATATTTTTTTCATATGGTCTCTGCTGATACTTTGTTGAACTGGTTTACCTAAGCATTTGTCACAAAGCACTGATGCAATATCTTACTTTGCAGGAGAGAGCTGGCTTTGGTTATGTGATGTTCTCTATGGTAGTTGAAGAATTATATTTTGTTCATTTTCCTTGCATGGTTATCAAAACCTACATCAATTCAATAATAGAGTGCCTGGCCATGCTCTGGGTACACTTGATCCCCTTATGTCAGGACATCCAGAGCCTCGCTCTCTTCCATAGCACCACCAGACCTTTTGTTGGTGTACCAAAAGTAATTTTTTTGTTTTGTTTTATTTTCCATTAAATGTGAATATAAATGTTATCATATGAAGAATATTAAGAAGTGTTATATGAAGACTATTGTTAGCTAGATTGTGGAGAAGCACAATTCTGTAGATATCTTCTTCCTGTGAACATTTGAAGAAAACAGATATGAAACTAGTAGTGTATAGGCAGACTGAATGAAATTTTCAGTAGTGGTTCCAGAATAATAATAAAGAGCCCTAATCTTCCAGCAGCAACAACAAAACAACAACAAAGTAACAACAACAGCTTAAGAAATATATGTTTGATTTGCATGATCACTAATGTTCTGATTTGATAGTTGAAGAATAAGATGGGTAGTGGAATTTATTTCCACAGGAAATATGAAGAAATGAAACTGAGAAAAAGTATGTATAGCTTTTTTTATCGCTTTCCTTGCATTTTTTGCATCTGACAGTCACTAATGGGAATTTTGGTTAAACTCTATTCAGCTTTACAAGTGGTTTCTAAAGTCAAGCTGAGAAAAAAAATATGAAGATGAGTATTTCAGGAAACAAGTTTTTAAACACATGTTTGTTAAAAAAAGTTGTTATTCCCAGGTTCTAGTGAAATTCCTTTCAAAGACATTTCATTAAACAGATTAGTTTGGGAAAGAAAGTGCTGTTCACTTAATGAAGTACAAATAGTATCAAATACAACAAATACACAGTGACGCTTAAGAAGTTTGCAATTTGTGAATGTTTATATAAATATTTGAGAAAACTCCTTGCACTTAAAACGAAGAATTACTACTGCCAAAATCATTATCTTCTGGAATGAAATAAATACTCTATTGTTTATATAAAATATATAATTTTGAACTATTCCCAGATAATCTGTTAGTCTATTTAAATTTCCCTTACTGAAATGTTGCTTCACTGCCTATAGCCAAACAGTAACGCTTACATAGTAGCACAAAAATATAATGATAAAATAACATTTCAATCAAACTGTAGAAAATAGGTCTTTTTATCCTAAAATGTGTTAATTAATGTAATAAAATAAAATATTCAGTATTTTACAAGTGGAAGTCTCACTAACAACAAAGTGTTTAAAATCTCTCCTTCATTTATAAAACCATGAACTTTGCATTACATTTGAAATGTCTGCTGGTGTTAATTTGTAAAAAGAAAAGTACTGTTAAGAACAGTTTAAAAACATAAAACAATGCTTTGCAGTGCACTTCAAAAGGACGCATATTTTACTGTCCTTCCCTAAAGCAAGATTAACTCTTCTTTTTTCAGTCTTGACAAACATTTATTTAGTTTATGGCTAAAGAAACATAATGACGATTGCTAGGTAAATTCCCTTAGATTCTGTCAATTTTGTATTATGAATAACTACATTTATCTAACATGCATGTTGTGGCAATCAGAAACAGAGTAATATTCTCCTTGCTGAAAAATAAGCAAATTATTTATTACACGACTGAATTTTTCTAATATTTTCATGCTTCTGATCAATACACTGCCGTTTCTTGTCATCTTTATCCATGTCCTTAAGTTCATGTCTGTAAGCATTCAGTCTGTTTGTTCACATCACAATATGATAATAGATGAGGTTTTAGGATTTAATACATGGCTACAACTCTCCGATTTGCAGAAGTCAGCACTAACATGAACTGAATCATTTCATTGATTCAGTTTAAAATTAATGTTATTTTAAGTTCACCTGTGTGTTCATTTTTAAACACTGTATCTGTACTGTCTTTATGTCCAACTACTTTCCCAAAACCAGGAAAAAAAAAAAAAAAAAAGTAGACCCACATTTCCAGTAGAGAAAAAAATAGTAGGTCTACCTCTCTACATTTGAGAGATCAGAACAGATACGGGTAAACTAAAATTCTGCATAAACTTCTGCCTTGTTCTTTCTGTTTCTGTTGATAGCTGTGATTTGCTAATTATTGAGTTTCCATTAAGCATATGATTGTAAAGAAATACCAGTGAAGAATAAAAATCATTTCCTTAGATGTAACTGTCATTATAGTTTTGCCTCTTCAGAACAGTCTTGATCTTTGCACAATGGAATTATCATCATTTTTCAAGTGTTATTTTTCACATACATGTTCTCTTTTCTGTGTTTTCTGGTGGAAAATATATCTAGTCAGGTAAAAGATAAGAATATGTTACTGCACAATTAATTACAGATACTATATTCTTTGTAAAAGAGAAGCTCCTACTGAGAGAGAAAAAACCTCTAGATAAAATTCTGATATCTAAATCCCATTTTTACATTTTCTGATTTAATATGAAAAATGGAAATACTTAAATGTTCTATGTACTTTTTTCATCTAACAGAAATATTTCTAATGGATTTTTTTTTCTTTATTTTATTTGGAATTCACAAAGGCCTTCAACATATTATATAAACCTTGAGGGCTGTTTTACTACAGCTTTCTCTAGGACAGAAGTATGTACTTCTGTACATATACTTGGTGTTTAATTCCATTTCTGTCAGAAATAAAAGTATCCCACTGAGCAAATGGGAATGTCACAAACACTAGACATGTGCCATGTCAGGAAGACTAGCTCAGAGGTTTTTAAAACAAACAGATGAATTTCCACAAAATAATTTTTTCTGGTTAATCAATGCTTGAAAATCTGTCATCAGCAACTGAAACTGACATTAACCAAATGCAAATATGTTTTCCAGACAATGAATTTACCTGCTAATTGCTCTTAAAGCTTTTCTGCATTCCTGGATTTCTGTTTGTTTGTGGGTTTTTTTGTTGTTGTTGGCTTGTTTGTTTTTTTACTTTTCTTTGTGTCTTCCTTTGCTTCAGTTAGCCTAAATCTCTCAAAACAATGTAAATGATGCTTTAATGATGCACAAAAAAGATAATATTTCAGTGGCAATACTGGAATGTCACAGTAGAATTTTATCAGAAATGAACATAAATTAGACACCACCACTGCAGGTGGTAAGATTTTCCTCTTATTGATGTCTGATTAGTGCTTAAATTGTTTCACACCATTAGTTGCATGGGATTTACTATTCCTTAGTGGTCTGGAAATGAACAAGATCTGGAGTACTGTGTCCAGTTCTGGGCTCCTCAGTACAAAAAGGACAGGGATCTCTTGGAAAGAGTCCAGTGGAGAGCCACAAAGATGGTGAAGGGCCTGGAGCATCTCCCCTAT
This sequence comes from Perdix hodgsoniae, assembly GCA_035772895.1. Taxonomy (NCBI): domain Eukaryota; kingdom Metazoa; phylum Chordata; class Aves; order Galliformes; family Phasianidae; genus Perdix; species Perdix hodgsoniae. Next base: position 3,569,189 of record JAPSGF010000068.1, read on the forward strand.
GAAGAAAGGCTAAGTGATCTGGGTCTGTTTAGCCTTGAGAAGACTGAGAGGGGACCTGATCTAGGTCTATAAATACCTAAGGTGTGGGGGGCAAAGTGGCGAGGCCAGACTGTTTTCAGCAGTGTGCGGAGACAGGACAAGGGGAAATGGCCAGAAGCTGGAGCATAGGAAGTTCCGCACCAATGTGCGCAAGAACTTCTTTACGGTGAGGGTGACGGAGCACTGGAACAGGCTGCCCAGGGAGGTTGTGGAGTCTCCTTCTCTGGAGATATTCAAGACCCACCTGGAAGCCTACCTGTGTGACCTGGTGTAGGGATCCTGCTTTGGCAGGGGGGTTGGACTCGATGATCTCTGGAGGTCCTTTCCAACCCCTACGATTCTGTGATTCTGTGATTCTGTGAAGATGAAAAGAAGCTTTGTTTTCAGTTCAGGAGAAGGTTTACTTTTTCCATGCAAGGTCATTTACCACTAAAGAGGTGTGTTGATTAAAGTTTATTTTTATGCATTGTTATATGTTGTTATGAATATTTATGGCAGTTTCAAATTAGTTATGTTATTCTTTATTTTATTTTCTGAATGTTATCCATTTAGTGTTGCTCTGCACATGCATTAATTGGATGTAACTTATAGCAATACTGTCCATATTCATGTCCACTGGCAGTTACATTTCAGAATGCAGTTGAGGTTATATATTCATTCAGAACATGTACCAACATGAATCTGCGCAAAATGGATGATAAGTGTTCACATTGGCACAAATAACTGGTACTATTGCCTCTCATTTAAGGTGTGATATACCCTATATGTGGCTGGATCACTGTGAAAGAATTGCAAGAAAGAATTGGTGATTTTTGTCACAGGAGTATGGAAGACAGTGACTGGGAAAAAAACACCAAACATTTAAATCTTGTTCTAAGTAACGGTTCTTTTGAGCTAAAATTTGTATATATATACACTTAAGAACTGACTGTTTGGTAATTGAAAGGAATTAAAGAATTTGCTGACAAGTAAAGGCTACAGTAGAGTAGCAGAGTGATTGATTACCTCACGATATTTTAGTTCACTGCTTCTAGTACACCATGGAGTTTATGATGTTGCTGGGTGATATGAGAGGCATGCAGCAGCACATAGGAATAGTTCACATACAGCAAGACAGTTGTAACTTTGCTGGTGAAAAAAAAGGTCTTCTTCACTATCGTTGTGAAAAAAAAAAAAAAGGCAAACTTCAGCTGAAATAAGGTGCTTGGTAGTCCTAAGTGAATGGACTGCACAGGACGGCACAGGAATCTTCTTTTATTGTTTCAGAGTACAAAAGAAAGTAAAGAATAATTCAGACATTGTTAAAATATCTCATAGATGTGAGATTTGCTAACAGTCTTTATAAAGCCTGAAGATTGTACAGTAACCAAAAAATAAAGCTGAGAGGATTCTTTCACTAAAGAATCCTGGATATTTTTAAAGAAAGGAGATGAAACAGAAGGGTTAGTTGAAATTCTATATGTGATTATACAGATATGGATAGGAGATATTTTTTTTGGATCACACTGAAACTTTCAGTGTTCAATACATGAGAAAAAAAAATACAATTCATGCATTCATTTTCAACTCAAGGTCACTTAAGCTACTTATATTAAAAAAAAAAAAAAAGAAATTGAACCTCTATTCTACTATTACATAAAATTTATTCACAACAATGTAAAATATTGGAATGTCTGAAATACTTTCATGTAATCAAATATGTTCTTTGGAAAACAATTTTTAATTTCTGAATAAGAAATAATTTTTGGGATAGGCAGTAAATAGCAGGACTGAATGCAGATCCATTAGAACAAGATGAACAAAATTACTGGGAAAAAAAAAAAAAAAAAGATTTATGGTTTTGTTTTGTTAGGTTGAAAATGTTAGATCTCTATTTCTTCCTATTTCCTCAAAAGTAAGTTTACAAGAGCATCTGAGAACAAGACCTGGAGTAGATGCGGATCAGAAATCACAGCAATGACTATCAACTTCAGAACACTTCACACAAGATCTGAAAGAGATAAAATGCAAAAAGTATTACTCCTAATATAAATCCTATCAGGCAGAGTTTCTTTTGACCTACAGCAATAAGTGATTTCTGTATATTCTAAAGTAGCAACTTCTAGACATTTTTCCAAGACTTCCATTTCACTTAGGTTTTACTATAATAAATCCTGTTCTTTTTCAAGCTCTTCTGAATTCTCCAAATTTTTCACAACATTATATATTATATATGAGTTTTATCAAGTTAAAGGTGTGTGGTATAGGAGCTTGGAAGTGAATCAGTCCTCTTAGTCCTCTTACTAAGCTCTAAGTGATTTAGTGTACTGTAACATCTGTGATATGTAGAAAGTATAGTAAGGAGTTTTCTTGATCTGCTATGACCTTCAGTGGAATGTTGTTTGTAACTATGATTTATATTGTTTTCATATTTGTTAGTTTTATTTCTAGTCTTACAATATTTTAACTCCAAGCTTCAGTTTTCAAGGACATTGCCAATGTATTTGCTGAATAGTTATAGCTATAGAGGTTCTTATTGGAAGAGTAATGATATTCAAATAATATTCTCAAATTGAGATGGAGAGAAGACAATGACACCACAGTGGTGATAAAATAAAACTACTTTCTTCTTGAAACAGGATTTAGGAGAATTGTCTTCCTGCAAATAAATATAGTGAGCATATGTAAAAATTTCTTTCCAACAATGAGAGGATGTGTAAATTTTCCACTACATATTTCCTTTTGTTGTGTAGGCTGATCATGAAATTATTCCAGAGCCATTACATCTGCCTGTTGGTGGCTCAAATTTCAAAACTTTTAGAACAGAATATGGTTGCCAACAGACTAATCTCTACAAGCATAAAATATCTGTTATTCAAAATATTTCCACATGTATGTTAGAATCTTAAGATTGTGTTATTATGCAGAACAGTACCACTGCTAGATTTCATATTCAAAAAAACACCGTGGCTTAATTAATTGTCTAGTGCACAAAGATTTGGTTTATTTAAGAAGTTGCCTGTGCTAAAGGTTAGGCACTTTTATTTAAAGACAGTTTTCACTTCCAACTGTAGCTTTGATCAGCATCATTTTAAGAAAGAATTAGGAGCAAAATGCCACAGTAAAATACATGCCACAGTATCTATTTTGCAACTGCAAATTTTTAATTGCTGGACAAGTTGAAAAATTAAGATTTGAACTTAAAGCCCTTCATTTGGATTGTACTGTTTGATAAAAGGGAAGAAGTTTTAATGTTATAGTGAGTGTAAGATTTTATTTAGTCATGATAGTTGTGATTTTAATGACAATTTTGTAGAAGCACTAAATTTTTTGTTTCTCTTTCTGAATACATGAAGAATTACTTTTACTATATCCTTCTCTGAGTAACCTCAATTTATGTGAGCTAAATGATAACAGGATATTCTGAATGTCACACAGCTGAGCAGGTCACAATTTCTTCCACTCAACTATAGTCACCAAACGTAACAGCTACACATAGTAGTCTTGTTCTGTAAGGAAGGGGACAGGTACATTCTGAGGTGCTTGAGACCTGTCAACTGAATTATGTTCTGTAGAAGCCTGCTTCTCTTTAATGCACATTGGAGAGGTAAAAAATTTCAATCTAAGTTTTTTCAACATATTGCGTTTACAACAGAGCTGTGCCAATTTATCAACAAATAATTACCAAATGATATGTCTGCTTCTCTGCAATCTTGGGCATTCTTTCTTAGCACTTTTCATGCACTTGCTTTGCCAGTTATCTGATTCTTAAGAGGCACTAAACATAAATGAAACTATTGATTCTACTATAATATTAGCAGTTAGTACCTTTTGTCTTTGAACTGTTTTTGGGACAAGTGAGCATCAGTGGTACTATCTCATAAGAAACACAGTTCTCATAAGATCTGATGAAATCTTATGTTTAGCTAAAAGGAAAAGAGAATGGAACAGGAACAAAATATTAATTTACAGGAGAGTCTGAGGTTTAAAACATTTACATTTGACTGCATAGAAACTAAGAAAAATTAATATTACATATGAAAGAATTACTGAGGTATGGGAAGAGATAACACTTTAATAACTAGGATTTAGTGTTTCAAGTAAAAATTGACGCATATCATTCTCTAGTTATTCACAGAATCACAGATTTGCAGGGGTTGGAAGGAACCTCAAGAGATCATTGAGTCCAACCCTTCTGCTAAAAAATGTTCTCTACAATAATAGGTCTCTCAGGTAGTTGTTCAGATGGGTCTTGAATATTTCCATAGAATAATCTACAGCCTTTCTGGACATCCTGTTCCAGTGCTCCATCACACTTACAGTAAATAAGTTCTTCCACATATTTTTATGGAACTTCTATGTCCAAGTTTTAGGCCATTACTCCTTGTTCTATCAATACGCATTGCCAAGATGAGCGTGGCTTCATCTTTTTGCCTCTCTCTTCCTTTTAAGTATTTATAAACATTAATCAAATCCCCTCTTAATCTTCAGTATCTTTGTATTGGAGATACTCCAGGTCCTTTATCATCTTTATGGCCCTCTGCTGGACTCCTTCAGGGAGACCCCTGTCTTTTTTGAACTTGGGAGCCCAGAACTGCACACAGTATCTAAATGTGACCTCACTGTGGTAGAGAAGGGGATAATCTTCCTTGACCTGCTGGGCATGATCTTCTTAATACACTACAGGATACCACTGGCCTTTTTTGCCACAAGGGCACATTGCTGACTCATGGCTAAAATGTTGTCCACCAGGACCCCCAGGTCCTTCTCTGCAGAGCTCCTCTCCAGCAGGTCATCCTCTAGCTTGTACTGATGTATGACATTATTCTTGATTACCACTTTTTTTAAATGTCATTGTGACTATATTGACAAGAGAATGGCTTCTTTACTTTTAAATTTTTAAATGAAGATAGAACTGTGAACTATAACCTGTGATTTTAAAAAAATGCTTTTTTTATTGACAAATTATTCTGACACACAATTAAAACAACATTTTCTTGTAGGTCATGCAATTTGCAACATATTCTGCCACAAGAGAATTAGCAACGTATATTTGTGAATTTGCTTTTGTCTATCATAGTCTTAAACAGCAGTGTTAAGAGTTACATATTTGGCAAATAATGTAATGAAAATGGCTTGTTCTTGCAGATGATCATCAAGTGCAGAAAAAAGGAACATATAGAAAACTGTTAGTGTGATATAGCACAGTGACATTTCTATCTATTATTTTTACTGTGATTCTACTTTCAAGAAAAGCTTCAAAAATAATTTGAATTAGAATTAATAATATATATATATATATTTCTTAAATTCAAAATTAAATTTAAAATTAAAGTTACCAGATAAGGTACCTTTGAGGTTTGAAAGCTGACCTGTTTTGATTTTGAAAATGGGCCATCAGAGGACTGCTAACAATGTAAAGGCTAAAATAACTACAATCTCTCACACAAAAAAGGTATCAGAACTGACTACTTCTAAGAAGCAACATGTGTGAACATTATTGCCCAAGATGCAAGAGGTTTGTTCATTTCTTTAATTTCTCAAGTATTACACTTGGAAAATTTATCCTAAGCGCATTTTATCTGGGGAAGAATTGGGCTTATTTTGAAATTAAGAATGTGAAAAAAAAGTCAAGAAGGTAACTGAATTGGAGTCGTGAGCCCTGTTCTGCTTAGCTGAGCTACAAATAAACCCTGAAGTGGAGGAGAGACGAGCCATTATTTTCATTGATATATACTTTTTTTTTTTTTCAAATGAGTTTTTGTTTTAAGAACTGAGTCCCATTCTAGGTCCACGTAGTTTCATGAAGTTCATAGACTAGTCATTTTCATCTGACATTATTATTATATGTGTAATGAGAAACTGCCTTAACAATTGCTCCTCCCTGGCAGTTCACTTTGCATCTCATGTCTGCCTCCTGTTCCACTTCTGACCTCTGTGAGATTTTTCTTTTATCTCCAATTCCACATCATCCAAATAAAATAGTGATGGATATCTTTCTAAAAATGTGAACTATGTTGTCATGAATGGAAGAACACCTAGGGGGAAAAAAAAAAAAAAAAAGATTTTATTTACCTCATGCAGAAATTAATCTTTACATCTAAGAAACATCTAAGAATAAAAAAATGACCTCCAAGCTGCAAGATTTAAAATAATTTATATACATCTAAAGTTCATTATTCTTCCATACTAATTGTGAGAAACTGGCCTGTGTAAAAAGTCCAGACTACAGCAGTAGAAAACAGTTTACTTGCATGTAGTGATTTTTGTCATTATTGTTGTTTCTTTGCTTTTAAAATAATAATTAATGGTATACAAATGTAATTATTTTTTATGTATATTTATTACCTATATAGAGTACACTAGCAGAAGTTATTGCCTATGGTAAAATCAGCAGATTTCTTGGCAATCATTGAATTCAGCTTTGCTAATAGGGTCCAAGACAAGTGTATATAGGACACATGTAGATCAATAATTTCATGGCTTAGTTAACAAAAGGGTGTAAAACAGATGTCACGGATGTCAAAAGCATTAACAACACTCTAGAGGCTTCATTTCCATAGCACTTGTAGAATGAGATCTTCCTAAGGCTTTTATTTTTATTTTTTTTCTGCAAGACTGAAGAATAGAATTGCATTTGTTGAAAAGCAAGTGTGAGAAAACGATACAAAGAGCTATGATGAAGAAATCAGCAAATTCTTTGCTATATAGAGCTAATTTTCAATCCTGCCTTGCTAGACTTAATATCCCTCTTGCATACTTATTAGATTAAAAGTTCTAAGGGTGATTATTATTTTCCTTTAGCTCATATTTATTAGTAGCCTGTTGTGACACTCATGACTCCTCATGAATTGAAACCAGATATTTATTTATTTATTTATTTATTTATTTATTTATTTAATTGATATGCTCTACCTTGATTCGGGTATTAAAAAAGCGATGTGAGATATTCAGGACAATTATAATGATTTATTAGTACACTACTCCAAACCAGGAACACTATTGTTTCCTGAAATTTCTGATTTCTATGTCTGGCTGTTGGTTAAGCAAATAGTTAATTGCCTACACACAGAGCTAAGCTTTTGATACAGCTGCTTTTAGTGCCCTGTCTTCATTGTCTCCGTATTCTGAATCACTTGTGCTATGGCACAAGTATATTCTAGTCAGTTCAAAATCTAATTACAGGCTAAATTAGATTGTTTTACTGTGGTCCTAGCCTACTCATCTCACTTAGCGAAATCACCATGTCTTTCCAGCTGATTTCTAAAATGCACCTTATATAAGTGAAACCTATATTTCTAGTTTCTTTAACTATATTGAAACACATGCATGAGTGTGCCAGAGCCGAAGAATATACCTGCATTTTTTAGTTACCATTCCTGCAATGCTTAAACGCTGTATGTACTTTGAGAGTATACCTACCTATTTTCAGATTGTTGATATGGTTTTCAGAAGCACAATCCAAAGCAGCTTATTATAGGATGGAAATAAATATGTCTACCGAAAACATTTCTTCAAATATATAACGTAGATGTAAACTATGTTGTTGAAGTACAGTTCTGAAATACACATTGGTAATTGTTTTAACAAAAAGATGAGTGCTGTGCCTACAACACCTTGTATGTGTTTACTGGTATCTGAATAGTGAAGCAGATTTGCTGAAAATGTTCAATTTTAACTCTGTGATATTGCAGTGTTATGTAAATGGAAGAAGAGCTTTGAACAGAAAGTGCCATCACAAAAATTTCAAGAAAGACACAAAAATAAATAAATAAATAAATTGGTTCTTGTAGTCTTAGTGAAGTATGTTCATTCAGCTGGCAAAATTCCAACGTTTTGTGACAGAGATTCTTGCTATAAACAAAAAATTGTCACTGTGACAAATTAAAATTCTTTAGGAAATTACATGCCTGATATAGATTTGTAAGATTAATCATTTTCAAAAATTAAAATGTGCTAAACAGTACCTTTCAATAATCGATCCATGTACTTCTGTGGAAAAAATTTATTTTGGGAAAATAATTAAAATATTTCTCCAAATGAGTTACACATGCTGCAATGCTTGATTTGCACAGATATTCTTAGAGTTATCTATTAGCGGACTTCTTTTAGTGCAGCTATCATAAAATTGTTTAAAAGTCATTTTAGGTGTCTGAATTTCTGACTAAGGACAGTTCATAAATCTAATAATTTCTTCACATTCTCCATGAGTTTTTACAACCATATTGTCTATATTTGCAGCTAGGGACTGTGATTTCTGTTTGAAAGAAAAGGACGATTCATTTATTTAGAAGATTAATTAAAAAATAAATAAATAACAAAATTTCTACTATAATTCCCAATGTAATCTCACAGTGCTTGTGGAAGTTATCCTTAGGCAAAAGCACTCTATGTAAAAAATTATATTCTGCTGAACTTCTGCAGATTCCAACAGAGTGTGTGAAACTAATGAAAATTCAAAATCCAAACTTTTAGAAAAATGTATCTAACACGATTGCAAACCTCCAATAAAGGTGGTAGCAAATGAACTTGGTTTTGCATGTCTTTTATTTTTGCTATGCTTATCATTATTAATAAAACTGGCTGAAGCTAATATATAATACTGTTACTGTATCATACTGTGTTATATATATTCCAAACGTACACATTAAGCAAATACCATTAAACTACATGTTCTCACACAATGGAGAAAGTTATCAGGAATTTTTGTAAAGTCTCACACCTATTTGAAGGCTAACTGGATTATCTACAATGGGGAGTCTTTTGTTTGCTCTATTGTTTTTGTCCATATAAGTATTTACCAATAGGAGTTTCCTGCAGCTGCAAGCATAAGCTTACTGCTGTGTGAGAGACAGAGAAAAGCTTAGTTAGTCAATTAAGAGATTCTGTGTGGTGCTTGTTCAAAGTTGGAAAAATGTCAACATCAATTTCAAGTTCCTCACATTAAACTAATCAGGGATAGACTTTGCTTCAGCTTTTGTCTCTTGCAAGTTTCTGGTTAAATTAAATTTTATAAACAGACAAGTTGAATGGAACCCTTCACTGCTTTTTTTTTTTAATTTTATTGCTTTTTCTTATAAGTGAAGGTGATAGGAAAAGCAAACATCATATGGATGCCAATTTTCCTTTTAAAATATTTGACCTTCTGCACAGCCCTTCCTATCACTTTCTTTCCAGGTGGAGGTGGACATACCTAATACTGTCTCTAGGGAATCACCATTTGACAACATTTAAACATCATGAATTCAAATTTTATAAAATACTCCTTTTTAAAAAAATGATACCCAAGCAAGATGGTTTATGCAATTTCATTTAGCTGTGCTGATTTGACAGTTTCTGAAATATAATTTTCTTTCAGAACAACTTCTTTCTGTTAAATTCATGATTGGGAATATGTTCTGCTTGAAAAAAGTGGCTTAGATAATTCTTCATAGGATATATATAGGCTATGGGTATAGGAATTGAAGACGCCTTTTTTTTTCTTCTTTTTTTTTTTTTTTTCCTTGTCTTCTTTTCCAGATGAATATATTGACTGCCGAACACAGCTTTCAGATATATATATATATTTACTACTAAACAAAAAACATTTCAGATTGATCTAATGAAGTCATAAGTCATTTCTGAAAATGGTGTACATGAATATTGACAATATCTTCCAATTCTCTCAGTCCATAAAACCTAACCAATCTTCATGATGATGCTGGAGATGCCACAGGTATATGAAGATTTTCTTTGAAAACGTATGTTTTGTACAACTCATTCTTACAGACATTTAAAAGCAATTAATTTCTACTTCAACAATCAACTACAACTTTTTCGAAGACCTTCTGCGAAGGCAGGTGTTATCATTGGTGATTTTTAGTGATGGTATAGGCTTTTTCAGGAAGAGTGGACACAGTACAGCATATTATTCAAGATATGAACTCATCAACTATTATTAATACCAAAGAGGTTTTTTTGTTTTTTTGTTTTTTTTTTTTGTTTTTTTTTTTTACTCTATATCATCTCTTTGACTCCAGAGAAAACCGGAAAATTAGATTGCTATATTGAGAGTCAAGCAACTGTACTTCTGTATTCTTTTTATAGGAACTAACTTAGAGCCCATTACACTCCATGTAGTGGTAACTAACCTGAACCAGGTTTTTAAGGCAAACTTCCTTTAGTGATAATTAAGGAACAATTATTTTGAAAATAGTACTCTCCTCATCAAATGATATCTTACATTTCACACACACAAAAAAACAAACAGGTAACATGTTTGAAGTACGACTCTGTGATGTTAGAGATAATTAACCTATCCAATAGGATTTCAAATAGAACAATTGCAAAGACACCTATAGCTATGTTTTAAAGTAAACAATGCACCTTTCCTGATTTGGAAGAAACAGAAACGTATCAGCCAGGAAAAGAACACTCCTGCATACAGAAGCAAAGGTCAGAATTTGGCAGGTGAGTTAATACTGCTGGTGAAACGGAGTAGCTACATAAATATTGCTTGGCATGGCATGGCATGGAAGAGTTTGTAGAAGAATTTGGGAACTTGCTGAGGGAACTGATAGTATGCAAAATCTCTTGACTCGTCTCAGAAATACTGATAAAAGGTAAAAAAGCAGAGTGTTTCGTTAAGTTGTAGAAGAGGAAGAATATGAATTTATAAAAAATGAACATCTGTTACAAAATATTGATTCTAATGACTTTGTCATTTTTATAAAAGCAGTTTCCCAGCTTATACATTAGCTAAGAAATTGGAAATCTTTAATTAATCAGAAAAAGGATTGGGGCCAGAGTGGTCCTGGTTCAATAAATTTCAATTCAAAAGAATGTTGTTATACAAAAAAAAATAAATAAAGAAGTAAAAAATCAAGCCATAAGCAAAAACTTAGTCATTCCTTATGCCAAAGACAAAGAAAATATGGCAGAGGACTGTGTGTTCAGATGATCATGTCATCTTTGATTCAGCTGAAACGTGGTAGGATTTTTCTTTCAAAGGATAGGCAGGTCAGTTACAGATGGTATTTTATTGGTGTATAATTGGAAAGAGGAGGAAGACGTTGTGTTGTTGTTTCTGGAAGCGTATTTACTTACAGATATAAAAGGTACAATTTCTTACACAGTTATTCATTCAACAAGTTCAGTTCAGAAGTTACATTTGGCACAATAAAGACAAAATAAAGTTAAGTATTAGTCTAAATTTAGCAGTTGCTCTGTTCAAATTGATTAGGATCTTGATCCATACATTTTCTGTAAATAAAACACCTACGTAGATTGATCATTTCATCTCGTTCTTGGTTTTTTTTTAATATATGTATGAAAAAATATGTAAAATATGTTTTGTATATGTTTTGTGTATCTTATATTGCAAAACTATTGTTTAGTTTATAACAGTTTAACTTTAGTTGGGATAAACACATTATAATATCAACAAATACAGAATGTATAAAACAGATATTAACTTGCGATTTATGGGGGACAAAATTGTCAGGGACATACTGTGTGTTAAACAGCAAATCAATCAAAATTGTTTGTTTATGTCAAAATATGATTATTATATTTCACTACTTAGACAGAAGTATACAGTTATGATTTAAAAAGAAGTAGCCAAAATTTTATTTAAGTTACTGTGTAATTATACTTTTATTAATATTTCCTGCTGCAGATCCCCGAATTCTCACGAAAAGTCAATAAGATTTCTATAAACATTTTTAGAATCTCTGTTTTTCACTTCTGCTTATCCACTTTCATTTTCTTTAATCATTCTTCCATTTCTCCTACTTGTTCATGTTTTGTATCAGCATACTAAATTAGTTTGCCATGTCATATGAGAATTTCTTTAGTTTGTATTTGCTCATGGTGCTATGTGATGAAGTTGTTTAACAATACTTTCTGTCTGTGTGGAAGTATGTCCCTTCGTAAAAAGTTGCAATTTCATGGTCAAAAGAAATGATCAACAGAAACATAACTCTGTAAGATCTGCTACTGAAATAGAAGATGAGTTCAGAAGTCACCCCACGGGAGGTTTATTTTGGTTTCTAGAAATAATTTATTTATGGGGTGGGTATTTAGGCATGGAAAAAGGAGTTCAGGGAAGTGTGTGGATTCCCTGTCTCTGAAAGTATTTATGAGAAATATGGATGTTGCTTTAAGGGACATCGTATAAAGATGGACCATACGAAGTATAATAAGAAATGAGGTTGACTGTTTGACTTGGTAATATTGAAGGTCTTTTTCATTCTACAATTCTGTAAGTTTATGAAATTTCAGTATTGTATGTGTTCATGAACATATTTATAGATACATATGCAGTCTCTCGAATGTCTGTATGTATAATGTATATCTAATCTAAATCTAATGTATATAGAAACATGTGCAGTCTCTCTAATGTATATATGCCTGAAGAGATAACTGATACTGACATAACTAACTGCAGTTATAAAGAATAAGTAACAAAGGATGATCCTGGGAACTACAGATCAGCTGGAACATCAGTGATAGTCCGTAAAATGTTTTAACCACCACTGTTGGTGCTGTTTGGACTTTAATTAACCAGTGGAACAAGTAGACAAGAAAAGCTTTTCTGTACACCTTCAAATATATGTTGGTTTTTTGTGAATATGAACTTCAGAATCTCTTTCTCAGATACTGCACAACAGTTAATCAGATTAGATGATTTCCTCTTATCACCTCTAACTGTTAGAAACTTATTTTGTGCTGATATCATTTTGTGTGCCTGTCTTCAGAGGTTTAGAAACATAGCTTTCTGTTTTCCTGCTTGGATTTCTCATATAACTCAGCCTCCTGTTAGCATGTGAAATTTATCTACTAATTATCTCTTTATGCCTTTTTATCATTACTGGATTGCTTTGGTTTGGAGAATTGAAAATGGAATGAGAGTGCTCAGATTTAAGCCAGTGATTTGGTAAAAGGTATTGTCTAAACACTCATTAAGAAAAATAAGTGAACACCAGAAGGGAATGTAAGTGTTCAAGGCAGCTAGATAAATCATCCACTTTTCCTCAGTAAGAAAAATATATTTGTTGCAGTTCAAATCAAAGCAGAGATGATACAGGCTTATCAAAACACACTGAGAATTCATGCAGGTGACACAGTTGTTGGTTTTTTTACAGTGAAAAATGTTTTCTTTATTTTCTATAGCACTTGCTGTGATTAGAGGTCTAGATTTATTAAGAAACAGACAGCTATAAATCTTATGTTTTACTATGTTGCTGTTATCATAAAGTCTGGTTTGGCATAAATGTCTACTCAGTTAAAATATCTTATTTTCATACCAAAGTAGAGAAATGTAAATTAATTGCATTCATATTGTTTTTTGTACAGATCAATAGTGGTCTTAATTTACTTAAAGAAAAGGTTACGTTTTCCCATGATAACACCAATCAATATGAATTTGTAGTTCATTACTCATTCTAATAAAAACTTGATTTTTCTTGATTTCAGTTCTTGAAATGTTTTCTAAGTTCCTAAAGGAAGAATTTTTCTGTTGTATTTACTACATGTGTATAATTCTCCCAGAAATCCAGTATTTTATTGTGTTTGCAACTATGAGACAGAAATAAATATCTTTTTTTTACCTTCTTTTATCTCCAGCAGCAATAAGTAATTATTTTAAACAACAGAAAATGAGAGAGAGAACCAATATAGTGTAAGAATTTTGTTTGTTAAAAAATAATTTTATAAGGAAAATGTCATATTATTCATGCAAATGCAGGAAGAGAAATAGGTAGCGTTTATAGCATTTATCACATTTTCTCAATCTCTATCTCTACTAATTATAAAAACAGACAAATCACACTGGCTACATTAAAAACACTCCGCCATAATAAAAATATTCTAGGGCATTTACAAAGTATAAAATACCAAAGAACATACTTATTGTTTTGAAATCTGGCATTCATTGGCTCCTGTCCCCTGTGCCAAATATGGATACACACAATGTTCAGTGGCTAATTGTCAGCAACCCAAAAAAATACCACCTTGTTAAATTAAATGTAGCATTTTGAAATTGTCAGCCTTGTCTCTCCAAATTGCTTCTAGGCACCTGTTCAATAAAATATATATTAAATAATAAAATATTTTATATTATGTTCTAAGTGCAATGTCCTCCATAACAGGTGAGACAATAAAAAAGTGAAAAAATAAGACACTATTTTGATTGTTCGTGAAGCAAGTGGTACCTTTTAAGTTAAAGAGAAATAAGCAGAAACTTATTTAATGAGCTTTATTTAAAATAAATATGTCTATTCACACTATATATGGTGTGATTTTCCATTTTTTCTATATCTCCTTTTCTAGAGAAAAATGTATGTCAACCAATCAAGTGTAATTTGTTTATTCAAGCATTTAGGTTCTGATCAAAGTGATGGCATTAAAAAAAAAAAAGAAAAAATGGTTAGAAACAATACCTACACTCCAATCACTGTCTGCATCTGTACATTGTGAATCTTTTCACCTTTTTCATAACGTGTCCACACTTTGTTACTAGGTATCTGTAGTAAAACAGAAGGATCTTTAAAAACACTACATGTTTACCAAAGCAGTAGAAAAGCTTTGCACCTCCTGAAGTTAAATGCAATATTATTGACGTATCATTAGAGACATTAAGTTGGAAGTTAGATTAGTTATTGAACTACCTGCAGGGAGATATCATCTATTTAACTGTGACTGGACAGTAAGACTGACAATCACATAAATCTTCATATCATACCGGAACTAGTTCAATACCTCAAACTATATGGAGACTCTTGTCCTTGAAAACTTTTAAAACATTGTCAAGACAGAAGACTGGTCTTAGTACAGGGGGTTTTCATTTTTATGAATGACAAATAATCTCACCTGCAAAAAGATGGTAAATAAAGAGTGGATGTGTCTTACCATCACAATAAAATCTTTGTCACATAACCAAGAATGTCCAAGTTCTACATGTAAACACACTACTCAGAAGCTTAGTGACTCCATACAGTCCTACAGACAGCCAAAAAACTGTAGGTGAAGAATCTTGCTGGCTTTTCTTCTTTGTTTTGTGTGACTGCATTATTGATGTACTCTCCTACATTTTTTTCTTTTTTGTTGTTATATGTTGTAGTTTAACCAAGCAGGCCACAAAATACCGCACTAGTGGGACAGAGGAGAGATAAGAAAATAAAAAAGGAAAAAAGGAAAAAAAGTTGTGAGAGGAGAAAAAGATGTTTTAATAGGACAGAAAAGAAAGGGATAATAATAATTGATGTAATAGTAGTAGTAGTAAAATATACTGAAAGAGTGATGTGCAAAGGAGTTGCTCACCACTCCCTGTTGTTCTCAACCCCAATCGCTGGTTAGCTTCCCTCAGTTTTATTGTTCACCATGAACGCATATGGTGACTTTCGTCTATTTTAGAACAGCTCTCCACTCCCAGGTTTTGTATACCTGCCTCCTTGCTGGTGAGACAGTATGGGAAGCTGAAAAATCTTTGACTTACTATAAACACTGCTCAGCAACAACTGAAACATTGTAGTATTATCAAAATTATTCCCATCCTAAATGCAGAACACAACACCATACCAGTCACTAGCAAAAAAGTTAGCAATCTTAGCTGAAACCAGCACACAATACAAGGAAAATAGATAATAAATTAAAGCTGACATGATACTTGTCCTAGTCCAAATGTATTATTCTAAAACATAAAAAGTGTGGATTATCCATTCTACTTTTAATTCTGGGAACAAGATCCTGCATATGGATAATAAGATATTAAATAGTAAACATGATGCAAAACCACTTTCCAGCTTGCCATTTCCAACTCACTTATGTAGACTGTCAATAAACATGGCATAATATTGAAACTGGTAAGAAAGTATGGTTTAATAATGCACTCCAAATTAGCTGCTGGCCATATTTCCTATGACAGACTCAACGGCTCAGTTGCAGGCATTCTTCATAATGAACTCCAACATAGTTATCTGCCATGTTTTCTGTCAAAGACACAGTGACTTAATTACAGTCACTTAGTAAAGCAACATTTTGTCAACATATTGTAATCTGTGTACAGTAAGGGAGAGAGAGCTCTCAGAGAGCTTTGTTAGGGAACTTTATTAGTAGTTCAGGTTTCTGTACTGAGAAACTTGACCGTGAAAGCCCAGGCATACTGCCAGTATTCTGGAATATTTGTAAACTTCGGGCACTGCTTAGTGTGGGCAGTGCTTTTTCTTTTTTCTTTTTTGTTTTTCTTTTTTGTTTTTTCTTTTTTGTTTTTCTTTTTTGTTTTTTCTTTTTTGTTTTTCTTTTTTTCCTTTTTTTTTTTTTTTTTTTTTTTTTTTTTTTCCCCCTCCTCTCATCAGTTTCCATTCATTTACCCCTTTTTAGCAGCTACCAGCGATGAACCCATTCTTTTTCGTGGAGGCACTGTGTAAGGGATTAAAAGCCATCATGTTTCTTGTGACTTATTGGCCAATTATCAATGTCACGATTTCTTGTTGTGGAACTGTGTTCGTATATAACCAAATAAGGGCACTGATGGAGACACCTGCACGGGGACCCGCAATATCATGGGATTTCCCTCTTGAACACCTGTGGAATCCCGAAAACTAAGCCAGTATTTGAGTCAGGGACAGTGCATCTTACATAGATCTAAGGAGGTACAACTTTTGGCTTGTGCTTACCACGCCCTATATAATACTATTCTGGAGAGAGAGAGTTTCTGAGCTGAGGTTCAAGCCAAAGTGGAAAATCTCCAATCCAAATTTGATCCATCACAGGAGAAACTAGTAACAATGTCAGTTGCCCTCTGAGGAAGGCAAGAAACAGACACAATTGTCCTCGAACCTAGAACAGATAAAATAAGGAGCAGAGGAGGAGGTAGAGGAAGACCCAGGCTAGGGACCCTCCTCAGAACCACCATAATCGGGGAAGGCAAAAGAAAAAACTAAGACACATGCAGAAAAACGGGGATGTTCAGTGTGTACCACAAGGGAATTTGATGTTGGGGAGTGCAGTCAGTAATTTTATGTATATATATGTATACAGACGTGTGTGTAATGCATTCTGATCACTGTTCGTTTGTATATATGTACATATATTGAGCATGATGTAGTGATGTAGAATAAGGGGTGGAATGTCATCTTTTTGTGTTTTTGGGTTTTCGGTATTCCACATCAGAACATCATGCAGTGCACTGGAAGTTAAAGTGTTAATGCTTCAATTCCTGTTACCTATCCCTGTACATGACGGAAGTCATGGGATCTGGCCCTTCCGGGTGGGGCGGTATCTTACTGCCTTGCAGTGGGTGGTGGAGGGTGCTTTTGTAGTCATTCCAAGCTTTTCAGGTTTGACTCGGTCTCAGGAACTCTTCCTCTCTCCTATTTTTTTTGATTATTTGACCCTCAGCATGTTTGCAGATAACACTAAGCTGACTGGTACAGTTGTTAGAATAGAAGGAACCCAATGAAATTCAAAAAGGACAAAAGCAAGGTGTTGCACTTGGGTCATGGCAATCCCAAATATTTATACAGACTATGAGCAGAACTCATTGAAAGCAGCCTTGTGGAGAAGGACTTGGAGATTCTGGTGAGTGAAAAGCTTGACATGAGGCAGCAGTTTGTGCCTTGCAGCCCAGAAGGCCAACAGTATCATTGGCTGCATTGAAAGAAGGGTGGCCAGCAGAGAGAGGGAGGTGTTTGTCCCCCTCTATTTTCATGGGACCCCATCTGGAGTATGGTGTACAGGACTGAGTTTACCAGCACAAGGAAGAAGTAAAGAGGTCCAAACAAAGGCCATGAGATGATTAGAGGGCTGGAGCACTTGTCCTGTGAAGAAAGGTTGAAGGAGCTCAATTTGTTCAGCTTGAAGAAGAGAAGGGTCCAGGTAGAAATCATTGTGTCCTTCCAGTACTTGAGGGAATCTTGCAAGAAAGAAAGGGAAGAACATTTTACATGTTGCGATAGTGATGGGACAAGGGGGAACAATTTTAATCTAAAAGTAGGGAGAAGTAAGTTAGATGCTAAGGGAAGTTTTTTGCTTAGAAGATAGTGAGGCACAGGAACAGGATGTCCAAAGAAGCTGTGGATGCTGCATCCCTGGAGGTGTTCAAGACCAAGTTGGATGAAGCCCTGAATAGCTTAATCTATCAGGCCAGCCATATAACAAATTCCATACTCTGATTTTTTTTGTTTTATTTTAGTGGGGGTTGAATATAAGAAGTTGAATACTCATACTGTCCAGGCTACCATTAATTTCATTCAAAATTCAAAAAACTCAGTGTAAAAGATTATGGAAAGAACCACACCAAGAAAATGAACTTGAACAAGAAACTGATCAACTTAGTCAAATATAAGTACAGATATGCATGTGGAGTGTGAAAGTATCTTCTGAAAGGTAAATAAAAATATAAACACATGATTTTTTTTTAATTTCAAAATAATGTTCCATGAACTTCTTTTAATTGTTCACATTTCTCTCTGTACTTTAATGAATAAGCAATATTAAGTTTATATGAGTAGTATTTTAGCAGATTCTTTGGAAGACACAGATTGTACTTGACAAAATATGTTTATATGTACATAAGTGTGCATTGCATGTGCAAGCTTATGTCAACATTTCAATAGTGACTCATGTATTCTCTTCTTTATTAAGAAATTTGCCCTTATTAAGTTTATAAATACAAATTGTTCAGTTTCAGTTACTGTACAGATTTTTTTTCCAATAATAACTGAACTGGTTTATAAAAAAATATGTAAAAGAGAATTTCAAATTTTATAAACTGTTTCTTGTTCATCTTTTTCTGAAATGTTGATGAAATTACTGTTTTGTGACAAACTTTGCCAATCACAACCCACAGAACTGAATAACTTGCCTTAGCTTATTTTCGTTCTAGAGGCAGTATAAATTATTATTAAAAAGAAAATTAAAACACACAAAACAACAAAGTTTCCTACTGAATACAGTAATAACTCTTCTTTTTCCTGATCCAATTGAATGATTGCTTGGTACCTCTCAGTTAAAAATCTGCATTTTGGAGCATGATACAAAAAGAAGTGATAGCAGTGAAAATCTTTCCACTTTTTTTAGGGGAGTTTGCATCAAGCATATAGTTCAGCAGCTATTTGGTACTTTTAAGCAGTCCATGTTGCTCTTTTGAATGATGTGCATTTTTCCATAATGTACCGATACTCTGTGTAAATTTTAAATCTAATATTATGTCTCTTTCCAGGTGACATTCTTCAATTTCATCATGTATCCCTGAACAAGTTCCTACTAACTTGTAACAGGAATAATAGTTAAATGAGATAACTAATGTGATGAAAATAAAAATCAAAGCTGTTAAACTAATGAAATGCCAAATAAGGCTATTTCCAGGAAGCAACTAACACTGGTGATATTGTCATTTATTCCTGTAAAAAAGTTACAATGAAAATGGAATTTCTTAAACACAAATTCAACTGATTCATCCCAAATGCAGCCTTTAAAATAATTTCAGAATAAATGAAAAAAAAATGCACTGTCATTTGGAGCCAGATCTACATAGTTATGCCATTAGAAACACTGCTGAAGTTCTAAATAGCTATTTTTATACAATGTTCATACTATACATGAAACAGACAACTTTTCTCCTGACAAAAATAGTCTTTAAATACAGTAAATCAGGCAGAAAATTTTATATGCAACAGAAATACGCTTGGAAGGGCCACAATATCTCAATTCTTGGAAAGATATCATTGCAGGAGATCATTATGTTATCTCCTGCTAATAGTGCTGTTCTCAAAATGATGTAGTATCCTGAATGATCCTAGATGAGACCAACTGTGGTCTACTGCTCCATGTTGTAGTAATATACACTACTACAATAGCTAGCACAATTTTTTTGTCAAATTAGCATAATGCTATTCTCCAGAAATAAGGAAATGGTTCAGCCACATAAGACCTCATTTTGATGTTCTTTTCTAAATAAAGATCTGTTCTGTTCTTGAATGTGGGTTGCTTTTCACTTCTCATGCCCCTTTTCTTTACTATGTTCTTCAAGCTTTTGGCCTGAAATCAAAAAATTGCTCTCAGAAAATGCAGAAATGATGCTGAAGTGTAGGTCTTTTTTTTTCTTTCTTTTTTTTCCTTTTTTTTTCCCATGATGAAAATTCTTCAAAGGTTATGTGCTATTCTGTGCATTAATTTCTTGAACTCACTGAAATAAAATACTGTGATATTTTTAACCAGTGTTTGCAAGTAAGAGGTCATACAGGACACTGATGTATTTAATACATTATGGTCTGTCAATTAAACTTCAAAAATTGCTTAATAATTTCATATTTATTTTCTATTAAAAATCAAGAATCAACGTAATCTTAACCTCTAAGGATGCTTCTGAAATTCTGAAAGATTTTGCAGAAGCTCCAGGCTTATTTTCAATCTTTTCAGTGGCAAATATGACGCTTTAATTCAGCTGATAAACAGTGATTTTCAGTTACTGGATGATAGTAAAGTACTTGTTTCAGCTTGTCTTGCAGAGTAGGATTGAAGTGTCTATTTTTAGCTTATAGATGAGTTTCCCTTCTTTGTCTCATACTATGAACCCAGAATCACATAGAGGATCAAAGTCTGGCTGAAGCGGTAAGGCAACTCATGAGACCCAACCCTATGTTCAGAGCAGAGTCAGCTAGAGCAGGATGCTCAGAGCCATGTACAGTCAGGTTTCTGTGAGGAGGGAGGTGCCACAACATCTCTGCACAGCCTGTTCCAGTTTCTGACAATATAAATAAAATATTTTCTCAGACATATGCTCAGACATTATTTCCTGCATTTTAGTTTGTGCCCATTATCTCTGGTCTTGTAATCAGGCACCTCTGGAAGAATATGTCTCTGCCTTTACTCCAACGGTGAGATAGTTATAACCACAGGCAAAATCCTCCTGAGCTTTTTCTTCCCCATGCTGAACAGTCCTAGCTCTCAATTTCTCTCCTCACATAGAGAAGCTCCAGTCCCTTAGTCATCAATACTCTGCAAGATGGGCTGTTTCTTATGGTATTTCTACACAGTATCACAGTAAATGCTCAGGCACAAATAAGAAAGGAGTAGTCAGCAAAACAATATTTTAGTAATGCCAGAACCAGTCCTGACATGGCTGAAATTCCACTTTATTACTTTTCTTCAAAAATAACAAATTTCTAGGCATATGTGAATTCCTGAATGACCTACTTTCAGCAGATGCTTTTATTTCAACGCAAAAAGATTTAGATCTGTATGTAGCTCATACTGCAAGTTAGTTAAGTGCCAGCTTCCAATAAACACACAGAAGGCAAGTAGTGAAATTAAATGTGATTGTTGTGGTACTCTAGAGTATTCGTATAGACAAGCATTTTTCTTTCTTGTACATGGCTAAAGCTTTGAATTTTATGAGGAAAGCTGAACTAGATAGGGATAATTATTGAAAAACCTCCTAGTGAAAAAAGAAATTGTGAAACTGAATTTTGTGGCTATGCAATAGTTGACAATAACTGTAACCTCAAGAACTGTACTCTGTGTAGCACAGACTGGGAAATGCTCAAATAACAAATTCCCTTTTTGTTAGATGAATAGAAATTACTGACTCATTTTGGTGACAGCTTTCAAACTCAGCTTTGTGAGGGCTTTCTGTTTTTGATTTTCAGTTCTGTTCTCTGCTTGTTAAAACAAGGTGAAAGAACTTGAGGCATATGGAATCCACTAGAAATTAGGTGTATCATTCCTGAGAACCTTCTTCCATCTGTTTTGATTTTCCTCTACATAGTGATTTTGTACAATCTTTGTAAAGAGTACCCAAAGAAATAATAAATTTTTGTATTTCTTCTTTAAAGATTACTTTTTTTTTTCTTTTTTGCCCAAATCCAAATTTTTCATATCTCTTTCTTGAACAGCTGAAAAGATGACATAACTTGGGCAGCAGTATTTCACTTTCTAAAATAAATAAACAAAAAATAAGTTTATGAAAACTTTTCCATTACTTCTTTTCTACACCATTGAACTATGCTTTAAGAAAAAGATTGGTCATGTTGCTGGTACATACAGAATAGACTTGGAGCACACTGTATGAAATATTTCTTGACCGTTTGCTTTCATGCTGTGTATGGATACGGTCACTGAATATGTTACTAATACCAAGTGACATTCATTAAATGTCTAGAGAACTCATGACTTCTATTTAGATTATATGAAAGAATAACAGGATATTTTAGCTTCCACACGCACAGTCTGTCCTGGAAACAATTTCCTAGAACTGGTAAAGAGAGTAAATGATTAAAAGTTTTATAACAAGAGTTCTCTTGTCTTTGGTGAAAATTTTCGAATAACTTATTAATTTCTTATTGCTATGATTTTATTGTATGTATATATAATACCACATATACCTACAAATTCTTTTTAGAATGAACAGGTTCAATTCTGTACTCATGACTTGGTCACTACTTGGTATGACCCCACAGGTGAACATTTTTCTGGACAGGGATGTGATATAGAGACCTTCTGAGATTACTTACAGCATTAGTTGTCCTTCATGACAATATGAAACAAAGGCATGTACTTGGTCTGGTCATACCAGATGGGTCTCCCTAGGACAAGGGGAATGGTTTCAAACTAAGACAGGGGAGATTTAGGTTAGATAGTAGGAGGAAGTTTTTACTCAGAGGGTGGTGACACACTGGAACAGGTTGCCCAGAAAGGTTGTGGATGCCCCATTCCTGGATACATTCAAGGTCAGGCTGGATGTAGCTCTAAGCAGCCTGCTCTAGTGGCTGGTGACACCGCCCATGGCAGCGGGGTGGAAATAAGGTGATTTTTGAGGTCATTTTCAGCCCAGGCCATTCTATGATTCTATTTTTCTGTGACCTACGGAATAGGTCACTGACAACGAGCTTTAATTTTGATGACCACAGTTTGCTTACTATCAGAGTTACAAGCAAGCTTGAAGGTAACAAGTGGGGATAAGAAAACAGGTGTATCACAGGTGCTAGAGTTCTCTCTGAAAGCTGCATATGCTGATACAAACATAGTTTTGGGCTATGCAGTGTCAAGAAAGGTCTGGAGTAACTGCCATTCATGAACAAAATTTTACTCTGGTAGTGATACATAGAGTGCAATAATTAGTGTTTGTGCCCTTCTTGTGAAGCTTATTCCTATCCTACTGAAGTGAATTCCTATGCAGCATTATAGCCATACTACTTTAGATGATATGTAAGACATCATAATAAAAGTTGAGTAGAATTTCAGCACATTCTGAAATCTGTGCAGTTCCTGATCTGCATATATAATTTTACTTTCTGAATGATGTCTGTCCTTTTTGTCAGAAAGTCCCTTTTGTAATGAAGCCTTTGCATTCTGTGTGTGGTGACAACGTGAGTATGATTACAGTACAGAATATTGCTAGTAATTGACTTGCATATAATATATATGCATAGATAATGTATTATCTATTATGAACTCTGGTTCACAAATTTGACACCTGTCCAGCATACCATTCCAACACTCCCTAGCAACACACCAACTCTTTGCAGTAACAATCCATCTGTCTGTATTACAAATCCAACTGTTCACAAGAAAACCCGAAGTCTTTCCAGTATCAATCAATCTCAGAATCATGCCAAGATATTCTCCCCCTCCATGTTAAAATGACACAGAATCTTAAGCAATAAACTACTGTGCTTTTTTAAAGGGCCAAATCTCTTGTAGCCCCTTTGTTTTCAGTCAGTCCTCTAGCTCAAATTTCAGCTAAATAATTAGATATTTTAAAAGAACAGAAGAAAACCAATTAAAGTTCTGTATCTGTGCCAGATCAAAAGGAATAATATTGTTTTATAAATCATATATACTCTTACTGTGTCTTCAACTGGGCACGTCTCCATGTGGGAATACAATACATAATTCTGAACTGAAATTGAAAGGAGGATAATTTTCTGCAATCACTGAGCACATTTTACACTAGAAAATATTCAGTATTCCTTTGGGTGTGTATTGAGTGCTTCATATATATTGCAAAATTCTAAATGCAATTATCTGCATTCATTTCTCTCTAGTGCGATGAAAATAACCATTTATGCATGTCATTTACCCTATTTTCAGTCTTATTTATTCTGTCTTAAAGCTTCAGTGACTCTGTGCTTCCTAGTGTCATTTTTCTTTATCTCACAACAGAAGATCACAAAATAATTCCAGCACATGCTTTTGTTTCATATTGTCATGAAGGACAACTGATGTTCTAAGGAATCTCAGAAGGTCTCTAGATCACATCCCAGCCCACAGAAAATTCACTTGTTGGATCATACCAAGCTCCTCACAGCTATGTCCATTTTATAAATATCTAAAGGGAGGTGGGAGGTACATAAATAAGACCAGGTTATTCTTGGTGATGAATAGTGATAGGACAAGGAGAAATAGCCTAGAATTGAATATAGGAAATTCCAAGCATATGGAAGAACTTCTTTATGGTTAGAGTGATGGAGCACTGCAACAGACTGCCCAGAGATGTTGTGGAATTTCCTTCTATGGAGATGTTCAAGACCCGTCTGGACACTTATCTATACAACCTATTATAGGATACCTTCTTTAGCAGAGGATTTGGACTTAATGATCTCTTGAGGTCCCTTCCAACCCCTGTGATTCTGTGATTCTGTGATTCTGTGATTCTGTGATTCTGTGAAACCCCCCAAGAATGGAGATAGCACAGCCTTTAATTGTAACTTGTTTCACTGCCTCACTATCCTCAAGAGAAAACTTCTTCCAGATTACACTTTTTCTTTCTTGTCCTCCCTCTCTGAAATTCTGAGAATAGCCTGTCTCCATCTCCTCAGAGAATTTTGTGGGTGCTGTAGAGACTGTTATGTGCCCTGAAGATGTTCTGTTTTCTAAAACGAGTAAGACCATGTTCCCTAGCCATTTTTCACCAAGCTCCAATGCCATGACCTTGGAGGTCCTACCCTGAACTGCCTCCAATTTGTCTATCTATTTCTCTGTTTAGTAAAAAAAAATGAATGCAGCAATTAGATGTGGCCTGAGAAGTGTGACATATAAGGGGAAAGCCATTCTTTTGATCTATCATCTGTGCCATTGTTCACACAGTCCATGAAGTCAATTGACACCTTTGATGCCAGGGCACAATGAGGGCTCATGTTCCACTGTCAATGGTTTACAGGGTGGAGGGAGTTTGCAAAATCTTTACCTCTGGAAAATGGAAACAAAGGACACCAAAATAATTAAAATCAGCAAAAACAATCTGAGGTAAAACAAACTAATTTACTAAATATAGTATTGGAATGCAAATAACACACTATAATACAATACAATTAGAATTGAAGCTAATAAATCAAATATTATGAGAGTGTTTGAAATGTGGATAGGCCTCACCATAACACTGAGGTGAGATGAGCAGTCCAGTTGAGCAGCAGGGAGGAGAGCCTGACGAAGAAGCAGTGCATAAGGTGACCTCATATCTCCTCTCTGATTGCAAAGCCCCCTGAAGTATGTAGTTCTTCTCTTCCAGACAGGTACCCAGAACTTGAGCATTAACGCTTTAACTCCCAGTGCACTAGATGTGGAATACCAATAACCAAAAACCATGACATTCCACCACTTATTCTACATCACTACATCATGCTTTAATATACACAGACAAAACATAATTACCAAACATTAAACACACACACACACAAACCTATATATGTACACATGGAATTATTGACTGCACTCCTCCAACATCAAATTCCCTTGTGATACACATTGAATATCCTCATTTTTCTGTATCACCCAACAAGTGGACCGAGGTCCCTGGGCAAAAACTGTTCCACTAAGAGGTTTGCTCTTCCCAGAAGCTGGAAAGACCCAAACCACTTTTCCCAACATTTTCTTTGCATGTACTACAGGGGTCTTGTCTCCCTTGACAGTATGTAGGGAGCTGGCAGGATCATTGCCATTGATAGATCCTCAAGTGTTCAAAACCAGATGGCCAAATGCTTCTTCCAGTTCTTAAATGTTCTATCATCCATTGCTTTCAACATAGTTTTTAACAACCCACTGTATCGTTCAAATTTACCAGAAGTTGGTGCATGCTAGGGGATATGATAAATCCACCCAATGCCATGATCTTTGGCCCAAGCATTTACGAATTTTTGAAATGAGTCCCATTATCTGACTCAATTCTTTCTGGAGTGCCATGTCACCATAGAACTTGTTTCTTGAGACCTAGTATGGTGTTTAGGGTGGTAGCATGGGGTACTGCATATGTTTCAAGCCACCCAGTGGTTGCCTCTACCATAGTAAGCACATAATGCTTACCATTGCAAGATCGTGGCAAGGTGATATAATCAACCTGCCATGTCTCCCCATATTTATACTTTTGCAATTGCCCCTCCCCACAGAGAGGTTTCATCCTCTTGGCTTCTTTAATCGTGGCGCATGTCTTATAGTCATTAATAACCTATGCGCTGGCCATATGAGACTATTAAAAGGTGAGTTTTGCTTATCGCTCCCTGACTCTTTAGTTGACTAATCATCTTATGGATAGGGAGCAAGGAATCCCTGTTGGTGCAGTACTGCCATCTGTGCACCGTTTTTGTAGCAATTGGTACCTGTTGCTTTTTCACTCATAGCAGTCCCACAGCAGATGGATCTTCTGACAGGCCAGGCAAAACAGACAACTGCTTAACTCCTTCTATCTCTACAGCAGCTATTTGAAAGGCTCATTAATACCCTTTGGGATCCTTGAAATATCCCTTTCTGATGTAATCAATACCAAGTATACATGGAGCCCTTGAGCCAGTTGCAATAGGGTGCTTTTGCCAGTCTTTACCGGTGAGGCTGATTTTGGCCTCCAACACAGTCAGCTGTTGGGAATCCCCGGTCACCCCATGAATATAAATTGATTTTGTCCCTTGGTGACTCAAGGGCATTAGAGTACACTGTGCACCATGTCCACCAGGGCCTTATATTTCGGTCATTCTGATGTGCCAGGCCATCTAATCTACACAGTCTATTCCACTTTCTGCTCACCACCACTCCAAGGCCTTTCCTACAAGAATACTCTTTGGTCTGTCTGTCTCCTGACAGTGTTGTATTGTTTTTTTGCCCCTGTAATGGAAAAAGATCTTTTGTATTTGGACAGACTGACTTTCATCTCTGCTGCATTTTATAATGATCCTGTTGGCCCATTTCTTCATCACATCTGGAGCCCTGCCCTGAAATGTTTTGCCTGGTATGCTTAATTTGGTGTCATCCTCAAATGTGATGAAGCGGGTTCTGTCACCTGGTCATGTAAGTAATAGAGATGTTCAACAGAAAATGTTCTAATCCACATTCCTGTGCTATTCTGCCCATAATAGGCAGTTGACCCATTAATCACCCTCTGAACATCATCCAAATGTTTTTCATCCATGTTTTTAGAAAAATATTCACTACTTTCACTGTACCCATAGATCTTGTTATTTTATCATAGAGGGTAACTAGATTTTTTGGGCACAATTTAGTCTTTATCAATCCATGCTGGCGGCTTGTAATATTTTTTTTTTAAATTCTTTTTATGTCTAAAAATGTGTTCCAGAAAGACTTAGTCCATTATCTTTTATGGAACTAAATAATTACAGACTATCCTTCAGTTCCTGGAATTGACATTCAGGCCTTTTTTTGAAGAAGGTTGTCACATTTATATTTCTACAGCCATCAGAGACATCCCACAATCCCCACATTTTTTCCAAGGTGATATAACGTCTCCTTGTAATGCCAGCTCTTTCAAGCCACTTTGATGCAGCCAATTTGATTCAGCCATGGATTTATATGCATTGAGTTAGTTTATAATCTTTTATAATCTATCTAATTTATAATCTTTGACACACACCTCACCCATTGCTGAGAGTGTTTCTGCTCTTGGCCTCTTTCACTAAGTACAGAGGCCTGGGAGATGATGTTGGGGAAGACTAAAACAAAGGCTCTGTATACCTTAACCATAACTGTGCTACCATCAGTGAATCACCTACCACAAACAGCACACACTTTTCTTGTTCTCCTTTTCTGCACTGGTAGAAGCTTTTCTTGCTAAATTTGTCATCCCCTGCTTGTCTCTGTTGAGCTCTGTCTTTCTTCTCCTCCATCTACTGTGCTTGGAAACGACATTTCTGAATTCCTTCCACCTAGTCTTTCCCAACTTCCGTACTGTCTGCTGTCTTTTTGTATTAAAGCTCTGGAATAAAATAAAAAAATTCCAGATCAGCTGAATTGGTCTGTTTTCCTTAGTACATGGATGGACTAATCTCACACATAGGAGAATGATCATGGCACAACACTCATCATCATACATGAGTGTATATGCATGCAAATTTCCAGGTAGGCTCATGATAGACAGAGATGCACATAATAGATAACGATTTGAATTGCATTCTTATCCCTAAAGTTCTATGGCCATTGCATTTAATTTGAGATTGTTGTTGACAAATAAATAATTAACATGCAGATTTTGTTAGGTGCCTGAATTGAAGTTATTACTACTCTCTCCTGGCATTTAGGCCATCACTTACTATGATTCCCAACTGAAAAAAAAAAATCTGAAATTTTACAGCTGTCTCCTTTATGTATAACTATTCAGACTTGCCTCCAGAAGCAGAGCTGCAGAGCATTATACAGTCTACCACCAACTTTGTTTTATACCACAGAAGAAAATAGACATCTCCATATATCTCAAATTAAAAGGTTTTAATTAAAGATACTGG
Organism: Perdix hodgsoniae; assembly: GCA_035772895.1. Classification (NCBI taxonomy): domain Eukaryota; kingdom Metazoa; phylum Chordata; class Aves; order Galliformes; family Phasianidae; genus Perdix; species Perdix hodgsoniae. The sequence goes on from JAPSGF010000068.1 coordinate 3,597,910, forward strand.
TTTTCAGTTTGCCTTTAGACATCATATGAAAAAATAAAAAGCCAAAGAAAAACCAAACCAAAGCAAAAGTCTGAAGCTCTTGGGCAAATTCGTCTCAGAGGATCACTATTACCTGTGTTTGGAATATTCAAAATATTCCATAACAGAAACAACAAAATTGCTGCTCTAAGTTGGTTTTGTTTATCTTAAGGGAACTGACAAACCAAAATTTCAGTCTCTTGGATGTTTAGGTTGTAATTTATGCCCTTAGAATTCAGGATTCTTCTTCTATCATAAGGTGATCTATACACTAATGAATCCTATCTTTTGAGAACATCTAAGTATAAGAGTAATGCAGATTTTCTTTGTTACTGGAAAATATTTGGATTTCATGCAGGAATATGTGATGCATTTCTCAGGAAATGTTTTTATTTCATCTAGCTATTGTCAAAAAGGCAACGGTGTGTGGTTTTATTATCAGTTACACATGGCAAAATATTGAAATTCACAGACTGGATAGTTGTGACAAGCTTTTCATGCATGGTTTATGGTATTTACTGAGAAACAAAAGAAGTAAAACAGAAGTCAACAGAGAGAATACATTAAATATGGGACAAACTATGAATTAAAACTGGAAAAAGCTTAATTTTTTTGTACCTAGTGCAATAAACTTTAGCCTCAGTCTAGCCAAGTCAGTGGTGCTTACTAAGGAGATTCTCGAGTGTTTTGAAAATCTCATTATATGCTCTAACTTTACTTACATTTTATTTTATTTTATTTTATTTTATTTTATTTTATTTTATTTTATTTATTTGTGTGTGTGTGTGTGTGTGCATTAATCAACAATGGTTTTAAGAGCCCTATTCAACATGGTAAGAGATTAGTCTTTTACATCATTGTCTCAAAGCTTCCTGTGGACATAGATGAACAAATCCAAGCAAGTCCTGGGCAAGGGTTGAGAAATCCTGTCTGAGGAACACAGATGGACAAGGCCAGGGGAAACGAGAAAGAGATAAGCTGCAGCTTAATGACCGTGAAGCAGCCTTTTGTGTGGACTTATCTTGAGGAAGATGGCCATCTCAGGAGGTGCTGCACATGACTCTTACCCAAGCACCCAGGGATGTCATGTAGGCAGGAGAAGAAGGATGAAAAGGAAACCTACAACCATGAGGTTGAGATTTTCTGGCAACAGATTCCTCATGAAGAAGAAGAGGTTTCTGACACGAGAAGCCTCATGTCCTGCCTCTCTTCCTCCTGGACTTGCTCTGCGCTCTACCACAATGCTGAAGAATAAAGGTGTCTGCCATCAGATTCCTCACTACGGAATTCCTGCATGCTGAAGGACTCTCCTGGGCCTGCTACCTAAGTCCTGCTGCTTCCTCTCGGATTGGCTTTGCAGCTGCTACCTGCTTGCTGTCCAAGGCTGGCCACACTGCTGCTCTCTCCCCCTGCTGCTTCTGCCTCAGACCTTTGAAACATAGCTTTTAAGATGTCCATGGAAATTAGAGATGTATGGATATTAAAATTGGAACAAACAATTCTTTCAGCTGAAGAATTCCTGAATGATTTTAAATGAACCTGCTCTTCACTCAGAGGAAATTCAGGCAGGGTTCCAAGTGTACAGTCTAAAGATTATTCATATGAATTAGTATTGCAGGTCTGAGTACACAAATTTGCCAATTCCAATTAGAAAACAGTAGCAATTAAGTATGTTTCCCAAGACTTCAGCAACCATTTTTAAACAGCTCATATTACTCTCATTATTGCAATTTGTCTAAATCTCATTTAATTAATATTCTTCAGACTGTAGGTCTTTTAAATAAAGCAGACATCTAATTTACTTAAAATAATGTAAATTGCAAATAGAAAAAGAAAAAGCAAACAACAAAAAACAACAACAAAAGGAACCCTCGTATCAGCAGAACAAAATATATACAATTAATTTTCTCTACAAGTTGTATACAATTTATCTTTTAGACCTCATTTTAAAATATATATCTGGAAAAAATTTAAATTCAACTTCACAAAAAGACAACTCTGTACTCATTTTTAATTAGAAAACTTGTTTTATTCTCTCTTCTACCAGTAATATCAGCACTCAGTGGTAAGAGTCCTTATGTTATTATGCCAGAAAGCTCAACACTGGGAAAACTAGAGTGGAGTTGTGTTCATTTCACAAGCAAGATTTTTTAAGTAGCTTCTGGAGAACACTGACAATGAAGAAAAGCTATAGTACAAAATTGTTCACTCCTGCTATTGAACCATGTTAGTAGATGTGTTACACATTTTACTTTGCTTTATTGATGAGAGAAAAGCAGTTTTGTTTATATTTAAATCACAAATGCTATATTTTATTGGTCCAACTGGCTTTTAGAAATAACTACATCCTTGTAAAATCTTTGGTGGAAATTAGGACAACTTTTGTGCTGATGATCAATTAAGCACTAGGATGTTGGGTATAATATCCTTCTTGCTCTTTATACAAGCTATTCCATACATACATATGTATGTATTTATATTTCCACATTTTTTTTCAGTGTTTCAGTTTGCTTAGGAAGATTTTGATATTGAAAACCAGATCAAACAGAACATGTAGCTAGATAAAATATAATTTGAATGCAAAGAAGAACTGTTCAAAAAGAGACTAAAATAATCAAAAGATTACTGATATTGTAAGCATGGCCCTAGATATTCTGGGCATTTTATTTAGAAGATTTCAGTTTGGAGGGGGAATCTAAACGTTATGGTCAGTAAAATCCATCTCTGAACAGATGTACTGTACATCCTGAATAATTAGATTGTACGTAGGTTGTTTGAACTTCACCACTTGGTACAAACAGTTGACACACATCTCTTCAGGTCATGTAAACTTAATTTGGTATCTGCAATATAATGGAGTGGAGGCTTTGTGCATAGTTCACATGCTAAGCTAACAACAGGGAATTTGTGGAGGTAAGAAAAATGAGTTAATGAAATCACTGCTGTATTGTGGACTCACACTTTAAACCTAATTTAGAAAGATAGAATTTCACCTTTTCAACTCTTCTCTAATTCAACTGCAAAGCACAGTGCTCAGGTCTTATATGTGCTGTGACTTTGGCCCTGAAGCTATAAGCATTTAGTTGATCTGAAATGGGTATCAGTGCTAGAAATCACTTAGGAAAATGTTTTAAAACAAGTAAAACTCAGTGCTACATATTCAGATGTTGGCTGGTGTGTTAAATTGATGAAACAAAAGATATTGCAGAGTCTCACGGGAAGCAAAATAAAGAAGTAGTTGCAGTTTTCATACTGTAGAGCTATTTTTCTCAACATATTTATACTGAAATAAATTAAAAGCAGAAATGTTTAATTTTCTATGATGAGCCTTAAAATTTATATTTATTACATTGCTTATTTTTAATAAAAGAATAAAAGAAATACTTTAATTATGTTTCTCCTTACTTTCTTACTTACTTTCTTCTACAGAGGATGTTGGTAGTACTTGTCATATTCTTGTCAGTTAATGAAGGCTAAAGGATCACATATATTATAAATGCTAAATAGTGGCAGGAAAGCTGAAGAAACAATAAAAATAAATGTAAGCTGAGGAAAAAGAATAGAGACAGTGTCTCAGATACATAGCCAGATACATGCTGAAAAAGATAGAGGCAAAGTAGATTTTTCATCACAGGGAAAATCTGTGTAGGAAATTAGTAATGCAAACAAATAAGCAAAAACAAGCAAACAAACAAAAAATGCTACTTCTCTGTGCAATTTTATTATTTTCTTCTTTTCTGATGAAAGAAAACTCAGACATCAAACTCAGAGGGTGGTGATAATGGTGCAGAGTACAGCTGGAGACATGTGACTAGTGGTGTTCCCCAAGGGGCTGATCTTATTTGATATATTCATCAATGCCCTTGATGAGGGGACAGGGTCCACCCTCAGTAAGTACACCCATGATACAAAGCTGGGAGGAGCGGCTGACACACCAGAAGGCTGTGCTGTTATTCAGCTAGATCTGGGCAGGATGCAGAGGTGGGCAGCAAGAGAACAGATGAAAATTAACAAAAGCTAGTGTACAGTTTTACACCTAGGAAGGAACAACCGTAAGTATCAATACAGGCTGAGGTATGACCTGCTAGAGAGGAGCTCTGTGGAGAAGGACCTGGGGATCCTTGTGGATGACAGGTTGGCCATGAGTCAGCAGTGTGCCCTTGCGGCCAAGAAGGCCAATGGGATCCTGGGGTGTATTAAAAGTGCATGGCCAGCAGGTCAAGGGAGCTGATCCTCCCCCTCTACTCTGCCCTGGTCAGGCCTCACCTGCAGTACTTTATCCAGTTATGGGTTCCCCAGTGCAAGAAAGACAGGGATCTCCTGAAGAAAGTCCAGAGGAGAGCCACAAAGATGATAAAGGGCCTGGAGCATTTCTCCGATGAAAAAAGGTTGGGTGACCTGGGTCTGTTCAGCCTTGAGAAAAGAAGATTCAGAAGTGGTCTTATGAATGTTTATAAATATCTTAAGTGGGGGAGACAAAGGGACATGGCCATCCTCTTTTCAGCAGTCTGTGGGGGGCCATAAACTGGAGCACAGGAAGTTCCACACCAGTATGAGAAAGAACTTCACAGTGAGAGTGACGGAGCACTGGAACAGGCTGCCCAAGGAGGTTGTGGATTCTCCTTCTCTAGAGATATTCAAGACTTGCCTGGATGCCTACCTGTGCAGCATGCTGTAGGGGGCCTGCTTTGTAGGTGTCTGGAGTTGATGATCTCTAGAGGTCCCTTCCAACCCCTACAATGAAAAAATGGAAGAGATCATAGTGATAATCTAACTCCAAACCCCTTACCATAAGTAAAGTTGCCAGTCACCAGATCAGGCTACCCAAGGTCCAATCCAACCCTGAAAGCTGCCAGAGATGGGACCTTTCACAGCTTCTCTGGGCAATCTGTTCTATGCTCTAAGTAAAGATGTCCTTGCTAAGATCTAACCTAAATCTCCCTTTTTTTAGTTTTAAACCCTTCTTTGTTGTCTTATCACAATCAGACCATGTAAAAAGTCATTCTCCATCTTGTTTATAAGCTACCTCTAAGCACTGACAGGCTACAGTGAATTCTTTCTGAAGCCCTCTCTTTTTCAGGCTGAACAAGCCCAACTACATCATGCTTTTCTTCACAGGGGAGGTGCTTCAGCCCCCTGATCATCTTAGTGGCCCTCTTCTGGATCCACTCCAACAGCTGCATCTCTCTCTGGGCTGGGGGCTCCAGACAAATCAAGAAGACTATGCCATTCCTTTTTTATACAAAGCTATTGACATTTTTTTAAACTCTCAGAACGAATGAGAACTCATAGTTATTTTTTTCCATGGAAACAGGCCTTGCTTAAAAAGTGTCTATTTTAAGTTCATTTTTGAAAGCAGAAGTGGAAGAAAAAGAAGAGAAAGAAGAAGAGAGAGAGGAAAAAGAAAAAGAAGAGGAATAAAACATGAACTAGAACAAGAGCAATGAACAAGGTTTGCTTCAGTATTTCTCCTAAAGTATGACCAGAAAAGAAGGTCTCTGTCCTTCAAACCATGTAAAATATGTAAGAGACAGCATTCAGGTAAAAACTCTTCTTGGTTCTAGAATCATCCTATTGCAAGCCTGAAGTATTTTTTATATTTCTATTGAATTATAAGTCTCTATCCATCCCACACAGCCTTTATCACAAACAGACTCTTTCTTCCTCCTTTCTTCTCAAATATGAAAGAGAAAAAAATCTTTAATGAAAACTAACAAATATAGCAACAAAAAAAAAAAAAACAAAAAACAAAAAAAAAACTGTGAAGCCAAATGTTAAAATGTCAGTGGACTAAAGCATTTTTGTAATAAAATCTGCAATATGCTCTTCACTTACATAACCAATTGTTGAGTAATTTATTCTTTCTTAAAACCTTAAAAGATCTTGAGTTTCAGTTTTTCACCATAAGGGGGGCTGAACTCAGTGATCTCTAGAGGTCGCTTCCAACCCCTATAACTCGGTGATTCTGTGATTCTGTGATTTGAAAATACAGTCCTTCAGTATTCATTTTAGCAAAATTCCCTGTAATCCCAGCATCCTGATCTACTAGGAGGTGCCCCTGCCTATAGCTGGGGGTTCGGAACTACTTGGTCTTAAAGTTCTGTTCCAACCCAAACCATTCTATGACTCTATTATTCCAACCCTGACAACCCTATCAGATTACACTATAAATAGCAAACACTCTTAAAAGGAAATCTCACTCTTAAAAGAAAATCTCATTTCTTGTTCCTTGTTCAGAATAGTATTTTTCTGTTCTTCTTTCTTCTCTGGAATATAACATGACAGTGTGCTAGAGATAATACAAGCCATGATTAAGTGTGTTTTGTATGTTTCCCTCAGAACTGCTTCAGATCATCACTGAAAGCAAATGAATGGTGCCATGTGGAAGAGGAGGGGTATTTTAATGCCTCATTCTAAATCTATGAAATAACTACAAAGCCTTGTAACAATTATAGATACATATTTTATTGTGCCATATTAAAACAACAACAGCAACAAAAACCACAAATGTATATGTTTAAATCTTGGAAGTTAACTAACACTATTTCAAGGTCAAAGTTCTCTTAAACAGGGACAGATCTAGTAAAATGCAAATTCATGAATGGACACAAAGTTTGCATTTAACATCTAAGAATAATTGTCCAACATAATACAGAGAAAAATTGTGTAATTAAAATAAACAGTAGTAAGAATTTTTGTTTCAGGTTTTGAGTATTTGAAAAATCATTTTCTTAATGAATTCTCAAAAATATTATCTTCATTTTATTTCATAAATGATATGAATTTAAGGACAGTCGATAAGCCTTATAAGTATCCTAAACATTACACATGAATGCTATGAGTGCATAAATGCTGTATCTGCTTCCAACTCACAGCTAGATCTTGCAACAGCTGAGATAAGCACTGCCCTTCAGATTACATCTTGGCATTCATTTCTCCATCAAGTATCATATGAAAATTACTTCTCTGGTGAGTGAAGATGGGCAATCAAGGCAGGATGCTGAAAGTGTTCAATCTCCCTTAGAGGTGCCTGCCTCTCTTTCTTTCCTATAGAGGGAATCTGTCTGACACATTTTAAAAATCTATAATTAGAGACGAATACCCATCCTTCACATGAAAATATGAAGTGTGACTAGTGATATATTCCAAAGGGTTAAACAAGCAAATTCCAAACTCTTCATCCTCACAGAATAGAATGTGATATAGAAGATGGAAACCTGGAGCTTTCCTAAGAAACACAACAGTTTAGGAAAATAATCAAACAAAAAAGTACTATATTGATTGTTATAAGATAGTGCTTAATGGTCTGTAAGCTGAGCACAGATTTTATCCATACGTTACTTTGCCTTTTTTATTAGTATTGATAAATGTAAAATAATAACTATAGAAGAACATGATTCTGGGAGACCTTCCATAGCCTAGTATGCTAGACTGTTCAAACAAGACTTTTTTTTGTACAGTTGAAAAAAGAAATACCTTTAGCATGTAGCAATAACAAACAGTTCAGTATTATCAACAGTTCAGTATTATCAAGTATTTCTCAAAGAAAGAGGTCCTGTCAAATTAAATTACTTTCCCTTGATGAAAAGGCAACAATTATTTTAATCGGAGAAGAAAGATATTCTGAGTCATCATGTATTTTGAATTTTAGCTCTATTGTGTTTTAAGCTTTGTAAACAAGTGAGGAAAACAGATGTTAATCTTTCACTGTGAAACTGGAAGGATGCACTGGGTGATGCTACTCGGGGTTCTGTTTTGGATCTCATTTTGCTATTTTTATCCCTCATGCTTTCTGTTGTACTAAATTTCCAGGTAAAGGAAAACTAGAAAGGTCTGTAACTGCTCTGACAACATTACAGAACTGCAGTGCAAATAGTAAGAGACGCAAATGTAACTGATACAAGAAGAAATTTGGAAATAAAGATTATGAAGAAATTCAGTTAAAATATACAAAAAATTGCACACTCGTATTCTTTGCAAATAAATTGCACACTTGTATTCTTTGCAAATACAGCTGAATGAGCAAAAGGCTAGATGGCAACAACAGAACAGCTGAGCAGATGAGAAACTTTTGATGGCAACAGAATTAGTTAGCATAAAGAGGAAAAGCTTGAATGGGAAATTATAAGTGTTTTCAGATATGTACAAAGTAAATATATATTCTTGATATCAACCTCTATTGAGACAAAAATAATGGGATTGATTTACTATGAAATAAACAAAAATTTCAGGTTAAGAAATATAATAATATTTAAAAATAATAAGAAGAAATAACTTTCCAAAACACAGAACAGTGATGTTTCGAGACTTTGTGGGATCCTGTGATGACTCACTGCACATTTCTAATGTTGATATGGAAGAAAAACATATATGTTTTGCTTTAAATTTTTAGAAGGGAAAAACAGGAAGGATTTTCCTTTTTTTTTGTTTTGTTTTGTTTTGTTTTTAACTTAATCCTGCCTATAATTTTATTGCTAATGTTTTAATGAATTTGATAGTAGTAAACCCAGCCCCATTATTTATTTTATTTAAGACAAGCTAACAGGGGCAATGTGCCATTGACAATCAAAGATGCCATGGCAGTACCACCAGAAAAATTAACAGATTCAAAATCAAATCTCAAGTCAAAAAGCTGGGACAAAGTTGAATCTTACAAGCATAACTTCAATGGATTTCTAAGAAATCATACAAACATATCTATCAACAGTTTACAGGATGGTTCAGACCAGTTCCGTGACTAGCAGGGTGAGGGGACCCATGGACCCATACAATACAGCACCTGCAGCAGAGATGATCCAGATCAAAAAGGGTGTCTCATGATCTACAGTTTTTATCTTTCCCTCCGAGCAGAAAAAAGCAACAGCAAACAGTTCTCTGGGAGATGTAGTTCGTCTCTTCTGCGACAGGTAGCTGGAACGGGAGCATTAATTCTTTAACTCTCAGTGCACTACATGACGTTATGATGTGTAATACCAATAACAGAAATAATAAAACCATGACAATATCTAAGATCAGATTTTGTTTTGAACTACAAGGAAATGTCTACTCTTTTATGACATGAAGTCTTTATAGTAAATATTTTTTCTTTTTTTTTTTTTTATTTTCATGTATGCTCTGTGTATAAGGGCTATAATTCTAAAATTATATGGAAATATTGCTTGTTTCAGAAGGAGCTTCGTAATGATAGCTAATCAATGGCTTAAGCCATATCTTAAGATCCTGTTACTTTCTTTTGTAATTAAAATATGACACCGCAGATTTATTTCTAACACTTAACTATATCAAATATCAAAATCTCTTCTTGAGTATAGTCCTGTGTTTAAATAAATATAATTTATTATATTTAATAGAAATTAATGAACAACAGAAAGCATGTAGAATGGTCTGTTTTACTTGTTCAAGTACACTTCTCTGATTTTACAGAATCATCAATGTGCTGTTTTTCAAGTGACGAATGTGATTGACTAAAGTGAAAAAATGTTAGACAAATATTTCATGTGATTAAGCTGACTGAAGAGGCAAAGGTGGTTAGTATTTCTTCCTTGTTTTGTCATAATAAGCATCTAGAAAGCACATTTCAAGGCACAGTGAGTAACTTATCAAGCATAAAAAAAACCTCTTTAGATATAGGCATTTACAATGTTCATATTGTTCTGAGACTTCTTGTCATTTTTGCAAAATCTACATCTCTAGATAAATGGTTCAGAAAATGTTAGAAAGCTTAATCTTGTTTTCCCAAATGAAATGGTTGGGTCATCTGTATTTTTCTTTCTTTCTCTATACTTATCTTCAATTAATTACAACACAAACATATTTGTTATTATATTATTTTACATATTTACATATTTGTTATTATATTATGTTACTGAGCATTTAGAACATTGGCATATGTAATTTGAAGGCTTTCTTTATATGAGGCAGAATAAATTGCATGTTTTCTGCCTTACATCAAATGTTCATGACAATGAGATCAAAGACTATCTCTGTGGGATGTATTTGTGCAGTTGCTGAGTTAGACTTTGTATTCTCTTTATCTGCATCACTAAAAACAAGAAAGTCTCCAAGAAGGAAGAAACAATACATAGAAGAAATATATAAAAATGTAAAATCAGCCTACTTACCTGGGTGTTTTCAGTAAAAAAGCTCCATGAGAAAAAGCAATAGAAATACTGAGTTGACAATAGTAAATCAAATCTTGAGAAAAGCAAAACTTGCAAAAGATCCAAGACTAAGATATAAAAACGGTTCAGAAGATACTGCCGTTTAAAGTTGATTTAAATAATGCAAAGTACTATACTGAAAGTTGATCTTGTGCTTAGTTGTATGCATTCTATGTACGCTCAGCAAAGTGAACAAGACTAGGTGAAATTCTCAAATCATGTGCATAAATCGTTTCAATAGCAGGCTTCGAAAATGAATATAGTATGTATCTAATAGTTTTATATTAAGAGAATGCTAACATAATATATAAAGCACATCATCTGTCAGAATCTGACACCACTTCCTTGACTAAACATGTTTTCTCTTCAGGACATGATTTTCCAATAGTAGAAAGACATCTTACTGATTACTAACTAACTAGTAAAGAATATATTTTAGTGTTTTTTGATGTTTTTGTTTTATTTAGCTTATTATGATAATTCAGAAATCACGACAAATCAACACGTCTCTCTTTTCTCTGAATATCCTGACAAATTCAACATCTCCAAAAAACTGAGGAGATAGAGCAATGCCTTATTTTAGATATGACAAGCTAGCAAGCCTCTCATTTTTTGAGCTAACTAATATAAAGTGGTGTCAGCAAATGTCAGAAAAACTTGCTAATGATAATCACTGCCTACTACTTGTCTATTTTTATTGTTTTGTTTTGTTTTTTTTTTAACTGTGAGCATTATTTTGAAAAATCATGGTTTATATTTAATTTTATGGATTTATATATATATACTTCTATTTTTGTATTTAAAATCAGTAAGAGTAAGATTATATATGAATTTTAAAATAGTATAATGTATACTTTATGTATGTGTGTGTGTATATATATACATATATATTATAACTATCTAATCCTACTACAGTTGTTACAATTGTTCAGATATATAAAATTCTGAATATTTTGAATGGTAAATCATTTTTAGAGGTACATATGTGGGGTTATATATATCCAAGGATTGAACTTTTCCAGTTATTGATTTCAGGCTCTAATATTCCCTATATTTCAATAAGAAAATATCAGCATTGTTGTAGTTGAGGATGAAATTACCTTTCTGTATCAATGTCGAGTTCTCTATCTAACCGGATTTTAACATATTCATTCAGATTGTCTTGAAAACCATTGTCCCTCAGGGACTCCAGGATGGATTTAGTGACCCTTAATTATGGTCACAGAGAAAGAAAGTCATTAATGAGATAATGCCCTTTGGCTTACATACATAAAGCAAAATCAGAAGGAAGAAAGAAGGAAAGAAAAATAGAATAAAACAAACAAACAAGCAAAAACTGCCTCCAAGCCCTTCCAAACACAAATAATTTGAATGAAACTCTTACAAACTGTGAGTGTAAATATCATTCTAAGACAGTTTTCCCTTTCCATTTGTGTTTTGGTTTTGATTTTGTTTTTTGTTTGTTTGTTTGTTGCTGTTGTTGTTGTATTTTTGAAGATCAAAGAAATGTTATGCTTTAAAGGAGCAGAGGAAAGGCATATTTTGGAGAACACAGAGAAAAAATAGGAAAAGAAGTTCACTCTTCTCAATCTCTGCTGCATTTTAACAATATTAGAGCATTCAGTAGCCTGTGAACCTAATGAAGAATAAAATAATTTCTGGTATTGAATATTACCTTCATTATAAGCGAGAAGGGAATGAACAGTAAAATATATATGGTACTATCACTGTAAAAATAGACAGTTTCAGACTCACGGTGATTGTTTTTGTTCAAAACTGCTCACAAGTTTTGCCTTAGCAGACAGAAGACTCCTCAGTAAGCCCACAGGTGTCTGTTCGTCATACCTACAAAGGATCCTGCATTGACAGATCATTTGTCATAAAGTACAGAATTCAGTTTAGACTGATACATGCATGCTAACTCTGTTGTTATCTAATCCCAAGTGGTGGAAGTTTTGTTAAATCTAGTATGCTGAAGAGTCAGTTATGACTTTGTTAGAAAAGGCAATTAGAATTTTGTAATATATGTATATTTATAAATATATTTCTGTATATATGTATTTGCGTATGTGTGTACATATATGTATGTAAAACAGACAAACAAACAGGAAACATGGCCTTATTTAGAAACATAAAGTAAATAATGAATTGAGATGACTGTGCAGCAAGCTCAACATGGCAGGAATCTACAGAAAGTCATTATTAGTAACAGGAAGCAAAGGTGGGAACTATGCATCTTTCTTGAATGTTTGCACGCACTGAATCTGGTAAAGAATTATGTTGAAAGACTAATGATACTCTGAGATATTAACACTTTTAGAAATCTAGACTACCAGGAGTGAATCTGAGCACATATTTGGGATTGAAGCACTGCATACTTGTGAATGATAATTTTGCCTCTTTCATCCTAATACAGTTTTTATAAACTATAATAGGAACAATTCTTATCTAACCAGGAGAAGGATTTACCTCTGCACTTAAAGTAATCATTCTATCACCTTATAAATATTTGAAGACATCAATTCTGAGAGGAATAAGAAAAGTAGACATAAGGCAATTGAATCTTCTTCTTCTAGGATTTATATTTTTGTGCTCATGTTCTGCAGTTTTAATATTGATGCACAACACACCAAAATCCTCTTACATAAAATTGAAAGTGCTATTTCATTAGAAACTACAGAAGAATAGCAAGTATTTTAAACCTTCCAGGTTTTGCTCATGAGTCTTGAATATCAACAAATCAGATTTTGTAAAACAATTCAGAGTGTCTTCTTCTAATTTTCAGCGCAAGTTCATACAGTAATGCTTCAGTAGTTTATCTGGTCTTTCTAATTAAACAAACAAAAACACTCCCAAGATTAAAATGCCTATAGAGCTCAAGACAAATCTAATTTAAAACAACTTTACAGGAAGAACATAAAAGTAGTGCAGTGTCTCAAGTTAAATAAAATTGTTTACAGTGCAGAATATTATCAAGTGTAGGAGAAAGGAGAATTATACTTACAAGAAATAAATGTGTGCCTTGCTGTGTTTCCCTTGAGAAACTAGAGAAGTGAGAATGGATGGAGAATGTGAGGAGGACTACAAAATCCCCTTCTAATTTCAGAAATCTTTACAATGACATCAGAAAATTTCCCATCAAACAGATCTTTATCCCATTTTGAACAAACAGTAGGAAAATCTCATGTCAGATGAATGTTAGAATGAAGCACAGATATACTGTTCAGGGCTAAATTAAGTAATGGGATGAGCCGGGCTAACATACATGTCAGATGTGTGTATGTGTATTCAGGTGACCCCATTTTGTTGGAAAGAAAATTAATCAACTTGTAACAGCAATATGACAAATACCAAAAGATTTTCCCTATGGTTTTTAACTTTTAATAGAGCTGCTACTTCGAAGAATCTACAAGAAACTGATTTTGGATAGTAACTTTGAAACTGCATCTTTCATATTCAGGGTGAGTTTTATTACCAGAAAAATATAGTTAGCTTCTTTCTCTAATGCAATGAATATTCATTTATATATAAACATAAGTGAAGAGCCTCAGACATACTGATTGAAATATTTTTGTATTCATATTTATTTTATTGATTACAGAGGAAAAAACTAAAATGAATGCTGGCATTCATGCAATCTGTCAAAAGGGAATCATAAAAAGCATACTAAAAGTATGTAGGCAAATAAAAATGGCAATTACTGATAAAACTACATGTTTTAAGGACTGTCGATACCTGTAAGAATGGCTTGTTTCATTACCAGTTGAGTAGATACATTTCATGATATCCTGTAAATGGATTCGTCTTCTATGTCTCCTTCCACGTCCTTCCTATTAATTTAAACACTGCTTATGCAGCTGCTGTCAGTACACAGCAGCTGCAAGATCAGCCGTTAAGGGAGCCGGATTGACTGTGTGTAAATTTTTCAGCTTGTAAACTACATCCAGATATTTTTTTTACATCATGCATGTACAAAACCAAAATTGCAGTCATTGTAATTTTCAAAAATTCACCATCATGTACTAGCTTTATGCTTTTAAAGTTACCCTTGTATATCTTCATTTGTATTTTGTATATCTGAAGTGAAAGGACTTTTGTTAGTGTTCAGGTTGATTCAACCTGTCTTCAAAAGATGCAATATCCATTATTAAGAGGAAAAACTGATATACGTACCAGAGTTATGATGAACTGCTAAAATGAAGAATTTATATCATAAGGGAAAGTCTCGAAGTCTGTCATTATAAAAAATTATGAGCTTTAAAAAGTATATATGCATAGAATTAGAAGATTTAGTTTTGTTATTGTAAAATATTTCCATTTTAATAGATACATGAAAGTAATGAGGAAGGAAAATTAGATTCATGGGAGAACTTTTTAAATTAAATTTTTAAAATTATCATATTGTAGTAACATGGAAAGAAAGAAATATCCTTAATATTTATCTGTAGAAATTATATAATTCACATAGTTTTAGACATTGTAATACTTCACTTTAAAATTCCCATATTCTGCTACTTCATGTCTCGACTAAGGGCCTACTTCTTTTGTGTGTTAGTTTACCATATTTTCAACATTTAAAGTGCAATCACATTTGTATTGTCCCCAGCTGCAAAAAATCATTGGCATTACTACACTGTCACATTCTTAATCGCTTGGCAGTACTACCCCTAGTCTTTCATCTTAACGGAACTTATATTTCAAGTTTGCATTTATATTGTTACATGTTATAAAAAGTACCCATTAATACCGCTCTACTTTAATGAAGTGGCAAAAGTACACAAGCTAAAAAGAGAGGTACAGCACTAGAAACTGTTCAGTGTTAATCGTTAGTTTTCAAGTGAGAAATACTTTAGACACCTTTGTCTACAACGTAGATGAGTTTTAAGTAGGTCAGATGGCTTCTCAGTACGAGACTGTCTCTGTATAATGTGGTTCATATGGCTGCAGGGAGTCATGTTTCATGGTACATTCCACGACCCTTCTAAATATAAACCCATATTTTTGTGTGAAAATCATGAATAAATAATTATTTTAACAATAGTGATCCCATATACATATTTTTTTTGCTTTCTGTTATATAAATTTACCCATATTTAAGAATAATCATTATTATAATGCAGTATTTTTAATCAATTGTTGAACTAGTTATTCATGTTTACGAACACATTGAAGAAATAGTGTTTAAGAATTTATGGAAAATATTATAACACGAATTTTTATTGATATTTAGTAACTAGAATGTATGCATATATATAAATACTATATCTGAGGGGGGAAACAAAAACAGAGATACCAAGCATGTGGGGAAGTTGGCTATTGTGTTTATGTGTGCCTGAACAGCAACAGATTTTCTACGATAGTTAGTGAAGTATGGTGCATTTCAAGGCCAGGAAGAAACACAGTTAATAAGCTGTTAAAAGACATACATATTTCAAAAGAGTAAGTTTACTGAGTTAAGTAGATGTTTTCTATTTAAATTATTAACAATACACAGGCAATAATTTAATAGGTAATGTGGAAATTTTTATTTCAAAGTAACTTTTTAAGGAATGCTAAATATTTAAATTTATAGTATTACTTTTGGTTAATGTAATTGGGAATGAAACTAGGCGCTCTCCTAGATATGTTTCTTGCAAATAGACTTTTGGATGAAGTGGCGATTGGTGATCATCTTAACCATAGTGACAATTGTGACCATAAAATTTTTGGTAATATGAGGAAAAAAATGCAATCCTAACTCTAATTAAGGATATGGGGAAAGCAAATTTCAAGCTGTTCAGGGAAGTAGCTATCAAGGTCCCCTGGGAATCAGTTTTTGAAGGTGTTTTTTGGTCCGTCTGTGATGGTAATTTTTTAAGTAATAATCTTAAGAGCACAAGAGGAGGCAATTCCCACATGTCTGAAGTCACAGTCAAAGAAGAAGGTCAGCTTGGCTGAGCAGGGATTTTCTTCTATAGCTTAGCTGGAACAAAAAGTATGTGAATACTGGAAGTGGTGTTAGGCAGCATGGGAGAACCACAAAGATGTTGTTAAACATTGCAGGGTGAAAACACATGCAACCAAAGCACATAGTTGAAGCTGTCCAGTGCTGTGGAAGACAACAATAACAACAAAAGACATTTCAGAATACATTATCACCAAATGGACGACCAGAGATAATATTAGTCTGTGTGATTAGAATGATCACCTCACAAACAAGGATCAATTTTCAAGGAGAGCAAGAAAAAACACCCTGGTAACTACAAGCCTTTAAGTCCCACTGTATGCCTGGGAAAATTATTAAGAATACTGGTGGCGGAAATATTGTTGCTTCTTTTAAAGTCATATTAACATTCCCTCCAGTGCTTTTGATAACCATACAGTTTTCAAATATGTTTGTTTGTTTGTTTGTTTTATAACTATAAAAAATACTGTAAGATCTGAGAAGTCTGAGCACTTTGCTTTGGCTTCCTACTCTTTGTATCATCATTTACAAATAGTCACTGTGGATTTGAGTTGATAAATTGCTAATTCACATTACATAGCTGACATTGCAAATCTGTAGGACAATGGCCAATTAGTCCCCTTAAGTATGAAGCTAATGACTAAGTGAACATTTTCATATATTAAAAAAAAAAAAAAAAAGTGGATCCAAGATATAAAATACAGGTTAATTTAGCTAACACTTTCTGGGGATTCATCATCAGTTTTCAGAATTAGCACTTGTCATAGGTTCTTGGGTATTTTTCATGGATAAAAATCTATTTTTTGGTTTAATTCTTATTTTATTCTCCCATCCCCAGTATCAAGTATAATCTGCTAAAAAAGGATCATCAGCCTTCTTTAACAGAGAGCATGTTTTGAGTCCTACCGTAGTTAAATAATTGTGTTAATACATTTTACTTCATGATCATATTTATGTGATATTCACATCCTGCACGTTTAAGGTACTTTTAGCTGACTGTAAAAATGACAGCAGTAATAAATTGCCTACCTATTCCACTATTTCCCTAAACTGCTTTTCCTGTCAAAATTCAATTTTTAAGAAAAAAAAAATATATAGTACAAGGTTTATCCTTCAATTTCAACTGTCACACTCCATGTAATAACTGAAAACAAGATAATTTTTTAAAAATTGATTCATTGCTTGGTATATTTTAAGTAATTTGTAAAAATGTGTTCACTTTATATTTTTCTTTGCTTTTTTTCTCTTACCTTACTATGTTTTTAGAGTGCAAAAGGTTTATGGGCTGATTCAGCCCAGGTCGTAACTACATGGGAACCCAGGCCCTAGGTGAAGGGGAAAGGAAAAAAAAAAAAATTGGGAGATGGGTCGAAAAGCAGATGAGCTAAGGGAGAAATTTAATTCACTAAATATGATGATGGAATATGAGATAACACAATATAATAAAATATAATTGGAATTGAAGCTAATAAATCAAATAAATGAGAGAGATTGTGTCCAAAACTGAGGGCCTCACTGTAGGCAAAATGACTAGGAAGAATGCACCACAGAGAGTAAAAGAAGAGGGACATCTCATGACTCATAAGGAGTTTTATATTTCCCTCCAAATGGAAAACAGAAATAGAATATTGAAAGACTTTTGGAATATGCAGTTGTCTTCTGAGAACCAGGTACCCAGAAATATCAACAATCCATGGAACAGGAGCATTAACACGTTAACTCCTGGTGCACTACATGTTGTTATGATGTGGATCGATAACAAAAGTCCATGACATAGAGGGTGCTTTTTTTTTTTTTACTCTTGTTTCTGCTACTCTATAATATAGCTCAGTATGTTTAGCTTCTTAAAAGGTCAGCAGAGACATAATAGGATATACAGATTCACTACCCAATGAGATTGTAAATCTAGAGCCCAGTTCATTCTTCATTTACCGTCATTCAATGCTTATCCTTCTAATTCGGCAAGGTTTTAACTAATCATATTTTACATTTTTATTTCTGCCTTGAGAAAGTAACTCCGCAGAAAATGTATTCTCTCACATATACTCACAAAGATAATTCTATTAAGGGTCAAAACAAACAGCTAAGTGATAATCTTAGTATTTAATTCATTTGCACTTGAAGAAAGAAAATGCTGTGTCTCAGGGCTTCATACTTCACTGATTTAACCTACTTGCTAAAACAACCTTTAAAAATCTTACTGAGAGCAAGAACTATCATGACATAAATGTCTCTTGCCTCGGATAGGTAATTTTTGTTTGGTTTTATTTGTAACTGAAATCTTATATTTTCATGGTACATCATGCTTTTATTTCTTCGCTATTCTGTTGGAGTCTTAACATCATAATGAAATCTGTGTAATGCATCTAATTGAATGTACAGTAACATAGTGAGTCTCACAACTTATGAAGTTATTATTATTAATTAGAAAGTCAAGCATTAACAAAATATTTAGAGGGGGACAGAATCTCTAATGTTAAACACATTTACAATGCAACTTTTTTCACTCATTTTCTCCATTTTTACCTCAGTATTTCTTCTTATTTTTTTAAGATTGTTTCTTTAAGAAACAACTCTTTTAATTTAAATGAACCATATGTCTCAGCGTACCCAGCAATCATCTTTGGCAGACTTGTTACATGTTAAAAACAATTCAACCAGTTGTAGTGATAGCAGTAGTGACAATGGTGTTATAATAGTTCTGTTAAAGTTCCCTATTTCATATGCTTCCATTCTTTTTGTGTATCCTTTAAATTGCAACTGGATTACCTGTACAGGGATTTTCTTGCCTCAATAGAGTAGAAAGGTTGATATATTCTCCAACAAATTGCCAAAAGGAAGGGAGCTGGTGAATGTGACTGCCAGTGGGGAGCAAAAGGGGGTTGCTGGAAGGAGACCAGGTGAAGGTCATTCATCTGTGATACCGGGTTTCATAGATTAGAATAATGCAACATTAGAATGGAGTAATAATTCCTCATCGTTCAGCAGCTTCTGCTAGAGAAGGAAGTCTCTAGCAAGATCGTCACTGTAAGGGCAGGAAAGGAATGAAAGGGAGACTTACATTCTTTACATAAAGCTCTTCAGACTTCACTGATTGTCTGTTCAAAGGTTTAATGATAATGCTTACTGGGATGAAAGAAGGACATTTTTGGTCTCAGCACTGTGAAGTGTTCAGATGTCAGCACCTACGTTAGTGCCTGTCTGTTTCTCAGAGAGAGTCTGGTTGAAAACTCACTTCAGAGGTGCTTTGTGATCATAGTTCAGTTTCTGGAGAAGAGTATATATACCACAAAAAGACTCGTTCCTGTATCACAGCATATTCAGACTCAGAAGGAAGACAATCTCTTCATGGTAGCAAAATTAGAACATTGGTGGAGGTCGAAATTAAGAAATAACCTAAATCTACAGAACAGATGTAACCAGAATTGAAGAGTAATTATCACTTTCTGTATTTCTTTAATAATGAAAAGAAAAGAAAAGAAAAGAAAAGAAAAGAAAAGAAAAGAAAAGA
>JAPSGF010000068.1:3617552-3668180 GCA_035772895.1 Perdix hodgsoniae
AAGAAAAGAAAAGAAAAGAAAAGAAAAGAAAAGAAAAGAAAAGAAAAAAAAGAAAAGAAAAGAAAAGAAAAAAGAAAAAGAAAAAAAGAAAAAAAAAAAAGCACGAGTAAAGCATTTTGAATAGCAGTGAGACAAGTATTAGTTACCTGAATGTCAGTTTGCAAACAAACAGATGTCTGTCTAAAGCTTTTGTAAATTTGAGCTTATAGTACTTTTATCACCCATAAAAATCAAGTAAAATCTAAACCAGAAAGGTCTTGGGATTCTGACAGTCATTTATGTGCTTCAGTTCAAGAATCAATTTACCTACTACTTCTCAAAGAGAGACATTAGAATATAAAAAAAGAAAGTGCTCTTACCCTATGTATGACTTCATCAAGACTGGATTAGCTGTTGTTGGTATGTAATACCCAAGAGATTTATCAGGAGATATACTACTTCTATTTATGGGTTTTCCTGCATTGTCAAGAAAATTATTCTTCTCTTTCTGTTTTATTGCCTATAGTTCTTCTAAGCAGCATGACTATCAGGATCCCTTCTGGAACTGATAGTTTAGTCCCTGAGAAAACTGATTTCCTGTAGGCAGTAAGGACCAGACTATACCAGATCTCAGACTTGAGTCAGTCCCTGGGCTTCCTTCTAGCATTTCTTATTCTTTGATATGCAGCATGCATACTGTGCTATGGACTTGCTGTAGGTCATAAGAAAGACCTGCAGACATTTACCCAGCAAGAAATATTTCCCAGTTCTTCACAGTATGGGCACATGTGAATACCCAGAAAACAGCATATGCCTTTCTCAGAAGGAATTTGAACATTTCTATTCTACTCAGAGGGAGAAGAAGCCTAGAGGTATGTGGATACAAGCTGTAACATGCCACCTAGTTGTGACAGATCAGAAAGATCCTTGGACTGCTTCACTTACTTTTTCATATTATAAAGATGAATGACAAATGAAGCAGGATGATGATAATAAAATCATTTTTCTGACCACGGGGCAATTTACTTGGCACCTGGTATGACAGCTGCAAGGGGTAAAAGGATCCTAGCCCAGGAACTGGCAGGACTCATTGAAAGATGTTTAAACTAGGTAAGAAGGGGGAAGACAAAATGAGGGCCACTGGGGTTGAGCGGGTAGTTCAAGGCTCAAAACAATGCTTGATGGGTGATGAGAGTGGAGTTCAAAGGGATGGAGAGGGACGGGAGGATGCTGCTTCCCTAAAGTGTCTGTACTCTAATGCACGCAGTATGGGAAATAAACAGGAAGAGTTGGAGATCTGTGGTCGCATAGCCATGATCTCACTGCAATCACAGACGTGGTGGGACAGCATGACTAGAAGGTTCTCATGGAGGGCTGTGTGCTTTTTAGGAAAGATTGGCTGGCAAGGCAGGGTGGTGGAGTTGCTCTTTATGTGAGAGAGCAGCTAGAATGTATTGAACTCCATCTGGGGGAGAGTGGTTTAGCAGTGGAGAGCTTGGGGGTGAGAATCAAAGGGCAGGCTGGTATGGGTGACACTGTTGTGGGCTTGTACTACAAGCCCCCTGATCAGGAGGAGGAGGTTGATGAGGCCTTCCATAAGCAACTGGAAATAGTGTCATGATCCCAGGCACTGGTACTTATGGGGGACTTCAATTATCCAGATATTTGCTGGATAAGCAACATGGCCAGGCACGCACAGTCCAGATGGTTCCTGTAATGTGTTGAAGACAACTGTCTGATGCAGGAGGTGGAGGAACTGACAAGAGGAGGGGTGTTGCTGGACCTTATTCTCACTGATAAGGAAGGGATGTCAAGGAAGTAAAGGTCAGGGGCAGCTTAGGTTGTAGTGACTACAAGATGGTGGACTTCAAGATCTTGAGTGGAGAAGCAAAGCAAAAATTAGGATTGCTACCTTGGACTTAGGAGAGCCAACTTTGATCTCTTCTGGGACCTATTTGGATCTATCCCATGAGCTAGGGTGTTAGAAGGTAAGGGGCCTGTGAGAGCTGGTCAGCATTTAAACAGCTTGTCTTCCAAGACAAGCAGATCAGTGCATCCCTGTGAGCAAGAAATCAGGAAGGGGTGGCAGGAGACCTGTGTGGATGTGCAAGGAGCTTGTGCACAAACTCAAAGGGAAGAAGAAGGTCCATGAAATGTGGAAAAAGGGTCTGATCACTTGGGAAGAATATAGAAATGTTGTCAGGGACACCATTTGTGACAAGGAAGGCTAAAGCCTGCCTAGAATTTAATCTGACAAAGGTGATAACAAAAAGGATAACAAAACAAACAAACAAAAAAAGGCTTTTTTAAGTATGTTAACAGTAAAAAGAAGACTAGGGAGAATGTGGCTCCCCTACTAAGTGAGGGGGCTGTTCCGGTAACGGGGGATGCTGAGAAGATGGAGATACTGAATGCCTTCTTTGCTTCTGTCTTCAGTGAAAAATCTCTCCCTCAGGAATCCCAGACCGTGGAGGTTAGTGAGAGGGTCTGGGAAATGGAAGACTTCCATTTAGTCAGGGAACAGGCAATCCAAGAGCACCTAGGCAACACCAGTGTTCATAATGTTCCATGGGACCCGATGGGATGCTGAGGGAGCTGGCAGAGGTGATTTCTGAACCACTCTCTGTCATCTCTGAGAGGTCTCAGGGAATGGGGGAGGTGCCTGAAGACTGGAGGAAAGCCAATGTCACTCTGGTCTTCAGAAAGGGCAAGAAGGAAGATCCAGGTAATTACAAGCCAGTCAGCCTCATCTCTGTCCCTGGAAAGGTGATAGAACAGACTGTACTGGATGCCATCTCCAGATAACAGGAAGAGAAGTGGTTATCAGGAGTAGTCAGCATGGGTTCACCAGTGGGAGGTCGTGCTTGACCAACCTGGTAGCTTTCTACAATGTTGTCACTGGCTGGATGGATGGGGGGAGAGCAGTGGATGTAGTCTACCTTGATTTCAGCAAGGCATTTGATACTGTCTCCCACGACATCCTTATAACAAAGCTGAGGAAGTGTGGGATAGATGAGTGGACAGTGATATGGGTTGAGAACTGACTGACTGGCAGAGCACAGAGGGTTGTCACTGGTGGTGCAGAGTCTGGTTGGAGACCTGTAACTAGTGGTGTTCCTCAGGGGTCGGTGTTGGGTCCAGTCTTGTTCAACATGTTCATCAGTGACTTTGACGAGGGGATAGTGGCCACTCTCAGCAAGTTTGCTGATGATATGAAGTTGGGAGGATTGGCTGACACACCTGAAGGCTGTGCTGCCATTCAGCGAGACCTGGACAGGCTGAAGAGCTGGGCAGTAAGAAACAAGATGAGGTTTAACGAAAGCAAGTGTAGAGTCTTGCATCTAGAGAGGAATAATTGCATGCATCGGTACAGGATGGAGGATGACCTGCTGGAGAGGAGCTCTGCAGAGAAGAACCTGGGTGTCCTGGTGGATGACTGTTGGCCATGAGCCAGCAGTGTCCTTGTGGCCAAAAAGGCCAATGGCATTCTGAAGTGCATTATAAAAAGCATGGCCAACAGGTCAAGGGAGCTGGTCCTCCCCCTCTACTCTGCCCTGGTAAGACCTCGTCTGGTGTACTGTGTTCAGTTCTGGGCTGCCCAGTACAAAAAAGACAGGGATCTCTTGGAAAGAGTCCAGCAGAGGGCCACAGAGATGGTGAAGGGCCTGGAGCATCTCCCCTATGAAGAAAAGCTGAGTGAGCTGGGTCTGTTTAGCCCTGAGAAAAGAAGACTGAGAGGGGACCTTACCCAGGTCTATAAATATCTAAGGTGTGGGGGGCAGAGTGGCAAGGCCGGACTCTTTTCAGCAGTTTGTGGAGACAGGACAAGGGGAAGCAGCCAGAAACTAGAGCATAGGAAGTTCCGCACAAATGTGCACAAGAACTTCTTTACGGTGAGGGTGATGGAACACTGGAACAGGCTGCCCAGGGAGGTTGTGGAGTCTCCTTCTCTGGAGATATTCAAGACCCGCCTGGACCCTACTTGTGCGACCTGGTATAGGGAACCTGCTTTGGCAGGTAAGTTTAAGTAGTAGTTAAGTAAGTTAAGTTAAGTTAAGTAGTTAAGTTAAGTAGTTAAGTAAGTTTAAGTAGTTTCCTTCCAACTGATATAGGTAATGCAGGAAAGAATGATATAGACTTGAAAACAGAGTGTTTCCTTAGCAAACAGGAGGGTAATAACCCTTCAGAGATGTCATTCTCCTCTTCTACTCATCTTCACCTACCACCTTTACGAAGTTATCACTAGAAGATGGATGATGACTATTTTTTTCTGTAATGATGTTACATTTGATTTGTTAGTTACTGGAATACATGTCAGGAAAAGAGCAGGTCATGAGCTGCTTTCAAGTTATGCTATTTAATGCAAGATCAGGGGGCTAATTATCTATCTTTCATTATTCAGTCATAGCTAAGGCTCTGAACCTAGTGTATAGATATTGCTGAGGGATAATAGAAGGCAATTATAGCTATAGAATTCTATCTCATAAACATAGCACAAGACTGTATTCAAGAGCATGATAATTATGTAGACTTAAAGTCTATAATCACAGAAACAAGACTATCTGGAGCATAAACTTTCATACTCACGGGACTCTGTATAGCCTTACAAACTCAACGTGGGAACAAGGCGGCACTTTTAGGCAGGAATACGCAAACAGTCTGTCATCTATGACTACACAGATTTTTGTAGCTCATAGGAAGAGAGTTAGAGCTTTAATGTGTTTGTTAATAACATGCAATCCTCTCCATTTAAGTCACTCCAAAAGTAATGCCTCCCATTTATTTTCACTGAAACTTCAACAGATACAAAGAGCATAACACTGCTTGATAGAACGAATTCTCAGATACAAAATACTATTTTTCAGCATAATCACCATGACTAGCTATACATTTTCACCAGTACACTCATAAAAATCTGTACCAGTAGAGGAAATATACTGTCACTGTCACTACTGCTGAAATGCACTACCCACAATGTCACTGTACTCACATCCACTGCTTGTTCTCCATAAATGTTCAGCAAGCATCAACGAATGTCAGTGGGTGAATTTTTTTTCCACATGGAGGAATTCAATTCCATACCTTTGCTTCATTGGCTCTTCCATGTGAGATGCCATTGTGTCAGAGTGCTCCTCTGCTGCCATCTGTCAACAAAACTGAATGGAATATTGGTGGGAAAGTTCATTTTGTTGATATCTACTAAATTCCAGTGGATTGACTATGATGTCTTTTGCTTGATCTCAAATAGCAAAATAAAGATATGCTAAAGGAGTTATTTCTTTTGTATGGGACTACTTTAGTATTTAGAACTATCCACAAAGGAGAAACGTATACCATAACAAGAGTTCTAGGCAGCTCTTTTTTGTACACCTCTAGCTACTATTTCTTTCTATGCTATATTTATCTGGGAAATGACAAACAAACAAACAAAAAAACAACCATACTTAATTGCAGATAAAATCTGGACAGTTGGTGGTAGATAAAATGGGAACTGTGGACATGTGGCATTTCTTCTATCCCCAAAGGTTTTGCTTTCCCAAAAGCTTGATTTCCTTTTCTGTTAAGTATTTTTTCCGTTGCTTTTTTTTTTTTTTTTTTTTTTTTTTTTTTTTATGATACAGATATTTGTTAACAGTAGGTAGATTTGCTAAATGAACTTCCTTGGGAGGAATGAAACTAGGCAGTTGTTTTTTTATCGTGCCTAGAATATTTGCAGTTTGTCTTGTTAATATCATTTTTACTTCTCATTTTATTTTCAGCATGAAACAATCAGTTAATATGCAAATTTATATTCCACATATGACAAGGGAAGGCTTGTAAACAATATCTACATAGCTTTTAGACCAAAAAGACACAAACAATAAATCCTAAGTCTTTTATTATCATATAATTTAAGTATTTCTGACACAGATGTTTGTATTTATAATTGAAAATTTAATTTGGGTTCTGATTTCCCTGGAGAATGTACACAATGCTCAGACACTTGGGGAGGGGAAAGAAAAAAAAGAAAAAGAAAATAAAAAAGAAAAGAGAAAAAAAAAAAAAGGAAGAAATTTTGTTAGAAAGTGATTATAAAAGAGAAGCAAAAAGAATTAGAATATCCAAAACTTTGTTAAATTGTTTATGATTCTTTTAGATCTCTAATTGATTGCTAGCTCTCATTTAGTGGTTCAACTTGCTTATGAAAAAGAGTATTCCTTCTTTCATGTCGAATAAAGATTGTAAAATGATATAGCAAATATAATTTGACTGCAGAGGATTCAATTGCTCATACTGTGCATTTACTTTATTTGATTTAACATCCTAATCCTGTTAGAGGCTTTCTAATCAATTCTTCTTCATTTTGTACACCATAAGCTTCTTTTTTCTTTATGATGAGAGCAGTACAATCAAAATTAAGTCATTTTGAACTGAAAGAAAACTAGCCTAATTCTCATTAATGTTCTTTTCATCAGAATGTTGTTCTTAAGCTGTCAAAGAACACACAGATTGTTTTTTGACTATTTGTGCACCAAAAGGCATATTGAAACTCTCCACCTTGGCTGAATTGTTGAATTACAGATATCTGAAGTAATTCTCCAACAGTGCCAGAAATGTCCATGTGACTTGTAGAAAGCTGATTGGACCTAAATCCACAAAATACTGTGTTTGTCCCAATACTGATTAAAAATTTATATTTGTTGTGGATTCATGTGGATGCATGTGGATTCCTCAACTGAACAGTTACACAAATATAGTAGATAATTAGATATTTAATTACCAAATTCACAAATTTGAACAACAGTGACTTAAGAAGGGAATCTCTCACAGAAGATTCTGCTATAGTTACCAGAAACAGAGGAAGAGAAGTGAGGAGGAGTTTAGCTTTGTTCACGGTTCTCAGCAATTCTCTCCAAGTACTGGACCAAGAATAAGATTTCCCAATCTTTACCTTTATTTACGTCCCACTTGGACCATCAAGGTTTTCTTTTACTATTTTATTCAGAATCATTTTAAAATTTAAGAAGTTATGAACTTGTGTTATATTTGGGTAACATTCTTCTACTTCACGTTTCTTTTCCTTTTTTATTACTTTTATTTCTTTTCCTTTTTATCTTTTTCCTTTTCCTATTGCTCTCTTTTTCTCTTTTCCCTTTCTTTCCATTCTTCCTCCATCCCTATTTTATTCATTTCTAAAGCAACTGTTAATGAAATGCAAACAACATTTACCACTCATGATTCAAATTATTTTCAGTATATAACATAAAACCTATCTTTCTTTATAGGCTGAAGATAGTCATTATTCTCTTGAAAGAAAAATCTGATTAAAAAGGCAGATTAAAAAAATTTCATGTACTCAGATTTTTGTTGAACTTCAATATGAACTCCACCACAATAATATATCTTGATAGAAAGGACTGTGAGCTGTGACAGACTAAGAAACAATCTTAAATTTAAAATAAATAAATTTTATATATAAATAAATAGAAGCTTCTACTGAAGCTGGCCAACGATTTTAAAGATCAGTATCAAGATCAGAAAATAGTTCTCCATCTAAGTATAAAACATGAAGAACTGAAGTCAAAGCATTATAGCCTTGAGAAGACTGAGATGAGACCTGATCTAGGTCTATAAATATCTAAGGTGTGGGGGGCAGAGTGGCAAGGCCGGACTCTTTTCAGCTATATGTGGAGACAGGACAAGGGGGAACGGACGAAAGCTGCAGCATAGGAAGTTCTGCACAAGTGTGCACAAGAACTTCTTTACGGTGAGGGTGACAGAGCACTGGAATAGGCTGCCCAGGGAGGTGGTGGAGTCTCCTACTCTGGAGATATTCAAGAACTGCCTGGATGCCTATTTGTGCGACCTGGTGTAGGGAACCTGCTTTGGCAGGGGGGTTGGATTCGATGATCTCTGGAGGTCCCTTCCAACCCCTACAATTCTGTGATTCTGTGATTCTGTGATTCTGTGATTATTGTGAAATGTTCCCATAAGCCTTTTTTTTTTTTTTTTTTTTTTTTTTATCTACAGGCTACTACATGTTGTAAACTAACATACATTTTATATTATTTATATGTACTTACACCATTCCTAGATATGATAGATTAAAATTTTGGTTTTCATTTACGAAAAAAAGAAGGGGGCTGGTAAGCCATAAAGCAGCAGTCTACTCACTTACAAGTAAAATGGATACCTTCTCTGTAACAGAGGGAAAAGGAGATTGCCGTTATTTTCATTATTTCTATTCTAAAGAACATTACTATCCCAGAACATTTTATTCTACTGACAATCAGAGCATGTGAGATATTTGAAGATAATGTGCTCTTTCATTAATAGTATTCAGTTAATGTTTAATTATGAAAAATCTTATCTCAAATAATCTTTTAGTTCTTTCAAAGGTGCTTTCTTTCAAAGATTTTTCAGTTTAATCTCTGAGTGCTTTGAAGTTTTTGAAGGATTACAGGTGATATATTGATTGAAGATGCAGAATAGATGTTCTGTTTTAGTTACTACCTAAACATCATAATGTAAATATGCATATATACATTTAGAGAGAGAGAAAAAAAATAATAATAAAAAAAAGAGGGAGAGGAAGAGAGAGAGAGAGAGAGAGAGAGAGAGAGAGGTTACATCCTCAAAAAAGAAAATTGTTAGTTGTAGGCAACTCTTCCCTGTGGGGAACTGGATGCCCAGTATGCCCAACTCTTATCTTAGGGAAGTGTGCTACTTTCCTGGGGCTGCAGGAGAAGAATATCACCAAGAAACTGCCTAGCATGGCACTACCAGGCCTCTACTGCTTTTTTACTTCTGGGCTGAGGAAGGCTAAAAGTAGTTCAAGGGCCATCAAAAGAGACTTCAGAGCCTTGGGACGTCTTCTGAAGAAATCAAGGTTGCAAGTCATCTTCTTTCTTTCTTGTAGAAGGTAAGGACATTGAAAGAAATTGAAGGATACTACCTATAAATGCTAGGTTTTGTGGTTTATGCCACCAGCAAAACTTTGTGCTTTTGGGCAACAGGATTACCTACATGGCACTGAGCTTGCAGGCACAAGATGGGCTTCACCTTTCTCCAAGGGGTAAAATGATCCCTGGGGAAAAGTTAGCAGGGCTTATTGGTAGGTCTTCAAACTAAGTTTGAAGTGAGATGGGAATAATAGTGAGAACCCACCATGAGGTGAGGGAGAGCATAGGTAGGTTAGAAGGACAGTATGCTTGACGGTCTCAATCTGCTGCTCTGAGACCTGCTGACAACACTGCTACACACTTGAATTTGCATGACAACGAGCCATGAATCACTGAGACAACTGGATAAATCAGTAAAAAAAAAATCAAGTGAAATTCATAGGAATTAAGGAGTTATCCTCCAGTAACACGACAATGTCAGCTGCCCAGCTGAAATGCATCTATACCAGTGCACACAGCTTGGGAAACAAGTAGGAAAAGTTGAAAGCCACCAGGCTACTAGAAAATCATGGTGTATTTGCCATCACTGAAACCTGGGGGGATGATTCCCATGACTGGAGCATTGTTATTTACAGATAGAAGTTGTACAGATGGGACAGTCAAGGAAGGAGGGGAGGAGCCACAGCTCTCTATATTAAGGAAAAAATAGTATATAGAGAGCTATCTTTGAAGAAAGGCCACAGACAAGTCAAAAGCTTATGGGTGAGAGTTAAGAGACTGAGGCAACAACAAGATCTTTGTGGCTGAAGCCTACTACAAGCCACTTGATCAAGTGGAGCCTGCTGATAAAACCTTCTTCCTCCAGCTACAGGAGGCACTGCAATCTTAGGTTCTCATCCTGTTGAGTAATTTCAATCACACTGACATCTGGAAGGTGCAGCAAGCTATAGACAATGCAGGAGGCTCCTGGAATGTATCAAAGATCACTTTGTGAGCCATGTAGTTAACAGCCATACCAGGGAGGACACAGTACTGGACACGTTGCTCACCAGTGCTAGTGAACAGTTTGGTGACATCAGGATTCGAAACTATCTGGATGGTAGTGATCATGCAATGATTCACTGTAAAATCACTGTGTAAAATCAGGATAGTGAATTTTAGGAAAGCCAAATTCCAACTCTTCAGGGAGTTAGTAAAGGAAACAAACAAGCAAACAAACAAACCAACAAACAAACAAATCATAGAATGATAGAATAATAGAATCACAAGGTTGGAAAGGACCTACAAGATCATCTAGTCCAACCGTCCTCCCATTACCTTTGCTACCACAAGCACTAAACCATATCTTGTAGCTTCTCATCCAGACACCTCTTGAACACTGCCAGAGATGGAGACTCCACCACCTCCTTGAACAGACCATTCCAGTGCCTGACCACTTTCTGAGAGAAAAAGGTTTTCCTTACATCTAGTGTAAACCTCCTCTGGTACAACTTGTGGGCAATTTCCTCAGATGCTGTTTGTTACCTGGGAGCTCCCTCAGCTGCTCCTCATAAGACTTGTGCTCCAGACCCCTCACCAGTTTTGTTGCCCATCCCTGGATGTGTCCAGGAACTCAATGTCTTTCTTGTAGTGAGGGGCCCAAAACTGAACACAGTAATCGAGGTGTGGCCTCACCAATGCTGAGTACAGGGGGATGATTACCTCCCTGCTCCAGCTGGCTGCAATATTTCTAATGTAGGCCAGGAATCCGTTAGCCCTCTTGTCCACCTGGGCACACTGTCAACTCATGTTTAGCCGAGCAACACTCCCAGGTCCCTTTCCTCTTCACAATCATCCAGCCACTCATCCCCAAGCCTGTAGTGCTGCATGGTGGATATTGTGGTCAAAAAGTGCTGGACTCAGCAAACAAACAAGAAATCTGTCTTCAAGGAAAAGGGAGTGGCAGATTCCTAATGTCTTCCTCCTAATATCTAACCTAAATCTCCTCTATTACTTTAAAACCATTCACCCTTGTTCTATCTCTATCAACCCATGTAAACAGTCATTTTCCCTTCTGTTTATACACTCCCTTCAAGTACTGGAAGGCCACAGCGAGGTCTCCCTGGAGCCTTCTCTTCTCCAAACTGAACAAAACCAGTTCCCTCTACCTTTCCTCATAAGAGAAGTGCTCCAGCCCAGTCCAACCAATTGACCAGTGCAAGAAATTCAGGGTGACATGAATATTTTAGAAAATTTTATTTAATAGTCTTCAATCTTTCATCTTTCCATAATGGTTCTAATGAATCAGAGAGAGCTTTTTTGTTTTGTTTTGTTTTGTTTTGTTTTTCTGCTGCTTGTGAGGTCAGCATTGCAGGTTTCTGAGAAGAAAAAAATGTCATTTTTATTTTAACACATCACTTCGAATGATGTTGGACTTGAAATTTAGAAGACATCCTATCTCCTGTTTGCCAAGGGTAATATTTTAGCAATCTAGATGGCTGCCACCAGTCATGAACTATATAGAAACAAAATGATGGCCTAATCATATGTTTGACTGCATACTGAACTCCTTTTTTTTTCTGCCAGGGCATTAATCTCTGAATGATGATCAAGGTGGAAAATATACTACTAATGCCAATTCTCTAAATGGATTTATGTCTAATTTATAACCAAGATACATTTCTGGTTATACTTTAAACCTTCAACTGCACTTGTGCATTTTTATGCTTGCTTTTATTAGTTAATGCAGAATTATTTTAAATTTAATAAACTGTCTTCCAATATTTTAACTAGGAAACCGTTCAAATCTGGGAGTAGTAATAATTATGTAACTCCTGTGAGTATGTACATAGCAATATATAGTAGTGCATATCCTATAATACCTATCTATGTGTGCATTTGGTGCATTGGTAATTAAATATTTTGGGGGGTAAGGGAACATTTTTAAGGCAATTTTACTGTTTGACAAATTTGACACAATATTGAGTACAATAATAGATTAATAAATATGATCAAAAATGTGTTCCAAAATTATCTTTTACTCAAAAATTTAAAAATATCATTTAAGAGAGTTTTGACTCTTGTCACTGCCTTAATAAAGTTTAATTCAGTTTTTGATATGTTTCTCTATGCATAAGTGACGATTTAGTCTGATGCTGTATATAAATAAATAGACATGAACTCCTGACACTGACTTTTATCTGCCAATCCCCATTAGATACTGCTGTCCTAACCAAATTTGAGTCATTTCCTGTGTTCTTTCATTATTATCCTTGTTTCTGGAAAAGGAAGGAATTTGTTTAACTGAAAATATTCCAATTCAAATATTCAGATTGTACTTCTAGTAATTCTTCTACAGTCAGTAACAAATCACTTGCTTCTAATAACATATTTCCCATATGTTAATCAGCTGCTACTCTAAAAGGCACCCATGCCACTTGCTGCAAAGATCCAGAATTGCTTTTACAGTTATGGTAAAAAGTAAATAAATACTGATTAATTCATGTCTATCATATAAGTGTGTTATCTTTGCCCTCAACAATCTTGGCCACTTCACACATTCTCATGTTAGGTCAGCCTATAAAAAACACCTTTGTGTGTGATATTTGCCCATCTGTTTCATAATTATTTAGAATAATTTGTATTCATCTTATTGGTACAAATAATTTATGATTTTTAGACTTATTCTAGGAGATATATTGAAGACAGACAGTTCTCATTTATTCCATTGGGACCAACATTTTATTGACCCCTGTGTTACTCCTTAGATGTGCTTAGTTTGTGCCATGTCATCTTTCTCTGGAGCTACACAGTCTCTCCTCAGAAAAAAATAAATAAATAAATAAATAAAATCAAACCCTACGGTGCTATCTTCAACTTTTACTTTTTATACTGATATTTATCTTGGGGGAGAGGAATGGGGGTGGAATTTTTAAGGTTGTTTTTTGTAAGCATCAAGATCCTACCTTCAGACTAGGTTAGGTGATCTGAAAAAATACTAAACAAATTGAACAGATTTGGTGACTGAATAACCTAAGCAATAAAAACTTGATCAGTAAAAATTAAGGGACAGTAAATTAATTGCTCTTAAGTCAGTCAAAAGAAACACATTAGTTCTCTGCAAGTAACTCACCAAGAGGAGTCAACCAAACAAGCTGCCCAGAGCACAAGTCAAACCCAAGGAAGTTAAGTAAAGAGACTGAGGATTCATTAGGAGGGAACTGTATTTTGAGATAATGCAAATCCTTTTATGGGGTATTAGTTGAAGGACCAAAGACAGGGGAAGGAAGGACTTCAGGCGGAGGAATAAGTATAGAAAAACAGGGAGAAAAAACATACTCCTCTTCCATGAGGGTTCCGTGTCTCTCCTGAGTCTCTTTCTGAGCCACCAAATCTACAACAGTTGGCAATCCCTAAGACTTAGCAACAATGTTGTCTTCTTCATGTTAATCATTATAGACACAATATAAGGCTTCACTAAAAAGGCATAAACTGTATTGCTATAGTTCAAAGATAAAGGCTTCCATACTTTTATGTTATGTTTTAATTAAAAAATCACTTTGGTGTCATTTCAGATTTATTTTAGAGAATCTCAAAAATAGAAGTAACTGGTTTAATAGACAGTGAGTACCTGCAGATATTAGAAGAGCATATATATGAGATAACACAATGAGAGCTAGCCAGAAAAATGCAAATCAGTACAAGAGTGATAATGAAGAGAGAATTATTTAAATCCCTTAAAATTATCTAGTGATAATAAGAAACTTTGTGGCATACACATTCAAGCAGCTGTAGCAGACTACAAGACATCAGACTAAACATCCTTTGGAACTTTGAGCTGCAAATTAGAAATTGCACAGCAGTTGAAGTACTCATGGGGGGAAAAAAAAAAAGAGAAAACTGATAAAAATAGATAATGTACAATATTGAGTATCCTGAAACACAAATTATTTCCAGCAAATTGAATTAAATTCATAGGATATCAACTTAGAAAACAAAAAGAATGATGTCTACCATATCAGCCTAATATGATTTTTCAGTTAACAGTTATTGAGAAGAGAAAATTGTCCATAGCTGTATTCAATTCCCATATACCTTCTCCTCCCTGAGAAAATGTGTTTATCGAATACAGGGAAAGAAGGTGATAATGATAAAGTTTAATAATTTTGTCAGAAAAACACATTGTCTCATTTACAGGTCACTTTATTTATAAAGAGGAAGTTCTCATGTCTTCTCATAATTTTAAACCACTCTGATACCCATCTGTCAGCAAAATTCACTCTTACCAAAATCACTTATATTAATATAAGAATTTTACCATATACAGATATGGGAATATGGCATAACAGATGGAAATAAAGGGGAATATATTTCCATTCCAAAATGTCATAAGGGATTCCTATAGATTGCCTTTTTATGTAATATTTTTCATTCAAATATATAACAAAATAAATTCCTTTGTTTCATAAGAACATTAATTTTTGAATTACAAGACTGGAAATCACCAAAGTACTTATATAAATTACAGCACTTTATAATACATATTCATTACCATGTTTCATATGGTTGCCGCAAAAAGCTTCATTCAAATCATATTTCCATTGAGAAGAGTATCATACAGAGGCCTAGTACGGTACCCTTATTCTAAAGAAAGTCATAGACTCATCGGTAAAGTGTATTTCATTTCTTAAGGACCAATTATTATACAGAAAAATAGTTATGTTCAAATTAAATTCAGCTAACATCTTTGACGAGATTCAAAAATATTTGAGCCATATTTTGATAAGGAAATTGCTCAAATTAATTTTCAGGCCTTTAACCTAATTTTGCTAATAGAATAGCCTTTTGGGGGGAGGATGGGGCAGAGGACAAGGAGGGACAGATAATAAATAAAGAACATATTCTTCTTTATTGTATTGCACTTAATTTGTTCCTAGTCTTTGCTCACATATTCACTCACAGTTTTTATTTATTTTTATCATCTACAATGATTCCCAATGAGAGTTTTGCTAACCTTGGACTTATATGAAATTTTGCATACTCCAAGCTATTCAAGATGTCTTGGAATAGGTAGAAAATTCTGTACTTCTCCTAAGCTCTGTTAGTCATATATACTGAGAAATAAATCTCTCTATTTCTACATTTGCCTACTGCTCGTATTTTCAAATATTTCATAAAATTAGGTCATAGACTAGAAATGTCACAGGTACTTAGTTTTCTCAGTGCAAAGGAAAGTAAAAGATGAAGTGAGAATCAAGTGGACACAGAGATGCTAATCTGACAGACATGGGACAGAAAAGACAATGCCAAATATGAAAAGCTCCCATTCCATCATGGATGGCCACTAGGAAGCCCCAGGCAAAGCTCTGGAGAGAGTCATCCTGGATCTTGTAAGTCATAAGAAAGAGGAAACGAGTATAGGGTTTTGAAATTGCATCAACACTTGTTGATTTCATATGCTCAAAC
Organism: Perdix hodgsoniae; assembly: GCA_035772895.1. Lineage (NCBI taxonomy): Eukaryota > Metazoa > Chordata > Aves > Galliformes > Phasianidae > Perdix > Perdix hodgsoniae. The sequence continues at coordinate 3,632,858 of JAPSGF010000068.1, forward strand.
ACATTTCTAATTTTAGTACCTTCAGATATTTCAAAGTCAATAACCAGCTCCATCATTTCCAAAAGTCCTGTCACTCAGGACATTTTTCTAATATCATCTTACTCTTATACATTAGCCTTTTACAGAAGAATTATTTTCTTTTTCTAACCCTTGTAATCAAAACAGGAGCCAAGGAACTGCTCAGGTTTTTTTCGAGAACCAGCAGGAATTGGCATTTTACACATTTGTCGAGTGCTCTGGCAGCAATTACATCCCAATCTTGCTTTGTTTGAGTGAATCGCTCAAATTGTCTGACTGAGCCTTGCCTCACATGAATTTGTTTAGCATCCTTAGGCTCTGAAGAGTAGTGTGTTTGCCAATAAATTTGAATTGTTTCATAAAGAATTATGAAATTACAGTAATTTATACTACTGTGGTGTCAGAGAATCCATCTTGAATAATAAATTACTCATGTTAAGTACTACACAAGTGTAACAGAAAAAAATAGTCCGTCCCTCAATGAGACTAGAATATTAGTATAAAACAGTGACATAGTATACTGACAAAAAAAAAAAAACAACAAGTAAATATAATTGATCCAATCTTATTAACCCAATCTTATTAAACTGGCCACCAGTTAGTTTTCAAGTTTAAGGGGCACCATAGCAGCATAGGGTTATTTAATTCTAGTAAAATGTAGGAGGCTCAATCCAATGAATGCATCTTGAGAGTATAGCTGATTTTTAGTACATTCTTCAATGTCTTTGCATCTCAAGTAACACTAAATAAAATTTCCAGCGATCTAATGAATCCTTTCTTACTGCAGTCATCATTTCATGTAAGAAGCATTATCAAAAAATATTTCTTCCCAGCACAAATCCAAGAGCAGATCTACAGTTTTAATTATTTCTGCTACTTCCTACACTGACATACATTTCTCAAAAGAAGCATAACAGAAAACATGAAAATTTACATATCCCTGTGTGATCTATTTCATTTACTTCTTCATGCAGATCAAGTCACACTTTGTTTTTCTTTTATTTCTCTACAATCTACTCTTTCTGCAATTGTGCAGTTTCCTTGATTCCCGCAAGAACATGTGGGCATATACATCACTGTAAGTACAAAAGCATAAAGATTCTTTCTAAAGATACTTTTTTGGTGAAAATACAGGACTACACAGAATACCAGTTTTTGATCCAGATATGCTTGAGATTGTAGTTAAGCAGGTAACCTCTTGTAGCTGGATTCAAAGTCCAGTGATTTGTCTGTGCTTTCTGAATTTATCTCAGAAATGAAGCAAGATGAATCTATAGATATCCTGAATCTGGAGCAGAAGAGATTATTTAACTTTTATGGAAAGGTTTATCTTTATGTCAATAAAATTATCAAAAGCATGTGAAATACTACTATTGAACTGAAGGAAGGCCTGGAATCTTAAAGTCATATAAGTACCTTTCAGAGACCTCCTATTTTATTTATTTTATTTTTAATTCTACCCATTCTCAGATGCTTCAAACCTTTTAAAGTCAACATGAATCACTAAAAACTTTTCAAGAATATTTCTGCAATTTTATACATATTTTTGGGGATTGGAAGAATATTTTTCTTGACATGATCATTTTTCTACAATAACTGTTGAGGGAGTTTAGAACGATTAACATACATATCTAGTTTTTAACATCCCAGATTATGAGTAATGAATCCAAATACTATTTTTCTGTATATTTTCAAAGGAATAAATAACAATTTCATCATTTCATATTTTATCTTAAATTATTAATTATCATTTCAAAGTTCTCTAATGCTTGCATTATTTATTGCCAAGAACTCTATATTTTTTAAGATTTTGTTATTCAAAAATCTTAAATTTTAATAGACAAAGGATGTAATTTTTTCTACTACCATTGAAAATTATAATTGAGGAAATGGTTTGTAATGTAACATAATATAATGTAATGTAGTGTGATCTATTATAGTGCAATGTATAATATATGATAGGATAGGATAAGATAGGATATAACACAAACATACGTTAATATATGCAGTAGACTTCCCTTTAGCAAAGTTCCTAAAACATTATCTGTACATTCATCACCTCAAAATAAAGATTGCTTCTTTCCTTCCAAGTCTCAAAATTAATCCCTTTAAAACTATTTCATTTTTCATGAACCCAAAGCTATAAAAGTTTAGAATTTATTTACATTTAATTCTCTAAATATAATTAAAATGTTAATGAAATTTCACTCAATCTGTCAGAGAAAGAAACACTGATTTAATTTTCATGGAACACACTATAGGCTGCTTATCTTTCATTCTAGCAGTAAAACAAAGGGTAAGTATTAGGAAGTTGAAATATTGGTTGAAATTTATCCACTCACTGAAACCTCAAACACTTCCTGATGTGCATCCTAATAAGCTTTTCTGTACATTCCTTTATTTTTTCCCCTTTTAAAATATCAGATTATGGATATACAGCAAAAAATACTACTTAGAAGCATTAGTATCGATAACAAAATATGTAAGAAAATAAATGTGGAGCATAAGACTTTCTTTTTTTTTTTTTTTTTTTTTCCTTAACAGTACAACACAATAAAGAATTTATGATACTGCTCATTTTCTCATTGGTTTACTGGTTGTTTTTCCATTCTTCCTGTTTTTTTTTTTTTTTCCTTCTGTTTTCTGGTTTTGGTTTTATTGTGGGTATTTTTTCCATTTTTTTTCCCCTTTTTTATTTTTTCTTTTTTGTTGTTGTTTTTTCTTTGCTTTGAATTCAAGATAAGGAAGCTGACCTGCTGATCTCCTATTTCCATCTTTTATACTGATCACAGATACATTAAAAATACAGAAAGTTTAATAATAATAATAGTAATAATAATAAAAATAACAATAAACAGAACAATGTTTACCTTTAAGAAGCTTGCCAGGCAAAACAGAGGACAACAGTGGAGATGAAGGAGGAAAAAAAACAATGAAGGGAGGCCATCATCAGACACTGACAATGACTGAGTTCTCATAGCAATCTCCAGCCTTAAAGTAAGGAAAGTTAAGAGTAATGTTAAAACTCGAGACTCATGAAGAATTCACTGTTTATAAAGTAGGAATCAATATACAGTGAGAAAAAAATGTTGATCAAAATAAGGTGTATTGTTGTTATTGCTGTTTGATTGTTTTGCTCTGTTTTCCCACTCAGTTTCACACTCTGTGTCTAGTCATACTAAGAATAAAGAGTATTTTGGTAAGAATCTTATCCTTATTATTCCTAATATATAATATTTCATTATATGTTGGAATATAATCATATTTCCAATTTTCTTGAAATCTCCCTCTGACCCTCCCCTCCTTCTCATTACTGCCTATCTCCCTTGTGCACAAGCATTTTCCAAGAAAAAATCAATCAATACCCCTAGCTGCCCTTAATTTTCTTTCCCAGGTGAAAGTGTGTGTAACATTTACTTGGATTCAGAACTGGAAATATTGTCAGTGTTAGAATTGCCTTTCAACATTTCTAGGAGACATACTAACAAAAAATTTTGCATCTTCACAAGTTTTGTAGCAATAATAATTTAATGTATCACGGTGATAAAGAACAAACTGAAGTTAGAGGACTCATGGCAGAAATGCTTCTTCTAAAAATGCATTTTTAATGTAATTTCTGAAAGGAAGTCATGTTTCTATCTGATGGTTCTGGTGCTTAAGCAGTTAATCTCTGTGACAAAGGAACATAACTACCTGTAAAAGGGTGGCCACTCGACCTCTGTATCATGTATTCAGTTGTGATTCAGTGCCTATTCATTTTTCACTGTAAAACTTGGGTACATAGATGAAAACAAATACTGTCTTTGTAAGCACACATAATCCTTTCTATGTAAATGTTATGCAGTACATCTACTATTCTTAGCTTTTTTCTTTAGAGAAGTGTGCTAGAATAAAAATGTGTGGACTGCTTTAACAGCATGGATTTAAAGATCTTCACATTTATTTCTGACATTCTAGGTGTTACTGAGATGACACACAAAAAAGTGATTGTTTTGTGTGTGTGTGTGTGTGTGTGTGTGTGTGTGTGTTGTTATTGTTTTATACATATATTCCAGCATTTGCCGCTTTGAAAGTGGCAAAAGAAACAAAAGAAAAGCTCTTCCACAAGTGACTGTAATCAGAAACCTCCCAGGTGTCTGAGCAATTTTTACATAAATTCAATAGTCAAATGTTAAAGACATTATTGTGCAAAATACCTTGAAGTAAGTTTAGAAGGCAAAATAAAGCCACTCCAGCTAGGTGTTTCAGAACAGTTGATATATTATTTGATGAGCCCAGCAATGCTGGTTACTATTCCTTTAGTTCTACAAGAAATCTTGCCATACCCCAAACAACTTCTCCTTAGAGACATAAAAAGATGTTGATGTTCTGTTTTCTTAAAGTCATTTTTCAGCAATTGAACAAGACTTGGCATACTTCCTCATTACTTATTTAGTAGCTCTTTCTGCGCAATAGAAATGATTAGAAAATATTTACCCCCAATCTAATGTGAATTGCAAGTAACAAGAAATGGAACTGGAAATGGAAGAGGAAATAGAAATGAGATGGAAGAGGAAATGGAAATGGAAATGGAAATGGAAATGGAAATGGAAATGGAAATGGAAATGGAAATGGAAATGGAAATGGAAATGGAAAAATCCCTTTTCACAGGAGAAATGAGGATTTGGGAATCACTTCACATTCTCACATTTTCCTTTCCAATGGTTAAAGACTGCAAATCTTTAGCCAAGAATATCAGAACTCCAAATCATATAATCAAATATGTTGTACAAGAGCAGTCAACAACCACCTTTCTTGACAGTTCTGTTGCTTTAAAGATAATAGGCAGTAGCTTTGGAGTGACATTGTTCAGATCCCCCAGTACATTGACTGCCCCCATTCCAGTCCTATAGATTGTATATGGCTCATTGTGATGAATGTCTTGCTACTGATTTAAGTACTTCTTATCCATGTCTTCCTCCATGACAGATTGTTAAGTTTTTATTTGCTTCAATAAAGACATAATTCCCTATATACATACCCACATATAAACAGAGAATATGGGAGAAAATAATTTTCTATGACAGAAGACAGCTGTCATTTCATTTTTTTCTTTTTTTTAAGTCATGCAGATTCAGGCATTTAAAATTCTTTTTTGATTGATTTGACAGAAGAAGATGGAACACTTATATTCTGAAATATTTGGTAGTCTTTCAATTTCTAGATTTGCTTGTTCCAGCAATAGGGATGTCAAGTTCTTTCTAGAAATTTAGATTTTTTGTTTTCTTAAGAATAGATGATAAGTCATTCTAAATAATGTGCTGAATGCTTGTTCTCTAAGACTGCATGTTTTTGAGTCAGGAAATTGTGCCTGTTTATTAAATAAAACATTTTGCATATATGTTTTTTTATTCAGCAGATTCTGAGTCTTAAAACATATTATTAGACAGTATTAAAACATTGTAACAACAAAATATCTTATTAAGGCAATAACCAGATGATGCCAAAAGAAGATAATTAAACTGATCTGTTCATATTGTCCTGTTTAATTTTAGCAACATAACAGTGGTTTCAGTCATACTTAAAGTTCAGACAATCAAAATATTTATCTGCTTGTAGTGTATGTCCATTCAACTACTGAATGGAATTCTTATTTGCTAGAGAATTTTTTTGTTTAATTAAACATGTTCAGTAATTAACGATTAGTTTCTGAAGGGCTAACCTTTGAGGAAATTCATTATCCACTGCTTCCAATCTTTGCTTTTACCTACCTCCAGGGATCACGTGTCCTTCAACTTTAGCTTCCAGATTTTCCCCAGGATTCATTCTGTAGTTGCACATTATTTCTCCTTAGCTCCTTATGTTACCTACCTTCTATTCATTTTTTCATCTGAAAAGTGATGGCTCTTTAGAAAAATTGCCAAATTCTCTGGAGAACTACACAGCTATTTCTCTATAAATAAGCACACAAAAAAAGTAGTGTTTTGTTCGTGTTTGTCTCCTCAGAGCTAAATCTGTACTACATTTTGTGTTGTTTTTAGAAAAATTGTCTTCCATCATGTCTCTAGTGCTGGTATCATCCACATTTGTTTCAAGTTCTTTTTGTTTTTGTTAGGATATTTTTTGTTTGTTTTGTTGGCCTCTCTATGTTTATATTTACTGGCCTGGGAAATGAGCCTCAAATATCAATTTAAAAAGCTACATTTAAATAGTTTTTGAGCCTTCTTGCATTTACTGTGCTCTTTTTCCTTTCTACTTGATTATTACCCACAGATTTATTATTTCACTGGGCTTTGAAATCATTTGCTTATGATGGTGTCATTTTATTATTTCTTTCTATGTCTTACCACACACATGTGATTTATGCTGAACTTGCTCTAATGACAAAAAAAAAAAAAAAGGATCATCTTCAAATTACAAGGATTACTTTTTTTTTTTTTTTAAGTGATGACATGACTGCCTCAGAACACACCCTTAAGAAACAAACTAATCTTTATGCAGCTCTAAAGGTCATCAGTACCTTGAATCCTGGGTGGGAGAATTCACAGCTTGCTCCAACAGCTCCAGAGGAGGGCCGTGAAGATGATCAGAGGGCTAGAGCAATTGCCCTACAGGAACAAGCAGAGACAGTTGAGGCTTTTCAGCCTGGAGAAGAGAAGACTCTGGGGAGACCTTATAACAACCTTCCAGTACCTGAACAGGGCCTTCAGAAAATCTGGGGTGGGATTTTTTATACGGGCATGTAGGAACAGGATGAAGGGAAATGGCTTTAAACTGAAAGAGGATAGATTTAGACTAGATATCAGGAAGAAATTCTTTACTGTGAGGTAGGTGAGACACTGGAACAGGTTGCCCAGTGAGGAGGTTGTGGGTGCCCTCTCCCTGGTGGCCAGACTGGATGGGGCTTTGAGCAACCTGGTCTAGAGGGAGGTGTCCCCGCCTATAACATAGAGGTTGGAACTGGATGATCTTAAAGGTCCTTTTCAATCTAAACCATACTATGATTCTGTTATTATAAGTTATGATATTCACAGCACTTCTTAATTTTAATGCCAATTGTTACTAATAAATAATAGCTAGGCAATAGTTGTTAATAATAAATTATGGATAATCCTTACAGATCCTAGGTATTGATAACTTTTTAATGTGGAAAAAATGTTAGTGTGTTTCTGAATGGTATGTTCTCAAGCAGTCATGACATCACTGTTTCAATACTTACCGTGATTGTACCTATTGGAATAAGTTGATGATCTGGAGAAAACTGATACCATCCTCAAAAAAAAAAAAAAAAAAAAAAAAGGGGGGGGGGGGGGGAGGGAGAAAGGCGAAAAGGAAGCCTTCCAGGCAAAATTGATGAAATTAACATTTTCTGAAATAAATTTATTTTGTCTTTTACATATTTACATAGCAAATATTTACTGAAAATCTAAATGAACAATTAAATATTGTGAGATTGTGATTTGCAAGTAGTATGAATGTATTTTTCATCTTTCCAGCTGAACAGAGCATTCTAGCTGAGCTAAAAGTAGATCACAAGCTGGGAAATGACTGCCTGGGAAATATCTGAATTCAGTACACATTTTTACTTGCTAAAACATTGAGATCCATGTCTAGGAATTCATGTTGCGGCTAACTGAAATGGCCTAATAATTTTTTTCCCAAAGGTTTCCCTAATCTATGCAATATTAAATCTCACTTTCCAAATGTTAATAAATTGCTGCCTTCAGGTATTACATATTAGATTAGGTACCAAGGTTTGAAGGATGGCACACAGAGAGATTATTTGTCTGTTTATACTCCAGAAATGAATGTTAGTATGCACCTTTTTATTCAAATCTGAACATATATGACTAAGCTTATGTATTCCATTAACAAAGGGGGGGGAAAAAAGAGAGAAAAGAGCAAAAGAGACACATCCTCTACTCCCCTTCAAAACTGAAATTTAGGCAAGTTGCTGATATCTAACTCTTCATGTAATATAACAGTGTCTAAAATCATTCATGCAGTACCTTTTTCTTGCATAACTTTCATGTGTTCTTCTGCACTATCATCTTTACAGGTTCATAGAAGTGAATTTTGTGCTTTCCTACAATATATATATGAGGACAAATCAAAATTCAGCCCCCATCAACTGTATCTTGGAAGATCTATTTTTGTGAAAAACTGGAAACAAGGACATGTCACCTGGGAAGAATACAGGAGTACTGTCCAGGCAGGCAGATATGGGATTAGGAAAGCCAAGGCACACATGGAAGTTTAATTTGGCAAGGGATATTAAAAACAACAAGAAGAGATTGTACAGGTCCATTTGTCAGAGGAGATAGGTCAAGGAGAGAGTAACTCCTCTGACAAAAGAGAAAGAATTATTGTCTACAACAGATACATAGAAGGCTGTGGTCCTTGATGTGCTCTTTGCCTCATACTTCAATGGAAGTCAGAATTCTTGTATTTCCCACATCCCTGAACCTCTAAATGGGAACTGGAAGAGCAAATTCACCCCCACTGTAAGAGCAGAGCAAGTCTGAGACTGCCTTGTGTGACTGAATTTATACAAGTCTGTGGAGCCAGATTCCATGTATCCCAGGTTCCTAACTGAATTGGCTAACATGGCTGTTGAGTCACTCTCCATCATATATGAAAAGTTGTGGCTGCCAGTTGAAGTCCTCCATGACTGGAAAAATGGAAACATCATTCCCATTTACAAGAAAGTGAGGAAGCAGTGCTCGGGGAATTATAGACCAGTAGGTATGTCTTCTATGCCTGGGAAGATCACAGAATAGATCTTCCTGGAAGAGATGTTAAGACACATGAAGGGTAAGCAGTTGATCTGTGAGAGCCAACACAGCTATGCCAAGGGAAGATTGTGCCTGACCAGTTTAGTGGCCTTCTATGAAGGAGTTACAGCATCAGTGGACAAAGGGAAGACAACTGATGTCATCTACCTGAACTTCTTCAAGGTCCCCACGCTGCCTCCTTATCTCTGAGTTGAAGAGGTAGAGATTCAAAGGGTAGACTACTCTGTGGATGAGGAATTGGTTGGAAGGTTGCAGCCAGAGGGTTTTAGTCGATGGCTCTATGACAGCTGGATGCCAGTGATCAACGGTGTCCCCAGGGGTCTGTCTTGGGACCAGTACTCTTTACTATCTTGGTCAACAACATAGATGATGGGATTGAGTGCACCCACAGCAAGTTTGCTGATGGCACCAAGTAAAGTGCTGCAATTGATACAGCAGAAGGAAGGGATGCCATCCAGAGGAACCTTGATAAACTCAAAAGGTCGGCCCATGTGATTCTAATAACGTTCAGCAAAACAAACTGCAATGTGTTGCATTTAGATTAGGGTTATCCCAGGTACATACAGAGACTGGGGGAAGAACTCCTTGATAGCAGCCCTGTTGAGGAGGACTTAGGGGTCCTGGTAGATGGAAAACTTAACATGAGTCAAGAATGCATGCTTGCAGCCCGGAAGGCCAACAGAAGGGAGGCCAGCAGGGACAGTGAGGTGGTTATCTCTCTCTACTATACCCTTGTGAGGACCCATATGGAGTACTGTGTCCAGGTCTGGGGCAATTAACAGTAAAGATGTGGATCCAGAGGAGGACCACAAAGATGATAAGAAGGCTGGAGTAGCTCTCCTATGAAGACAGTCTGAAGGAACTGAATTTGCTCCATCTGGAGAAAAGAAGGCTGTGGCAAGACCTCATTACAGCCTTTCAGTATTTAAAGGGAAATTATAAATAGGAGGGAAATCCTCTTTTTCATATTAGATAGTAGTAGGACAAGGGGAAATGGTTTTAAACTAATGGAATTAAGACTTAGATTAGACATCAAGGGTAAGTTTTTCACAGAGCGGGTGGTGAGGTGCTGAAACAAGTTGCCCAGAGAGGCTGTGGATGCTCCATCCCTGTGAGTGTCCAAGGTTGGGTTGGATGGAACTGTGGGCAACCAGGTCTAGTACTTGATCTAGTGATTGGCAACCCTGCCTGTGGCAGTGGGGCTGGAACCAGATGAACCTTGAGATCCCTTCCAACGCAAGCTGTTCTCTGTTTCTATTATAAGATCAATGTGTTGCCCTCCCTTGCTAGTACTGGAATAGGAACATTCAAATGTGAAATAGTGTGAAGATTTAAAACAATGACAACTATTAACCATGGCAAATATACATTTCCAATTATATGTTATCAGATTTTGTGGTGCATTCTCTGTCAATGATAAATTTAATATCTTGAATAAATATTTTTCTGACATATTGTCACTGAAGGCAGATTTAATTCAAGAAAGTCTTCTGACTTGTGTTGTAGAAAGATCAAATGACGACAGTAAACACAGATAAATTATATATTTGGAGATAAGAAAATGCATGCTGTGATATCTCAGAACATTGTGCATTCTTTTGTTAGAATCAAAGAAAGACTTGTTCAAAAGTACATAGTAAGTAGAAAAAAAGTTCAAAAGAAATTTTGAAATTTTGATAGTAATGACCATGCTGATTTAGGTGAGTCAAAAGACTTATGAATAAAAAAAGAAAACTTTATGTTTTGTGCAGATTTTCAGTTTTTATATAAGACTGTGTGTTGTATTTGGTGCTAGTGTGCTGTGGAACTAAATAAAGGAATCATGATAAAAATGAGGTCACTCTATGTATATCTAAGTGAAAATCTTTGCATAGTGACTACAGCAATATATCATAATTTTGGGGCATACTGAATTCCCTAAACTAATTAGAAATTATGGCGCAATTGACTATTCTGTCTTTAGAAAGATATTAATCTGACTCTTTAATAAAATCTGCAGAAGTTGCATATTGCAGCAACATTCTAAACATCCTGTTGTGATTTAAAACAAAAACAAAAACAAAAACAAACCAACGTTATAATTTATATAAGAAAGCCACTAAAAACTATAAAACCCACTATTTATTCTTATGAGAAATCATCAGTGCAACAGATTGGCATATTGTTTTAACTAGAAAAAAAATTACTCTGTATCTCAGACAGCTGCATTATTTGGGTACTTCTTTTCCTATTCTAGATGCAAGTAATCAATATAATTTGCCCTTTTAAGAATTCGTTAAAGAATTTATTTTATAAGTGACCTCTGACAAAGAGGATAATATAAAATACTATTATTTGCTACACTGTTCGTTGACGTATACTCTCTCACCAAGCCATAATTTCAGAGTACAAAAGAAATCATAGGGAATGTATTTATAAGACACTCATGGCAGTTCGATAACAGCTCCCACCTGTGCATTTGAAAAATTTCTTGCAATCCATTTTTTCACTTCAGTCAATGATGCAGCTGTATTTTTATTATTTCTGATAATAGGGATGAAATTTCATGTTAGATAGGTGTGTACCCTAACAGCCCTAAACATGCAACCTCTTATCAATGGCTGAAGTAATGTCACATGGTGATTGTATCTGATTTGGAGCTACAGGAAGGATTTGCTTCCAGTTGTAGCTCAGAATTGCCACAGAACAGCTGATTTTCTAAGATCCCTATTTGAGTTCAAAATGCTCATGAATCCTGCTTATGATTTTCTGTCCCCTGTGATTACCTACAAGATCTGGCTAATGAGATTTTATCACTGCAAGTGAGATTCGACTCTACATTGTGAATAAATATAAAACCTGGATTTCTTCCAAAGCTTAATGTAGTTGATGGAAGATTTTCAGTTTATTACAGTCAGCCTTGGACAAGGCCTTGTCCTGTGCTAGAAGTCCTGTTAAAGAAAACAATGAAACTCAAAACCTTTTAAAAGATTTCATATCTTCATTATTACTGTCAGCTACTAATCTTCACTGAAATTTGAAACAGATGAAAACAAGCAGTGAGAAATTTTAATCCAAAGAAGGAATGGACAGTGACTGATTATAGGGGTAGGATGGAACTTGAAGACTGATGTAAAATCTCCTTCTTTCCCAGTTGTTTGCTGGCAAGGCTATGTACCCTTTCAGTTTTTAATGTTTGCTTGTCTGCTTCTTTTAAGCTTACTGAGTCATTTAAGTCTTAGCACTTTGAGTACAAAGTTACTTCAAAGTCTTCTACTGGTTAGAGGCACTGGTTTCCTTCAAGAACTGCATTTTACAAAAACGAAAAAAATATATCCTGTTTAATTATAGTGAAAATAGGTCAACAGGTCAAGTAACAGATTTCATGGTGTTTAGAATAGAATATAAGATACACTTTTTCCAGCAACAGGAGGAATTCAGAATAGGAATACATACTAAGAAGGGAAAAAGAAGAAACCACATTTCAATAACACCTTTCAATAATATTTCAGAGAGGAAGGATAAATACATTTCAGTTGTTCAACCATATTTTAAATCAAGGTTCTTTTATCTAAGGCACTCAAATACAATACTGATGTTCACTTGAATGAAACTTGTGGATAGATCTGAACTTTTCTTGAAGTCAAAATGATTGATGAGGTCTGAGACTGCATGAAGGATGGGTAAGTGGCTGTGAAGGTTGTTTTACTGTCAGTGCTTGAACTTTGACTGATCCCAGTGGAAAAACAATGCATATACTATTCCACATAATCACAGGGAGAGCTTTTAAGACACTTCATGAATGGTTTGTAACAATGCTTTACCACATGAATTTCATATACTACATTATTATTATCTATTTATTGTATTCTCATGCAGATAAGTGTAATTAAGCATAGATAGCATAAATTCAAATTTATTGATAAGAAAAAAATTATTTTGAGAAGAATTTAGCATGCTTTATAGCAATGACCGCTATCAGGACTAAAATACATTTTACACAAAACAGTTTGACACCATTATGGCAACATAAAAAATGGATTAAAGTAAAAATGACTTTAACTTTTTCTTATATTAAGATACTACCTCATCAGTGGCCTAAATTTCACTGCAATTAAGGAACAGACAAATGTTTTATTGAAGTGGCCATGCAGATTTTCACAGTACTATTTCAACTACAAGTTATGACTGAAAAATCTGATTAGAAAGGTACAGGAGTTCTTTTTAGTTAAGAATAAGGCTGCAAAATTGAATAACATCCTGGGGCTTCTGACAAAGTCACACAGTGAGTCTATGTCCTTCACATGAGCAGTGCCAAATGTTAAACTGTTCAAATTTGTTTTAAAACCTTTTAAAAGTGAGTTTGATTTTCATTTGTCTTAAAACTTCAGGCAATGAACTATCGATATCACAAACTGATCCACAACCAGGACAGCTGTCCATCAATCAAAGCCTGAAGAAGACAACTGATAGAAGAGATAACCTTCTCCATGCTGTTGAGGTAAATCAGCTTCAACTACAAGCCAGAGTTGTAACAGTACGTACAAAAAAATGGTCCATTCTTGCTTCATGCTATTGAATCTACATCTTGCTCTTGAATTAACAAAGTACTATTCCTAAAATAATCACCAGACCTGTAAGTTAATCCAGGGAAGTGAAATTTGATTTAGTTTGCTATTTTTTAATTTATAATGCTGTTGGTTAGGACCTCAAGCTTATCTGTTAATAGTGAATTTAGATGAGAAAATGATTAGTATTATGCTAAAAAATCTTTTTCCACCCCTTGATTACTAATTCCTTTTACTTTTGGATATTGATCTCTAGGCATTTCAGATATCTGGATCTGGTGGCCATTTTTTTTTGTTTGTTTTTTGTTTTTTCCTACAATTTTAAATAAACCCTGTAGAAGATTTTCATCTTTTGATGCCACTGATATTTAATATGCAGACTAAAATACTTGAGTTTAATTTAATTTTGTTTGTTGAAACTGTACATATTGATGTTTTTCTGACTCCTCTTCACTATTCTATGGATCACTATCTGCTCCTCCCAGTGAGCTATGTCCCAGACACTGTCAGAGCATTGTCTGCAAGTTCTTGTTGGTCAGTCACCATTCCTACTAGGCAGCACAAATGAAATCTCTGTCTGTTTTTCCTGGTTAGGAAACTTAGACAGAAGATATGCAGTGCATTTTATGAAAATAATTGACTGACATATTTCATCAACCGCTGTAGATAATATAACAAAAAATAGGATTTAACATTGGGGAAATAAGATAAATATTTCTTAATTTTGTCCTGAAAATGAGAAGTGTGTGATAATGTAGACTTCTTTCTTTGTTCTCGTTCAGTCTTTCATAGTAAAGTTTGCTTAGCAGCAAAGTGATCAGGTTTTGTGTTATTTTATCTTCTTTTCAGGCCTGTGAATTTGAGATTAGAAAATTGATCTATTCTGTCTTCTTTCTTCCTAGGTTTTCATAATTTTAATAAGGATTTCTGAATCAGAATCAACAAGAAAATATGTATATACAAAAGATGACCTCTACATGAAATAGCATAAAATTCAAAGACTCCTGTAGCTGAGTTAGTACTCTAGTATTAGCTATGATAGAAGTTTACTTTAAATAGGAAAGTAGTTAAGATTTACACAAAGAATAGCCTGTATGTTAAACAATGAGCTTCATATAGTTAACTGCTTTTATGACTACAATCACAATATTCAGTAATCCAATTTAAAGCTTCCTTAATCAGAAGTTTCATCCAGAAGATCAAATTTAATAAGACAAAAGTAAATATTCTTAAAATATCACTTACAGTGCCACCAGCATTCATGTTAAGGCAATAGCAGAAATCTGCCTCATCTTCTCATCTCTCAGTACATAAAATATCATAGAGATAGACAATAATCTGCAAGGTTCACAGGCTTAAGTATCAATAAAAATCGAGGTATTAATAGAAACATAGAATGGTTTAAGTTGTAAAGAACCTCCAAAGATCATCTAGTCTAACCAGCCTTCCATGGACAGGGATCTTTCCATTAGACCATCCTCATTGGTATGAAAAGAACAAAGATCTTACCTTTGTAGTTTCCTGTCCTTATTATAGTACCTGGCTCGTGCCATTATCTAAGACTAAAGCAGATTTGCAGTTGCACTCAGAGGCCCATACGATAAGAAAGAAATTTTATGGGTAATTTACAGACATTTCTTTTTCTATTCTTTGTGCTGTTCATCATAGCATGGATACCACCTGACAAACCATTCCCTCTGAAGTGAAACAATCTCAGCATTCTCAATTAATTAACCCAGATTCAGAACGAAGGATATGGAGGTACAACACCATATCATATAATTTGAGTTTATTGTCGTTCCCATGGTTGGATTATTCAATAGATAATTCTTGTACCAGAGCAATAACTAGAGTCACAGCTTCACCATTACACCCTGTACTCTGTGAAGCCTATTTTCTTTCCTGCTTGAATATCTAGTAACAGCTAGGAAAGTGTTTTGTACTGTTTAAGGCCCATTGTATGGACCAGTGCCTGGACCAGGCCCTGAAAACCCTCATCTAGCTGTAGGTGTCTCTGTTCATTTCAGGGGAGTTGGATTAGATGATCTTTAAAGGTCCCTTCCAAATCAAATTATTCTATAAATAATTGCACCCATTGACATTCATTGACACTGTTGAATGCTTCCGAAGACCAAAATGTGCATGTGAGGTAGTGATGGATAGGTTTCAGCAGTAGCATCAGCAATGTGAATGGCAAGCCATATTCTGGAAGATCTCATACAGCTGTAACACCACAAAATGAAGAACTGTGTACACAGCTGAATATTGGCTTCAATGCACTGGAAATTATGGTGGCATCATTAAAATATCACAAAGTATGCATCAGGTGGGTTCCACGAATGCTCACACAGGAATAGAA
This sequence comes from Perdix hodgsoniae, assembly GCA_035772895.1. NCBI lineage: Eukaryota > Metazoa > Chordata > Aves > Galliformes > Phasianidae > Perdix > Perdix hodgsoniae. Next base: position 3,648,556 of record JAPSGF010000068.1, read on the forward strand.
ACATCACTGCATGTAAGTTTGAACCAATTCAACCAATTGAACCTATTGAACCAATACAAGGTGGAAGGTGACAGTTTTCTGGATTGCACTGCATCATACTGGTGTTCAGACATGCTGTGACCATAACAAGCCAGAGTCAAAATGGCAGTCCATGGAGTGGTGGCATGTAAGTTCCTCACTGAAGGAAAAGTTCAAGATGCAGCCCTCAGTGGGTAAAGTGACATGCACTGTTTCTGGGGATATGAAAAGGAAGGATTTTCTGGAGTCAGGACAAATCATCAACTCTGAATGCTACCTTGTGACACTGACTAAGCTGAAGGCTCTAACATTCAAAGTGAGGCCAGAGAAGAAGAAAGTGTTTCTATTCCAACATAATACTTCCAGGCCTTATACCAACTTGAAGTCTATGGAGCACATTGACAATCTTGGCTGGACTATCCTATCACATTCACCATATAGTCTGATTTCCATCTGTTTGGGCCAATGCAAGATGGACCACATGGGAAACATTTTCTTAGCAATGATGCTGTGATATCAGCTGTGGAACAGTGGGTCACCTCTGCTGGTGCAGATTTTTATGAGTGTGGCATGCTGGAGAAAATGCATAGCTAAAAGTGGTGACTATGTTGAAAAAGTGTTTTGTAGCTGAGAATTTGCTCTATCAAATAGTACTACTGTGCTCTTTTTATCTGTTAAAGTTTCCATGGAAGTAAATGGGTGACATGAATATATCAATACAGTGCTTCTTGATGTGAGTGAGTGAGTTATTTACATCAGGTTGGGTAAACTGGAACACTAAAGTAAGTTTGAGACAAACTGAAATGAACCTCCTAAATCCCACTCTGAAGGAGACTGTTATCTGCCTTTTTTTCTCACCTTGAGAATTTTTTCTTCTAATTATCAACTAAATCTTCAATGGCAGAAAGTACTCCTGATTAAATTTTTGCAAGAAAAGTTTTAGCATACATTAATCCATATTTCCTTTAAAAAATATTTCGGAAAATTCTTAATTATTTTTATTTAATGTAACAACCTTATGCCGTTTAATAGATTCAGGAACATTTTTACTGTGAAAACACACAGAAGAGGAAAATATTACTTTGCCATCAGCAGATGTTTATAAAATATTTTTCATCCTTCAAGATCCCCGAATTATTTTAAAAATATGGCTCTAGTCCTGAAATTATTAATATATTTCTTAAGCCTTGAAATCTTTATGTGTAATGAGGCAAACCACACATTTAATGATAAAGTATGTAAAGATTTATGGAACTGAGATTTACCTGTACAGCTTTATCTCCAGGGCTTGAATTTTAGAATAGAAAATTCTAGAAAACATCTCACATAATTTAACAGATGGAGTACCAAGAATGCATATCATAACAATGAGGTTATGACACTGGAAATTTTAGGAAGGTGAATATTCTTCTATTAAAAAGTTCAAAGGAAAATATAATAACATAGCCTACATATGTTGAGATATTTTCACGTGACATAAAAGAAGCATCCGATTTCTGCACTGAATTAGTTGTACAGATGATGTTTTTTGTTACAGTTGTGATTTCTGTTAATTTAAGGAAAAGCTTCAAGATTTCTAAGTCTGAACAATCTGTTTTGCAATCTGTTTGGTAAATAACAAAATGATTTCTAATTTGTGAAAATAAACATCGAAATGTAGCAGCATTTTATGTCAACACTTGTTATAATTTTATAGGCAAATGTCTGTATTGGCAGGTACCAAAACATTCTAAATGAAATGTTAGCTTCTATATTATTTGACTTTGAAAACTGCTTACAAGATCTAACCTGATCAACTTTCACGTATTATACCACTGACTAAGTAGAGTGAATACTTGCTCTTTCCATGTAGGTATTTTTGTAACTTCCCTTTGCAATATATTATCTACAAAAAAAATAATTAAAAAAAAATACAATTTTCCTTTGTTCTATCAATCTGCAAACCAAATGAGTTACACAAATGTAAGGAAAAATAAATCAACAAATGGCTTATTCCTTTTCACTTTGCTTTTGGATATTTTAATGATAAAAAGTGAATTTATAAAAACCTCTATAATTTTAAGTTTCCCCTCAGCCTTGAATACTTCAAAACATTTTTTCTGGTTCTTGTGTGTGGGGGGGAGGGTGGGGGATGGGTGGGTGGGGAGGAGGAGGAATTATTTATCCAGTTAAAAAACTTTTTTGAAACTTAAAGATGTTAGAGTTGAAAGTCTTTATATTTTAACTGAAAATAATTTTTCTTGTGGAAAAAGAAAGATTTTTTGTTAAAAGTGCTAAAAATCTTACTAAACTAAACCAGCTTCAGGGTAAGAGCTGCATTAATTAATATTTAATTTATAATAATGTTTACAATAATTCAATATGTAAACTAATTTATCAGTCCATTAACAGTGTAGAGACTGGACCTTGACAGCAGGCAATGCTGCAAATTTGTGCAAATAGGTACCAGAAATCAGCATAAAAAATAAGATATTAAGATAAAGAAATTCAAGTGTTTTTAAATTTTCAGCATACTTTGGAATGTGGATAATGAGTGCAAATAAGGTACATTTTCCTAATTATCTTCATATTATTACATATTTCTTTGCCTTTCCCATTTTTCTTGCAATCTTGCATTTTCTGTTGTGAACATCTAACGTTGCAGGAAGGTACAGTAGTTAGACAGGTATTTTTGAGGTGGAATGGCCTGCCCAGGGAGGTGGTGGAGTTGCTGTCTCTGTCCTTGATCACTGAGGTTAGCTGCTTTGGACTGTAGCAACTTACCACAACGTACAGGGGGGTTTCGGTCGGTTCCTCTGTCCAGGGAAACATGAGATAACAGACCAGCCCTGCAGCCTGGCAGCTCTCACAAGAGCAGCTGACATGAAGTGGGTATGGCCATGCTCCCTGCCTTGAAAAACCTCAGGGAGATGGAGAGGAGAAGTCAGGGTGTGTGAATCACGTTAGCTGTTTTAACTAAGCTAAATGGTGCAGCCATGGTCACAACCTAACAGCGAGCTGCTGCTAAAAGGAACATGGAGACCCAGACAGAAAACATTAATGTCCATGCCTCAGTTCAGGTCTCACGCTGCACAGAATGCCTGGCCCTGTCACTGTTACAGCAGGGCAGCAGGGATACCACCTGTGTGCAGTGTGAGCAGGTGGATTATCTGCACAGCCTGGTGGTAGAGCTAAAAGAGAAAGAAGAAAGGCTGAGGAGCATCCTGGATTGTGGGAAGGGGATTGATTGGTGGAGTTGCACTCTGCCATCCCTACAGGAAGGGTGCGGGGGAGATGCTCCTCAAGCAGTGGGGGATTATCTACCCTCTCACACTCAGGTGGGAAAGGGCAACCTCAAAGACAGCGAGGAATGGAAACAAGTCCCTGTTCAGGACAGCAAGCCTACTGTTCCTCAGTCTGTCCCACCTTCACAAGTGCCCTTATGTAACAAATATGAGGCAGGTATGGAGCTGGATGGACTGGGGGATGAGGATGTCAGTGAAAAGTCCATCCGTGCAGGAGAGGTTTCCCAAGGCTAGTCAATCTGCTCCCCATTTCGCTACAATGTCAGTCAGGAAAAAAAGAAGGGCTGTTGTCATAGGGGACTCCACTCTGAGGGGAACTGAGGGCCCAATATACCACTCAGATCCATCCCACAAGGAGATGTGTTGCCTGCCTGGTGCCTGGGTGAGAGATGTTTCCAGGAACACCGCTCACCTCATTAAGCCCTCCAATTATCATTCATTACTGCTTTTCCACATTGAAAATTAAGAGGTAGGCAAAAGAAGTTATCAGGTGATCAAAAGGGATGTCAGGGCTCTGGGAAGACTTCTGAAGGGATTGGAAGCACAACTTATGTTCACCTCTGTCCTCTCAGTTGGTGACTGGGATCTGCACAAAAAGAGGAAGGTGGGTACACTGACTGAATGGCTTTGTGAATGGTGTTGTAGTCAGGGCTTTGGGTACTATGGTTAGGTATACAGTCTTGAGAAAGGGGAATGCTGATGGCAGATGGGAGCTGATTGACTAGAAGGGCAACAAATATTACTGGGAACAAGGTGGCTCGGCTGGTTAGCAGAGCTTTAAACTAGGTATGATGGGGGAAGGGGATGTACCAGATGACAGAGGGAACGCTGTCACCTTGGGAGGTGGTAACCCCAGACTTGTTCTGGAGATACTAGGGAGGGCTCCTCTGAGAAGGCAATGAGGCCAGTAGCTAAGCTGAAGTGCCTCTATACCAATGAGTGCAGCATGGGAAATAAATAGGAGGAGTTAGAAACCACGGCACAATTGGGAAAGTATGACCTAATTGCTAATTGTCACAGAAACATGGTGGGATGGATCCCATGATTGGAATACACTGATTGAGGACTACAAGCTTTTCAGAAGGGATAGACAGTGTAGGAGGGGTGGAGGAGTTGCCCTCTATGTTAGGAAGCAGCTAGATTGCAAAGAGCTGTGTCTGAGGTTTACAGTCTGATTCGGCTGGTTCGGCTCAGTTCTGTGACTAGCGGGGCAGAGGGATTTTGCAAAATCTGCGCCTCCAGAAAAGGGAAACAGGGGACCCCAAAATAATTAAAAACAGTGGCAATGATCTGAGGAGAAACAAACTAATTTACTAAATATAGTATCGGAATGCAAGTTAACACACTATAATAGAATATAATTAGAATTGAAGCCAATAAATCAAATATAATGAGAGTGTCCGAAAGGTGGAAAGGCCTCACCATAACACTGAGGTAAGATGCGCAGTCCAGTTGAACAGCAGGGAGTAGAGCAGACAAAGAAGAGCACATCAGGTGACTTTGCCAGGGCTTATATCTCCTCTCCGACTGCAAAGCCCCCTGGGGTATGTAGTTCTCTTCCAGAAAGGTGCCCAGAACTGGAGCATTAACACTTGAAGTCCCAGTGCACTCATTACATGATGTTATGATGTAGAATACCAATAACCAAAAATCATAAAACCATGACAGCCATGATCAAGAAGAGAACTTGTGGGTAAAAATCAAGGATTGGTCCAGAAAAGGGCATGTAATGGTTGGGGTCTGCTACAGATCACCTGATCAGGAGAAGTCTGTTGAGGATGTCTTCTTGCTTCAGCTACAGAAGGTGTTGCAATCTCAGGCTCTTGTCCTAATGGGGGATTTCAACCACCCGGATATCTGCTGGGATAGAGGCGTGACAGGTGGCAGGCAATCCAGGAGATTTCTGGAATCTCTTGAGGACAACTTCCTGGTCCAGGTAGTAGATGGACCAACCCGAGATGAAGCCTTACTGGACCTCGTGCTCACTAATGCAGAGGAGAGCTTTAGAGAGGTTAAGATTGGAGGCAGCCTGGGATGTAGTGAGCATGACTTGGTGGAGTTTGTGATCTTGAAGAATATAGGCCTAGCAAAAAGCAGAGCTAGGATCCTGTGCTTTAGGAGAGCAAACGTTTGGTGGCTCAAGGAACTGCTGAGTGGGATCCCCTGGGAAACTGTCCTTAAGGGCATGGGCACAGAACAAAGATGGCAGTTCTTTAAGGACACGCTTCTAGGAGCATAACAGCTCTCCATCCCCCAGCAGAAGTTGAGCAGGGGAGGCAGGTGTCTGTTCTGACTGTGCAAGTACATGCAGCTTAAACTGAAAGAAAAGAGGGAAATGTACAGAAAGTGGAAGCAGGGTTGTGTAGCCTGGGAGGAATACAGGGCTGTTGTCTGTGTGTGTAGAGAATTAGGAAAGCCAAGGCGCAGATGGAGCTGAACTTGGCAAGCATATGAAAGATTACAAGAAGGGGTTCTACAGGTACATAGGCAGGAAAAGATGGGTCAAGAAGAGTGTTACCCCTCTGATGAAAGGTAACGGGGAGCTGGCTTCCTCAGACATAGAAAACGCTGAGGTACTCTGTGAGTGCTTTGCCTCAGTCTTCACGGGTGGTCAGGCTTCCTGTGTCTGTCAGGACTGTGAGCCTCTAGGTGAGGGTGTTGGGAGTGTTTTCTGTCCCACTGTAATGGTGGAAAAAGTCCGAGTCCTCCTCATGAAATAGAAGATGTTTAAGTCCATGGGGCTAGATGATATCCATCCTAGGGTTCTGAGAGAGATGGCTGTGTGGTTGCTGAGCTGCTCTCCATCATATTTGAAAAATCATGGCTGTCTGGTGAAATTCTGGGTGACTGGAAAAAGGGAAATGTTACTCTCATTTCTAAGAAAGGGAGAAAGGAAGACCCGGGGTACTACAGGCCAGTGAGCCTCACCTCTGTGCCTGGAAAGATCATGGACAGATCCTCCTAGAAGCTATGCTAAGGCACATACAAGATAAAGAAGTGATTTGAGACAGCCAGCATGGCTTCACTAAGGGGCAGATCATGCCTGACCAATCTGGTGGCCTTCTATGATGGAGTGACAGCATCTGTGGATGGGGGACAATTGGCAGATGTCATCTACCTAGACTTCTGCAAAGCCTTTGACATGATCCCTCACCACATCTTTCTCACTAAATTGGAGAGGTGTGGATTTGAAGGATAGACTGTTAGGTGGATTAGGAATTGGCTGGCTGATCACAGCCAAAGGGTTGTGATCAGTGGTTCTGTGTCAGAGTGGGGGCCGGTCAGAAGTGGTGTGACACCAGGATTGGTCTTGGGATTGGTGCTTTTTAGCATCTTCATCAATGACATAGATGATGGCTTCGGGTGCACCCTCAGCAAGTTTGTGGAGGACACCAAGCCGAATGGTGCATCGATACATTGGAAAGAAGGGAAGCCATCCAGAGGGACCTGGACAAGCTGGAGAAGTGGACCCATGAAAATCTAATGACGTTCAATGAGGCCAAGTTCAGGGTGTTGCACTTGGATTGGGGCAATCCCAGGTATTTATACAAACTGGGGGAAGATCTCCTTGAGAGCAGCCCTGTGGAGAAGGACTTGAGAGTCATGGTAGATGAGAAGCTGGACATGAGCCAGCAGTATGTGCTTGCAGCCCAGAAGGCCAACGGTGTTCTGGGCTGCATTAAAAAAGGGGTGACCAGAGGGAGAGGGAGGTGATTGTCTCTCTCTTCTCAGCTCTTGTGAGGCCCCATCTGGAGTACTGCATCTAGGCCTGGGGCACCCAGTTAACAATATATGAAACTCTTGGATCAGATCCAGAGAGGGCCACAAAGGTTATCAGAGGGCTGGAGCATCTCTCCCATGAGGAAAGGTAAAGGAAACTAGCTTTGTTTAGCTTGGAGAAGAGAAGGCTCTGGGGAGACCTCATTGTGGTCTTCCAGTACTTGAAGGGAGCATATTAACAGGAGGGGGAATGGCTGTTTACGAGGGTGGATAGTGATAGGACAAGGGGGAATGGTTTTAAACTGAGACAGGAGAGGTTTAGGTTAGATATGAGGAGGAAGTTTTTCACACAGAGGGTGGTGACACACTGGAAGAGGTTGCCCAAGGAGGTTGTGGATGCCCCATCCCTGGAGGTATTCAAAGACAGGTTGGATATGTCTATGGGTAGCATAGTCTGGTGGTTGGCAACCCTGCACATAGCAGGAGGGTTGAAACTCGATGATCATTGTTTCAACCCAGCCCATTCTATGATTCTATGATTCCATGACAGTTTTCAAGAGGCATCTGGATGAGGAACTACGAGATATGGTTTAGTAGCTTATGGTAGTAATGGTAATGGGGGGATGGTCAGACTAGATGATCTTGTAGGTCCTTTCCAGTCTTGTGATTCTATGGTTCTATGACTCTAAGTGCTCATTCTAAATAACTTTAGAACTAACAAGCACAAAACTAAAATCTTCTTCAGTCAGCTCTTGATACACATATAGTGGGAGGCATGTGATTCTCTATTCTCTCCTTTAATAAAAAATTCCAGAAGGACCTTTCTTAAACCTGCAGGACTTGGGGAAAATGTTCTTTGTGAGGCTAGTGACCGGCGTAATTTTATGGAGTAAGGTGCCTGTGTAAAAATTATTTGTTATGTTTAAATTTTAGTAGCCAGTAATGATCTATGTGAATAGATGTTGGTGAAATAAGTTTAGTTCATTCTTCTCTTCCCATGGATAACATCATGGTAGCAGTAACAATCTGAGAACTGCAACTTAGAAAAACCTCAAAAAATCTCATAATTGACCTTAAACATATTTTAGAACTATAATAATAATAATAATGAAAATAATTTCACTGCAGTACTAAATTCACAAATTGGAATGGTTCTTAAATATCATTATGTTGAATGTTATATGATTTTAGAAACCTCAGTTTAAGTCAGTAATCAGAAAATATTCAGGAAAGTCTAACAATATATGTGGAACCAGTTTTGTTTCTTTGTTTTGTTTTTAAACTTCATTGTTTTGTAATTCAATTTTGATTTGGCAATGAAGCAGATATATCTACATTAATCATAATTTAACAGGGATTCCGATCTTACCCACAGGATAGGTAATACTTGTTAGTGTTCACCTTGTAATTACAGGAGCCTTTGTTATTGCCCATACAAACTATTTTGAACATCATAAACTTCACTGGAGGAGTAAGGGGAGTGACAGAAAAGTCCCCCCCAAGAGACCTTGCGTTCAGCTGGAACAGCACAGATTTATGAAAGCTTTGTTTCAAGTGTTCCAAATGTTATCTAGCACAATTTTAGATGTTTACACCTATTCATGAACACAGCAATTTCTCTTAGATCTTTCTGATAGCTTTTTTTTTTTTTTTTTTTTTTTTAAATCTAGTATTAAAGACTGCTGCTGTAATGTAAGGGTTATTACTTCTTTAGAATTCATAGCTGTAACTGCACCTCTCTCCCCTTCCTGGTGATTACTGGTGAATATGCCAGCTATTACTGTTTCTTCTTGTCCAAAAAAAAAAAAAGAAGTAGTATATTCCTACCAAGGCATCCTTAAAGTACTGTGGGCACATTATTCATAGTTTTAATTTTCTACAGAAAGTAAAATGCATAGTTTTGGAAACAGCATAACCACAAATCAAATGCTTATTTTTAATGGTTACCTATCTGTAGGTATCTGATTATCTTTTGTAAAGTATATAGTAAAACATACAGAACACATGACAGTTACAAGCACCCAGTAATCGCTACAAATGAATTTGCTTTATTTTAAGAGTTAGGATTGTTATTAAATATGCCTTAGGTTAGCCTCATCAAATGATTTATTGGGCAGTAATCCAATAATCCTTAAAATGAATTTACTTTTGCTGTTGGTTGGCCAGTTATAGCTGTTTAACAAACCATCCATAATAAAATAAGTACCGGCATAAATGCTGCATAAACATCAGGAAAGGCATTTTAAATTAATGTAATCATCTGTTTATAATTTTAATTCAGTGAATATAGCAGCTCTTTCCAAGTAAAGAAAGACAGCCAGGGCTATTTCATATGGTTTTATTTTGTACATATACTCCTTGTAGTTTTATTGGGAAAATGTTGGTGTAATAGTAAGGTCATGCAATAAACTTGTCATAGATTTGATGAGTGCACATTTTTTGCCTAATATATATGTACATTCCTGCTGTTGTTAGTTACTACTTTGAAAAATAACTTTGTAAAATGGACCTTTTATTGGCCTCCAACAGTTAGCTCTTTTTAGCTTTCACATGATAACTGTGCACAGTGAACAGCCAACAGCTGTGGTAATTCACTCACCTTATACAAATGGTAACGGTAGAATATGAGTCCATACTTTGTCATATTTTATTAGAAGAGCCACTGAATTCTCTATTTTCATTAGAAAATTTTAGGTTATCATCGCACAAAAAGAGCAGAGAAGTTTGACAGAAAATAAATCCTCTTTCGTTCCAGCTTGTCTTCAGATATCAGAGGTAATAGAAGTAGCTGAGCTTAGATTCTAAGTGATGTTGCTATAAGTCCAGTTGAGTTAAATATATGAACTGTCATGCTTACAGATTCACAAATAGCACAATGCCCAATTAATCTACTTGCATTCTAGTGGGCTCACAAGTCCACTCTTGTTTTAGCCATGTGCGATTTTATACAGACATACGCAAATATTTTTAAAACCCATTGACTACATTAGTTGTGATCAGATTGAAAATACTTTTCCATTAATATCACTAATCCATCTCCTACAGTAAACTTTAAATACAAATTTTGTAATGGCAAGCTACCAAGACATGTTACTATTTATTTTCTCTGTTAGCTATTTTACTCCTAATTATTCCCATTGCATGTATAATGAAGTTACTATTTTATAGATACTGAAGTTCATTGAAAGCATAGGACAGTGTTTCAGATAAAAGACAAAGAAAAAAGTCTAACTGTCTAATGACTTTCAAAAGGAATAAAAATAAACAGTAATTAACCTTTCAAACATTTAGTAAAAAGAACAAACATGGCATTATGAAACAAGGAAGATTTTACAGATGTGATACCAAAGCAAAACTGAACAGTGTTGTCAGCTGTGAGAGTAAAAGCATTGTGGCTAATGTGAAAAATTAAAAAATGCACAAGAAAAAATAAATAAACAAACACCTTAATCATTATATCTGAAGCAGAATGAAAAAGAATGCCATGTACTCAAACCAGATTAAATGGGCGATATTCGGTCAACATTTTGAACATATAGGTTATTTTGATCTTGATAGCATGTTTTTTTAGATAGAATGATTTTATTTATGTATTTATTTATTTATTTATTTCCATAGAGAAATACAGGTGTAAGGATACACGTGCAGATATTTTCCCCATACAAATGGTTTATCAGAGACAGATAATGTAGCATGGTACCTTTGTTTAAGATAGCTAGTTTTCTAAATGAAGATAACAGAGAATTACTTTTCTATTTAGTCTTGAGGATATTCAAAAAGGAAACACCTAGAATTTAAAAGTTCATCTTGGAAAAAGTAACTTAATAGATTACTTGTAAATTTTTATGTGTATATTCATTGACAAAGGAGAAGATTCAGAGATTATGATAAAGTCTATAGTGATTAAGTTTTGTTACTTATGTTGGAGTTTCCTCAAAGATCACTTTGGATGAAATTTTCACCCAATGCTATAGCTAGGAGCAAGCTGTAAGATTTACTGATGGTGCACAATTGGTAGAGAATCAAAAGTCAATGCAATCTTGATAACTGTGAGGGAAAAATAAATCCGCTTTACAAGAATAAACAAGTTTGGCTTCAGTAGATTAATAAAATGGAGGCTGAAACATTCTGTGATAATAATGAAGACAGAAAAGGACCTCTTTAATTTGACATTTGATTAAGTGAACACTATTAAAACTTGACTAGTTTTGACTAGTTTTAAAATTTGATTAGTTGTCTAAACACTAGAAGATCTAGTATCTCAACCATGAAAAGAAGTATTTTCATTTCAGTATCAAGTTGCACTTCAAAGACTCAACTCAGGTATTCTTACTGAAAAAACAACAGGGCAGCATTAAGTGAATTTGTCCAGAGTAGGAATAGTCAGATCCTTTATATAGATCATTTTTACTTATGGTTAAAATGACATTACTGGAGCAGCCTAGGAACTCACATTAATTTCTATTTTATTATGTTTATCCCAAGTCTTTTTCAGTGTTTTAACATTGTTTTAAGGAATTTTTCATGGCCATATTATCTATGGTTTTCTTCCTAGAAGGCTGTCTAGAACAGAAATGAGTGGTTCTTTTTTAACTTCTAAATTGAACAATCACTTGTATCTCTAATAAACTGATGTGATATTTTAAAAGGACTGTTTTTATCAGCTTTACTTTGCTTTCTGTGTGGATTAAAGCAAGTAATGGTGTCATTATATAAGTACAGTCAGTACTGTTAGGAAAAACTTTGCAATACTGTGAAATTAAATGCCCAGTTTTTATGACTATTTTCATATCATACACAAATTAGATGAGTTCTAAATCACTCTATGAAGATTTTTTTCTGGAATCTTGAAGTACAAGGAGAAAAACAACCAAAGCAGGCAGAAGATGACCATGCCCACTGGAACTGGAATTTGTCCTTTTAGAGAATGATTTTGCATCCCATTTCATTTAGTTCAGACAGTAATTTAAATGCGTCTTTACGGAAGTCAACAGACTTTTGATAGAGTGTGTCAGAACGCAATTATACAACTATTCTTCGGTGGTTTGATGGCTAGCTAATCTCCAAAATCAAATATTTCAATTTCTATTCACTAGCGTGATGGGGAACAAAGATAAATTTCCAGTTCTGTTTTCACCAACATGAAAGGGCACACTTCACCATACTGAAAGGGCATATCGTACTAAATTTATGTCCCCAGTACAAAATGTCTCTATGCAGGAAGGGAAAAGTAAGCACTCTCAAAATTCCTAGGGATAGAAGAGCCTTTAGATTTACCTATGATTTACAGTAAAGCCCTCTTCTATTTATGGAATGATATTCTCGATGTTACAAGGACTTAGTAATATTTTTGCTTGCTTTCCTATGCAAGCCATTAAACTATTCCTAGAATATTTTCAAATTTTGTCAAAATGTCTAGGATTGTTTTTGCAGCTTCTAACAGTGCTATTCACACACTACTGTTGTTTTTTGTTTGTTTGTTTATTTTCCTCCACCTTGAAGAGGAGATTTTAGTTAAAATATTTATCAGGAACCTCTAAGAAGAGTTTTTGAAAGCTCTTGGTATCAGGATAGAGTTCTGTTCACTTATGTTCTATATCACTCACATTTTATTTTTCCAGCTCATATTTTTCAAGAAGGTGAACTGTAATTGGTGAATGGAAGTTGAGTTCCTATCCCCTATATTGTATAGTAATTCTGATGTGCATGTGCTTGTGCATAAGAAACAAATCAAATTATAGGTTATTCTAATAAAGAAAAAAAGAAAAAAAGAAAGCTATTTTCTTCCTATATACACAAAAGTATGAAAATAAATAAGACATAGTGTTATTTGTTCATTTTTATGACAGCGTTGTGTATACTTACTTGTCTTAGTTCTCTGCCATGGCTTAATTGTGTTATTGGTTTAACATCCTAAAAGAAACTATTCCCTAGTTACTCGATGCTAAATGATTATTTGCGTAACATTTTAATTTAAGTTAGTGGTTAAGCATATAATGAGCTCAGTATGTCATAAGATAAAAAAATATAATAATATGTTAACTTTGCATTAGAAAGGAGGGTATGTTCTTTGACTTGATTTTAAGAAGGTATACAGAGTATACAATGTACTAAAATTATCCTCTTTGAGAAAGTCATTGTTTTCTTGAAATTGCAGGAACCTCAAGCACATCTCCAAATCCTTTAAAACATTTTTATAAGCATGAAGAAATTGTATTTATTTTGCATGTTCAAAGTTATCTTTCCTAGCAAAGCAGTTTGAAATGGTGAACTGATTTGTGTCTAATTTGAAAAAGTCATTTTAACTCCTTTTATATATTGAAACAACTGGAGATATTAACAAATAAAAACAATAGCGAATAGCATCCAGAGTTTTGCACTGGCCAACATAGAATCGTAGAATGAAAAGGTTGGAAACAACCTGCAAGATCATCTAGTCCAATCATCCTCCCATTACCATTGCTTCCACAAGCACTAAACCATTTCTCATAGCTCCTCATTCAGACACCTCTTGAACACTGCCAGGAATGGCGACTCCTACACTGGCCACTCTCTGAGAGAAACTGGTACAACGTGAGGCCATTTCCTCGGGTCCCGTTTGTTGCCTGGGAGAAGAGGCCAAACCCCTCCTCATCACAACCTCCTTTCAGGAAACTGTGGAGTGCAATGAGGTATCCTGTGAGCATCCTCTTCTCCAGACTAAACAATCCCAGCTGCCTCAGCCACTCCTCAAAGGACTTGTGCTCCAGGCCCCTCACAAGTTTTGTTGCCCTTCTCTGGACACGTTCCAGGAACTCGGTGTCATTCTTGTAGTGAGGGGACCAAAACTGAACACAGTACTCAAGGTGCGGCCTAACCAGTGCTAAGTACAGAGGGATGATTGTCTCCGTGCTCCTGCTGGCCACACTATTTCTAATGCACTCCAGGATGCCGTTGGCCCTCTTGGCCACCTGGACACACTGTTGGCCCATGTTCAGCCAAGGATAAACGAACACCCCCGGTCCCTCTCCTCTTCACAGTCATCCAGCCACTAACATACCGAATAATGTAAAGTCTGCCCATTGCAAAATTATACCTTTTGAACTGCTTGGTTAACTGAGTGAAGAAGACATTCAGCAATATTGCTTGGATACAGAACATTCTCAGTCAGAAAGAATGAGGGAATTATCTGCTTCTGATAATTGTGTATTTGTGTGTGTGTATACAATGTGTGTGTATAATCTTTGCAAGAGAAAGAAGCAGGCACTTAATTAGTTTCCCCTACTAGAACAACGTTCCCCTACTACAACAACGTGATGCATTTGTACTATAATCTGCTATTAGACAGGGATCCATTCCCTTATCCCTATATGTATATATCTTTTAGTGAAACAGAGTCCTTACAAATACTAAGTGCAGTGTTGAGAAGACTGATTGTTCTGGAGTTGTGCCTGACTTCAATGGCAATTTGTGAGCCTGATCCATAATATATAATTACATATATACATATATATGGCATGCATGTGTACATATATGTGTACACACATGTCCTAAATAAATAAATACTCATATGTATATAATATGTATTTTTATACAATGTAGGCCAGTAACTTCTGGTGTATTCATGTGAATAAGGAAACTAATCTCTTTCATGGATTTTTAAACTTTGGTATAAACAGCATTTTCATCTCAGATATTTTCTTGCAGTATTTCCCGTACAATTTAGGAAAAAAAAAAAAGAAAGTATTTAAAATTTTATTAGCAAGTTTGGGTTAGATTATACGTGTTAATAAGCAGGTCAGTTTAAAATCTTCTACAAATTATTGGGAACACAGCTAGAACATTTTCTTTATGTTATCTTTATTGGAGTCTTAATACATTAAAAACTAGAGTTGTTGCCACATTGCAAGGGATTCATTCAGAACAAATTGTTTTTTATGTACGGCTGGCCAAAAATATATTTTGTGACATTAAAAATAAGATTGTGCAGTTATACTGTTTTAGTTTGAGAATCTGACTATCTCAAGCAATAAATTAATTAATAAATACATATATAAATAGGGGGAAATACATTATGACCTTCATAGTTTATACGAGACTTAAGTAAGATAAAATTGCTGATTTTTGCTGAAGGAAATATATTGGATTATTTAGTCTTTCTAATGATTTCATATGATTTAACATAGCCCTTAGGATAAAAGGAGCTTGCATCACAGAGAGCTTGTATCACAGAGAGGCCAGCTCTTCAAGCAGTTCTTGATAGCTAGTGATAGGATGAGAGGGAATGGTCTCAAGTTGCACCCGGGGATGTTCAGATTGGATATTAGAAAAAACTTCTGTGAAAGAGTGGTCAGACACTGAAACAGTCTGCCCAGGGATGTGGTGTAGTCACTGTCCCTGGAGGTGGTCAAGAAATGAGATTTTTCCCACCTTAATGATTCTATGAAATGCTTCATAATAAGCTATAAAACACATTCCAAAATAAATCTCTTTGATTATCTCATTTTTCACTGGAAAATAATAATAATAATAGTAATAAAAAAAGGTTCTCTCCATAATGTTATGAACAATTAAATGTTATTTAATGTATGTGGCATTGCTACTGAGTATTGTTAGCTCCACTTAACAGAAGCATAAAAATGCTAAGAATTACAGGAAGAAGAGGAGTGGGAATGAAGCTGTGGAGCATGTATATGCAAAAATCAGGGAGGATAGGGATGAACTTTCAGAAGAAACTGAGTTTTATGCAGGCTTCCCTTTGCTAACTATTACAGATGAGCACTGAAATGAAAGACAAAATCAATCTGTTTTCCCAAAAAATGTATTTAAAGAATCATCATCTGCTCAAAAAAAAGAAGAAAAGAGTGTGAAGGGGAGGGGTGAGTAGAGAAGTACTTCACTATTTCTACCCGTATCTCAAAAAACAGGCTTTTATTTCTTGATAGTACCCTATGTTAATGTGGATAAATGAAACAAAAATCATCAAGGCAAAGATTTCAAGAAACATTCTACATCATTCAGCCTTTCTGTGAACAGGAACATGAACAGAATATTAAGAAGAAAAAATGATGTCATTAATAAGCTACAAGGAAGTACATGCATACAGAGTACTTCAACATTCACTTTTTGACTACGAGTACGTAAAGATCTAAGTTGCAATATCAAAGACCAAACTGTATGTGTATAAATGTTGCTCAGGAAGCAGGACACTTACTGGGGGAGGGAACAAAAGCAAGGTTTATTTTGGAGGGAGAGAAGGGAGCAAGAGGGAGAAGTAGAGACTGTAAATTGTAAACAACGTTAAAACTAAGTAACCGAGCTCAGTGCCTTGAAAACATATCTGCTGCTCTCATAGCATAATACTCAGGTGGAACACTGAAGTGTCCCTAAGCTAATAGATATGAAAAATAGTATATTTTTTAATCCTGTAAGAATGAAAAAGTGGTGAAAAAACGTAAATCACTCCACTGCACTTCACTGAAATTGTCTACTGTGAGCACACTTCAGAGTTCAGAGTTCATCAACCTGAATGTGAGTTTCATTTGGTTCCTGTTGTCTGACTCCAAATATTAAGAAATAAAAATCCTGAAAAATAAATGCAAGGTTTCTGTGGAAGTACTGGATTTTATAGGCTTAGCAGAAGACTATGACAAAAGAGAAACCTTACAGGCATACAAAAACTTGACCATGCCAGCCTAACCAAAGTCATAGTAGCAGGTCTCTGAGAGGAGGAAAAAGGGCTCACTTTGTTTTTTCTCTTTAGCTGATGTGCTGTCTCTCAAGAAGATGTTTTAATATTCTGAGGCTAATCTTTGGACTTTTAACAAAACGGTGATATGCAGAAAGTTCAATCTATTCCTAGTAATCTGTCCTTTCCCACTTTCTGAATAAATACCACTAATGTTAAGTATCCTGAGCACTCAAGGTTTTGGAACAAAAATAATGCAACCTTAAATGTGTTCCTCCACTGTATTAAAAAATGATAGCTTTTTCTCCAGATGAGCTCCTCTTCAGTCACATGTAATTATTCTTATACTTGTTTCTTTTACAAAATTATGATTTCACATCACTATTATTCCTGTACAAGCAAAGAAACTTTCCTGTTTCACAGATCATTGACTAGAAATACCACTTTGCTTTGTAACATTGCTATATCTGGAAAAAAAAAAAAAAAAAAATTATGGCTGTTGAGATCGATAGCTAGTATTTAGGCCAGACATGACTTAAGACTTCTTAAAGTAATAAATCACTATTACATTTTCTAGCACAGAAATTCAGATCTATTATTAAAGAAAAATCTGAAGTGTTACCTCTGTTTCTTCAGTACAGACCTTGATTTGTTTCTGAGTGTTTCTAAGCACTATTTGTTACTCTGGTATGATATATTACAGCTTTCTTTGTGGCCTCTTTCTTCTGTGTTTAATATCAAATTCAAGAGAAAAAGTAAAAAATTGGGAATACAATGGAATACAATAATCTAAAAGATTTTACAAGTAAAGAAAATTTAGCTAAAGCATTAGATCCTTGTAACCTGGCAGTATCAGTTCTCATGTGAGTCAGTTCTCCTATGAGAGCTGAATGAATTGCTCTGGTATAAGTCTTTTCTGGTATTGCTACTTTAACATCCTAAAAGCATCCATTCCCACATTACAACAGCAGGTGACAGGTCAGGGACTTGCCTTGGTGGCTTGTTTTTTTTGATGCTTTTTTTATTATTATTTTTTTCCTGCTTTCAACAGAAGTCTAAGACTGTTTGCAGCTTGTCTTTTCCATTTCACAGTAAGAACATGATTTTATTTTATTCTTTTTTTTAACTATGAGTGTCAATAACTTTCCGTATATTCTGTATGACTCTTGCATTTTTGTTTGTACTGGGAAGTAACAGAGGGAAGCAAAAAAAAAAAAAAAACTCAATAAAAAGAAAAAGACTTTCTCATAAATACACCTTGAATGAAGAGCAATGGATCCTTATAGCTTTAACATCCACTCTTAGGGCTTTGTTTCCTCCCATTTAAGCTGGCATGGAAACTCCTGCTGTGGAATTAACTGAGACTTGCCATTTAGAGTTATTCGTTAGGCTCCAATACATAATGGAAATTAAAGGAGATACTGTGGTAGGAATTTAATGATATTTCATGTAACTGTACCACAGATCCCAGGGGAAAATATTTCACCCTCTCACTTCCCAGTGGAAAATAAATAATTCAAACTTTGTGTCTGCAAAAGGAAAGTTTAGTTAAACACTTTTGTGTTGAAAGGAGACAGGGGACAGAAGGCAGGTATAAAATGCTGACTTGTATGGGCATGTTTGTAAACTACATTTTCTCAGCCTAAAGCAAGAATAGGAAGGAAAAAAAGGGCTATCAATAATATTTATGCTATTCGGTTCATATGTTTAAGGAATAGCCTAAGCTTCAAACCAATGAAGGAATAGCATATGGTAAAAACTGTACTGACTTCTTTTTGCGTAAGTATGCTTCTACCCAATGTGTCTGCTTAAATAGCTAGGTTCCGTGTACTTTTATGTTCTTTATAAAGAAATTCAGTAATGAAACTTTTATAATAAAATGTTTAGCATACTTTATGAAGCAAAATCAATTTTAATGCAAATTAGATTTTACACTCCATATAATGAGTTTCAAATATAGAAGATATTAAATCAGTTGGAGGACTTTGAATGAGATTGACTTGTCAGAGTTTCACAATTTGATTTATCATGGTATAGGCCAACTGCAGAGACACTTCAGAAAAACCTTTCTGAATAAGATTAGATTGTTTCTGAATTTTCTGTTAAGAGATTATGAATTAGAAACACTGCTACAAAGAAAAAACAAAGTATTTTTGCAAATCTCAGCACATCCATCATCACAATAAATTCAAAGTCTAGAAAATCATTTTAGGAAATATCTGAATTTAAACAGAACTTTGGTCATAATAATATTATTTTTCAGATGTCTATTGTCATTTCAGGGCTATGAAATAAAGTAAAACAAGTTATATAAAGTTTCACTTTGTCCTTTCAGTTGAGAAAGCTGATGATCTCACATTTGCTAACAATAGGGCACGTTCCAAAGACAAATTGCTGTAAACCTCAAAAATATGTATCAGAGGGCACATTTGATTTTATATCTGGAAAATTTCTCCATCTGTGTAACTGAAGTTTCTATGTTTCAGATGTTGATAAAGGAAGAGAGGTGACACTGGACATAAGGAAGCCTCAAATACTTTTGTTTGTTTGTTTGTTTGTTTGTTTGTTTGTTTGTTTGTTTGTTTGTTTGTTTTCAGCTGCATTTGAAAGATTTATTTCATAATTCTGGGTAAGATGAAAGAGAAAGGCAGATCTTCCTTCTTAATGCTGAAAAGAGTAATTAAAATAATATTTTATGTCTAGCATCATCCTTTCAGAGCTAAAAACTCAAGAACAACTGTTAAGCATACAGACACAACATCAGAAAACTAAATCTACTTATACTGCAAAATCTTATAGGCTTTGAAAGGAGGAGAACAGATTCATCTAGAAAGCCTGTCATTTAGACTAAAACAAATACTACTATTAAGAAGTAGACAGTTAAGGGAGGGAAGGAAGGAAGGAAGGAAGGAAGGAAGGAAGGAAGGAAGGAAGGA
>JAPSGF010000068.1:3699381-3733907 GCA_035772895.1 Perdix hodgsoniae
GGGGGGGGAAGGGGAAGAGAAGAAAAAAGGGGAAAAGAAAAAAAAAAGCACGCCTCCCCCTTCCCCTTCCCTTCCCCCCCGCGACCGGCAGTAAATCGGCTTCTCCGCAAAGCCGGGGCGGGGGCGGGCGAGGCGGGGGCTGTCGCGGGAGGTGCTCCCTCCCCGAGGAGAAACCACCGCCACCCCCAGCGCCCCGGGGAGGGGGGGCGGCCCCGCCGCAGCGCTGCTTTTGGCCGCCCGTCAGCTCGAGCAGCCCGCTCCCCCCCCACACACCCGGGCAGGGTCGAGCAGACAGGGCACGGGGGGGTGACACCTCTCCGTCCTGCCGTGATGCGCCCCGGGGCACGCGTCACAGCGAGCGGGGAGCTCGGCTGGTTGAGGTGCTCAGCGCGGCGAGCGAGAAGTTTGCGGGGGACGCGGCGGCGGTGGCGGGGCGCGGCCAGGAGGTGGCGGTGTGGGCCCGCGCCCGTTGCCGGGGCCGTCCCGCCGCCCGCGCTGCGGTGCCCGCCGGCTCGTGGGGGACAGAGAGGGAAGGAGGGGGAGGAAGGGTGGGGGGGGTGGAAGAAAGTTCGTCAGGCGGAGCGGGGCGGTGCGGAGCCGCGCTCCGATGAAGGTGGGCTGGAGCGTGAAGGAGCGCGTGGGCACACCTCCGTTGCGCCGAGTTAAGCTGAGTGCCTCGGTGGTGGCACGGAGAGCGGAGCGGGGAGCGGCGATGCCGTTCGAGCTGTGGTGGTCGGGTGTTTTGCGTCTCTAGGCTATGTGGGTGGACTGCTGCTGGTTTTACTGCTGGCATCAGTGCATACGTGTGCTTAGATATCTGGCATTTAAAAATAAACCACAAAAGTGTATAAGCATATATATAGTCATGGCCAATAAGTGTTGAATACAATGTTCGTAGAATTCCAGACTGATTTCTGGTTTTCAGTGGTTCATAACGTTGATGGCATATATGCGTATGTTTAGAAGCAGGTGTTTTAGGGAACAAAGCATGACTGGATGGATTTACAAGCACACCAAAATGGAAATCTCTGGTATTTTCTCCTAAAACATAAATGTGACGACCCCTTTGTGTATCTCCTATAAATGGAAGAGCTGTAGTCTATGTTCCATATTCCATGGGGCAAATTATGTTCATCGATTATTAAATGTATAAATTTAACAGTGTAGGAAGAAACTAATTTTCTATCACAGCTGGAAAAGAAGTAATTAGTTCAATTAATTTTGATTCCTGCATGAAAACACAACTTTGCTTTGTAGCACTGAGCTAATTTCGTATGTCTTTTGTTTTTCCTTACAAGCCATGCTTTTAATTTTGCACCAATTAATAGCACATATAGAGACATTTATATAAGTGATATGCAATGAGTATGTGTTATGGCAGGGCATTTCATGTTTCTTTTGCAAATAGTAATGAGTAGAGGGTAGTACTCACTGCCTTATGAATCATATTCCAATGAATCATTAAATACAAGAACAAGAAAACATGCCATGCAGTTTCTGGTAACTCAAAACCAGTGAGGCATGTCATTTTCTAAAGATATTATAAAATGAGACTTAATATTTGATCTAATTGTTCTTAGCATCTTGAAATTATTACTGTTTTGTGTATCAGTGAAGCTGTTATTTTTCTCTGTTCTTATGCCTGTGTATCATATAGACACAGTTATTGTTAGTATGCTGTCTGGAGTACAGACCATTAAGTTGCACCAGGTCTTATAACTGAAATTCAGTTTGGCATCCAAAACACATTGTTCCTCGAGAGGATTCTGATTCATGTCTAGTTTAATTTTTTTTCCCCTCTTTGAATTTAGTGGCCTTTAAGCTTGGTCTCTGTAAAGCATACGTATAGAAAGAAAATAAATTTGTTTTCTTCTCCATTCCTGGAGGGAGTGATTACTTACCTGGTATCTTAAAGTGAAGTGTGGTGCTGTGTCACAGACATCTAGAAATAATACAAATATGTAAATGGAAAAAAAAATCTGTTGTTTTCTCTTGTTCATCTAAGTGTGGTGCTTAGTGATGGAATTCCAGTTTTTAAAAGGCTTAACAATGGAAGCAAATGAAACACGCACACTCAATTAAATAAGGAGAGTGGTTAAATTGATAGGCTCACTGGTGATGCTGTGCTATCGTATTTTTTTTTTCCCGGAAAGACTGTCTTTTTAGTTGTAGCTATGTTCCTGGGCAGTTTATTCCCTATCAAATTTTACATTTGATAAAAATCTGGATTTTAATAAGCATCCTTCGGCTGAAGATCTTTCATGTGGAGATGAAGACGAGGCAGAAAGAAAAGCTGTTTAACTGGAGCTGCGTATTTCATATGTCATAAGAAACAAGGATCTGTTTGACTTTT
Organism: Perdix hodgsoniae; assembly: GCA_035772895.1. Lineage (NCBI taxonomy): Eukaryota > Metazoa > Chordata > Aves > Galliformes > Phasianidae > Perdix > Perdix hodgsoniae. Next base: position 3,701,735 of record JAPSGF010000068.1, read on the forward strand.
TTTTTTTTTTTTTTTTTTAACAAAAGATTGATTCAAGGAACATTCGCTGACTGCCACAAGGAGGTTTGCTCATTTGTTTTTGACACGTTCTCAATAAAACCTCCTCTTGGCCTTTCAAACACGCGTGCTGTTATTTGACGGCTGAATCACATTGTGTAAAGAACAGTTCCACCTGGGTAGGACAGGAATAAGCATCATGCTATAACCAGCATATAATTTAGTCATTCTGTCACTTGAAGACTTGTCATCAAGGTTCAAGATCACTTCAGCATGAGTATAATTGGTTAGTGGTTAGTTGTGTGCACTGGATTATAAAACTGTGAGTCTTAAAAAATAATAATATAAAAAAATACAACCAACAGTAAAAACAAAACATAAACATGAACTGCACAGATCAATATAAGTCTCATGTCCAACTGCAGCCATCCTCTGTCACAGTTCAACTGAGGTGCACTCAAATAATGTTTGTAAAGCATTTATGCTCTGAGCCATTTCGATTCCCACATCTGACAAGGTTATGTACTCAACTCTGTCACCTTTTAATAGTTCTCTAGTTCTCATTGTATTTGTTATAGTAGCCCCCAGATTGGATTGAGGAAAAAAAAAACAACAAACCACTAAAAACACGGACACACGAGATAAGGCCTTGCTGTCTAGTGCAGGAAAAACAAGCTTTATAGGTAATACTCCTGGAAAATTATTTCTATTGAGATGAGGCATAATGTTAATCAACTTTTCACAACCTGAAATTGATTTAAAGTTAGGAAGAGAAAATTGAAAAATACAATTTACAAGCAGTTTGTAGTGCATGGATACAAAGTGGAGGAAATTATTCTGAAGATATTACATGCCAGCTCATCTCTCTTTAAGCCTTATAAAGTAGTGGGGATTTTTTTATTTTTTTTTCTGAATATTTTCATTAAAAATAAGGTGTATATGAAGCATGGTTACTTCGTGTTTTGCATGTAAAACTCATGTGAGGATCTGAATAGAAGCAGCCTGTATAGAAAATGCCTTTTCCTGAGATCTGCAGTGAGGCTTTGCCACAAGCATGGCTAATGCAAACCGAATGCATTAGCACATGCTGGAGTGATCCCTAGCTCGGGATGTTCGTATTTGTGTGGTAATAATCTAAAAATAAACTGTAGCCTCTGATGTCACAATGTACGATTCGTTCTTTCTGCTGTGTTCTGTGCTGAACCCACACGCCACTTAGTCTCATCTATTCTGCTAAGTGGGTGCTACTGACTAGCTCCAGTAGAGGGTTAGGACTTTCCATGCTTGTCTTTCTTTTGTTATTTATGGGCTCACTGAGATTCGCAACTTTGATGGAAAAGTTGAGCCTTTCAAGAGAGGTAAGCCTCACAAGTGAATGGCACTTCTATTAGGAAAAATATTTGAGACAGTACCACAGTGGACTGATTCAGTTCACTCTGAAAACAAGAGCAGTATGTAGCTGTCATCATACTGTTTTTAAAATAGCTTCCTTCAAAAGTACTCTTTTCTATTGCTTGCAAAGATTGTGATAGACTCATATTTAAGTTTGGTTCTTTTAATATAATAATGAAAGATTTGTGAATAATTTTTTGGTTTTTTTTTTCCTAGATTAACCAGCAGCCAATTATAGTTCCATCTTAAGTGGCTGATTTGATTTCATATGCAGACTGAATTAGCTCAACTTTATTTACTTTAAATTGAATTTATTTGTATGTATGATGAAAAATAATGTTGATTTTTAATTATACAAATAATTGAGACTAAACCACTTCCATGCATCACTATAACAGATAATAGATGAAATAGGTGTGACTGCAGTTTTGTGTTTTGTTGGTAGTAAACTGTTGGTGAACCATCTCTTTCAGATTTGCTTTTGTTGAATGTGGTAGGCAAAAACAGGTAGCCTGTTGCTTCTCAGTACCAATAATTTCACAGATAAGGCATTTATTTTCTCTTCCAAGTGAAGGAAGTCACTGTCTTTTTAATAACTTTACTGTAACCAGAAAAGGAAGAAGAAATTTATAAACAGGCATTTATCCCATTGTTGTTTGAAGTTGTCTAATAAACTGATTGCCTTGAAGATACGTATTGTTCTAGTCACTGGGTTACAGGTCTAGTACTGACTGTCTAGTACTGGCCTGGAAGGAACTGAATTTCAAACTTTTGGTATTGTGCTCTTTAGATTTTTTTTCAGGTTCATGATTCTGTTAGGACTGACCAGCCGTGATGATCAGTACCGTTAGGTGGTAACTTTGTGATGTTGTTACCAGATGTCTCTGAGTTGGTGATCAAGCTTCTTTACACACTTTTTAAAGTCAGTCTGGGACACTTAGCGAAAAACAGTCAATTTAGTGGTAACAAGCATTATACTCAAAAACTGTTTAGTGACACCATGGAGAGAGCTCAAATAAATGTTACATTTTCTATAATAAAGTTTACTTTAAGCATTTGAACTGTACTGGAACAACTCGTAATAACTCTTCCATTTTGTAGTTATTTTTGTTTGGTTGGTTGGTTTGTTCGTTGTGGATTTTTTCCTCTTCAAGGCATATGGTGCTATAATTAGCTCTAAATATTATTTGTTAAGTTTCAAATGAAAAACAAACAAACAAACAAACAACATTCTATGAGGGCTGTTCCGAAAGTAATGCCTCCTATTTTTTTGTGTGTTGGCCTATGATGTCAGATGTGGCTGTTGATATGGCAGTAGAGCTTAAATCTTCCCACTAGTATTCCATTACATTTTGTTACCATGTGACAGATGGCAGCAGAGAGGCAATCTGACAAAATGGTGTCTGACATGGCAGCATAGATGAAGCAAAGATGTGGAACTGAATTCTTCCATGCAGAAAAAAGGCATCCACTGACATTTGTTAATGCTTGTTGAACATTTATGGAGATCAGACAGTGAATGTGAGCACACTGAGGCAGTGGGTGGTCCATGTCAGCAGTGATGATAGCATTAGTGGGTCATCTCCACTGAAGATTATATAGCAAAAGTTTTTGTACTTACAGACATGATTCATGATTTTACCTTTACTGATGCTGTAAAAGATTTTCAGATATCTTTTTGAATAAACAAAATCAGTATTTTATTCGTATGGGACCATTTAAGATGTAAGCCACATGCTGTCTAATGTATGATAGGTTTTTACTCATTTTCTTAGTGGATATTGCATAAATCATGAACGTTTACCAACTTGTGTAGCAAACCTAAGAACATAAACAGATTTGTGCTATTAGACCAAGGCTTGTTGGAGTGCAGAGATTTCTGTTGATTTCAAATGGCTTTTGAACATGTCTTATGAGTAGGTAGCATTTGGTATTTGCATAGAACAGAGGAAGTCATACAGCTTAAAAGTTTTCTACCAACGATATGTTAAGTTCTGCTCATGAAACTGCCTTTTTAAAAGAAAAAAAAAATATCAATATGTTCTGAGAAAGTATGCAGGTTCATACCTTATTTGAAGAGCTTGTTGCTGGTGCAGATGACTACATGCACAAGAAAAGTATGCTTTATAATACAGGAGTATGTACTGCTTCAACTCATGTTCTGTTGGTGATTACAAAGACAAATGGATGTACAGGATGTACATGGATATTGTTTTCTGTGATTTCTGCCTGAATTTTGTTTGATTTGTTTTTCAGCAGAAGTTGTGTATTTGTTGGTAACTAAACTGATGGAGTACAGAGATCCCATTTGTTTACCTTTCCATGGAGATTTTTCATTAACTGTGTCCGTGAAGAAATGGCAGTTTTTTAATTTAACTATCTTTGCCATAATACTATATTATACTATCTCTCTGGATTTTCAGTTGTACTGTTCCTATATTAGAGATATCAGTATTATATTATAGGAAGTTTTGAGGAAAAAAATATAAACATCATTCCTCTTGATTCTGGAGGAGTAGAGGAAGAAGAGTTGAAGCTCATGAGAATCATTGATCTATCTGCCATTACCCACATTCTCTGAAATTGGTAACGCATTTCTGAATATGAAGCATCAGCTAGTGAATTATTCCTGTAGGGGATGTTCCCTTCACCTGTACTTCATAGAAGGTGGTTCAGTGCAGTACTTACTTCAAGACAGCATTCATCAAGGCAAAGTATTGCTTCTCAGTCAGACATATAGCACTGATTTGCTGGTTGGAGCCTTCTAAGCCAAATACATATTTACAAATAGTGCAATTATTTATAAATAGTGTGATTATTGAAATCTCTGCCTGCTGCACTTTGTGTCGTCTGCATGAAAGCAAAGGTAAGTTCTCCAAACACAGTGGAGTGAGGGGAAGTAGAACCTTCTGCAAATTATACACAGCTGGACAGATGAGCTGTGGTGCCCGAGGCTGTGAATTTGTATTAACACAGCCAGCAGTAGGTCTGCTACCCGAACTAGAAGTGTTTGGTGTATGTGGTTTCCAATGTGCAGGTGGTGAACTGGGGCAGCAGATGATGCTGATCCACTGGCTTTGGCAGATTAAATATTAGCAATTGTCAAAACTGGATGTTAATCTTGGAGGTGGAGGAAATCTCTTCATATGGGAGCTGGCATATTAATTTCATACATATTGTGATAATAAACATCAACACTGTTAGTTGAAGAACTTATAACAGACAGGTGAATTAGTTGTTTCCATCTAAACAGATAAACAAGGAAATACTTTCTTTAATCTTACATTTACTATGTCTTTCTCAAGCCCCTGTATTTTGGTTTTTGAAGATAAATGCTTAGTGTTTATATTGGTTTGATGTTATCTTTACATACAGATGACATTTCAAATATAGTGCCTTAGGAGTTTGATGATGGAGGTCAGCTGGCACGCCTTTAATGGACAGAGTGAATTAGAAGAGCCAATAAGACTCTACATACTGTTGCTGTGAAAGGCACGCTGCAGTGATTTGTCTGCGTGATCTGGTACAGAGGTTAGCGTAATGCAGTGGGTTAATGGGGCAGTCATCTTTTACCAACAAAAGTCTAAAAGCTAAGCAGTGAATGGAGTAATGATGTCTAAGATGAGGAGATTTTTCTGTCTGTGCAAGATGAGGGAGGAATGTTTCTCGTATGATACCTGCCCTCCTCTTCTTCCCCTCCCTGCCTCCATCCCTAGCTTTGTTTGTTGTTTGTCCTTCCCAGAATTCTCACAGCCTCAAGATGCCTTTCATAGTCAGATAGAATAAACATGCAGTATGTTGGGGACAGATTATGAGTTTCAAAGGAAGGTTAACATGGGTGATTGTCATAGAAAAAGGAGATAATGGAAGAAGAGGGAATAGGATGAGATAAGAATGTAGTTGCATTTGGACAAGTCATAAAAGAGGACACTCACAAAAGGAAGACTGAAAAGTTAAGGATAGGAATGAGAGGAAGACATATGGGGACAGTAAAGATACTAGAACAGGGAAGGTAGAGTACTGAGAGTAGTGAAAATTCAAATAATGTACTCCGAATAGCCTGTTGTAGCAGGATATGAATTGAGACAGACTTACAAGAGGAACTGATGTTTTTGAAGATGAAAGTTTGGCTTTTATCTGAGGATGTGCAATAAAGCAGAAATAGGTTTACTATATTGATGAGGGACAAAATGTGATTCTCAGTGTCATTCTCACTTTGGGTGGATATAGGTTGAACTCTTGAAAGAAAATTATTTTTTTCTGAATAAACTCTGAAAATATTTTTGTTCAAATAAAACACATTAAATATCACATAATTTTTTAATAAAGCCTTCTACAGTGTTATCATCCTCAAGTACATTTCTTTTTAGGAACTTCTTGAGTTTATCTCATCTTTATCAGCTAATAAATCTTTTTTTCTGTTTCATTTCAAACACATTTTGCTGTTGTAGGTTTTTGTTTGTTTGCTTGTTTTTCCAACATGACAAGTGTGACTCTTAACCTGCATTTCCTAAGAGAAATTGCAGTGAAGTGTGTGCACAATGTGAAGAAATTCATTTTGGATTATATACAAACAAGCTTATAAATCTATGTGGGTTTTGATGGTTCTATCACTGGTATGTGGGGGCGGAAAATTTTCTTCATCTTACTCATGTAAATCAGTCAAAGATGTTAAGGTAATAGTTGATGAAGATTCTGCACGTAAGCAGTTGTACCGTTAACTTACACCTAAGTTATATTCCATAGCTATGAATATTCTCTTTGTTCACTTTTTCAAACAAAATAAATCGATGAACCTCTTCCAGTCCAAAATGTTCTCTTTTAAAATAGTAGATCTTTGGTGAGACATAAAGCAGCCAGAATAAATCAGTTTCCCCACAGAGTGTGCAGAGTACCAACCTTCATTTCATGTCCTTAATAAACAAGCTTCCCCTGTGCACATAATGTGACATAATGTGTATGAGACATTTTTCTTCACTTACTCTTAGCTGTGTATTTAAGAGATCAGAAGTATGACTAAGATCTTATTATCACTGTTTTTACATTGTTTTATACTATTGCCTTTAGTGGCACTGTGCCTGATATTTGAGTGTCTAGAAGTATTAATTTAGTGCTTAAAAAACACAGTCATGTTCCAGGATTTTTTTTTTCTTTTACAGCTAACATCTCATCATTTAATGAATTAATTTGCTAGGTACCTCTTTTCAACAAAGGAGAACTTGTTCTCAGTAGAGCAGATTGTTTATCAGTGAGCCATATACATTTGCCCTACTGAATGTATGTGAAATGGTCCATCACAAATTCACATAACTGCATTAACCTTCGTGACAGTATTGCTTTGAAAAGTTAAGACAAGGATAAAAGTGAATGACAGGAAGTGGTGAGATAAAATTCTCTTCTACATTTGTCTCTATTAGATCATTATTCTTCTTAAATAGGATGATTATGTTTTTCAAAATTTAAAGTCAAGTGGGAATGTCTTAAATTTCAAATCCATGTTAGCTTTTCTAATATGTATCCAGATAAGTGAAACTTTCATTTATAGGAGGATGAAAAATGAAATGGAGGAGGAAAAAAAAAATCTCCTACAACCTACTTTATTACCTTATACCAATTTCTTTCTCTGCTTTGACATGCACTAGGATTGATTATTTATATTACATACTTTCTATGAATAAATAAGCACTGAATTTTATGTAAGGAGATAGCTCAGAAGTAATTTGCTAGAAAAGACTGATAAAAAGTTTGGCAGAAGAAGAGCTCAGTTTTTGAAGAGCAATATTTTGTGTTTATTTTCAGGAATGAACATTTTTAGGATACGGAAAAAATAAAGAGGTTAGAAAGAAAAAAGACAAAGAATATAGACTTTGTCTAGACTGTTATGTGCTTTCCAGACTCCCTCATAAATCCTGAGGAATTTTCTTTTATTTGAGGGTGGGAGAGATGGGGTGAGGGAGAAAGATAGGAGCAAATGAATTAACTCTTTGTATTTTTTATTTTATTTTTACTTGGCTTATGTTCTGTAACAAAGGAAATGGTTTTCAGACATCTAGACTGAAAAAAGTGGGGGGAAAAAAAACACAAAAATAAACACAGAAATACACACCATTACTCCCTCAGAAATGCACAAATTTGCAGTTTTGTGGTGGGGAGTGGAGGCAGGGGAAGAGGGGCAGACTCTCCCATGTATCAAGCCAGGAGAAGCGGTGGCAATGGCAAGGGGTTCCTGAAGAGCTTTTTACCCTGGGAGGATCTCCATTGCAGCATGTGGAAAAATGAAAATGAGGAGGATTCTTTTGCCATACTTACTTCTTATCACTGCCTATCCTAAACCATGTGAAAAATTTAAGTAGTTGCTTCCTTTTTTGATGCTATTACTACTGATATAATCTGTAGGTTCAAGAGTTGCAAGATTTATTATTGGATAATAATTATTAATAATTTAAATGGTCATCATCTACTTTGCAGTGCACTATGTTTTCATTTTCTTTGTTATAAGCTGGAGTGTACAAAACAAAAGATAAGAAAGATTAATTTGTCAGGATAGGCAAAACATGCACCATTCTGACTCCAGCAGTAGCTGTTTTCCACAGTCACCAACTGTAACAAAATTAATTGGATTTGTGGCTGCAAGACTGTGAGGTGAGAAACATGATACCTAGAACGTGGGAAAAGCAAGAGAAAAATAATGCTGTGCAGGCTCTGGAAAACAGAGTGGCCTCAGTGGCTTAGGGAAGCTTACAGATGTGCAAATTGCAGGGTATTCATATTTCTGAGTGCTAGGTTACGTGAGACAAAATATGCTATGGCTGTATTCAAGAATCAAAACACCCTGTTAGACCACGTAAGACTAAAATCAGAGATAAACAAAAGAGACAAACAGAGACAAACAGCAAAAAGTGGAGGGAATTCATTAAGTTTACTCCAGACAGTGGCACAGCATAATTATTCATATAATTGGAACCCATCCTTGTTTTTTCATTGTTTTAAAATGTGTATCAATTTCATATTCCCTTACAACTTGTCGTGTTTCATAATGTATCCTTACAAAGGAAGGGATTCCTCTCTTCCTAAGACAATATTTAGCATTTATATGCACTCTGACTTTTTAAATCATCACAGAATTGCCCAATACCCGCTTTACCCAATGCCTCAAGGTATTCCAAAATACAAAATTTAGCCACAGGCAGTAACAACACATACAGGGATTGCTGTCAGATCTTGGTACTATTCCCAGAAATGCTCTGTTCCGAAGGCTGTACTTTGAGGAATGATGTTGTAGGTTCAGATGGCTAAATTCGTTAAGATACTAAGGTAGCACAGCAGGGAGTACAGTTATCCTTGATGCCCTTGGCTTTTGTGATGGCAAAAAACAGCAATGCCTACAGAATTTCTGGAGCTGGATGCCATCTGAATCAGTCTCCCAGTGGTAGCAGAGATTTTTTTGTTCATTTGTTTAATGGTTGATTATTTTTTTTTTTTAATTTATTTTTCCCCTCACATTGTTAAGTCTGGTTTTTGTTTCTTTTCAATAAAAGGCTATACATTGAAGGAACATAGATGTTTCTTAACAGTCCAAGTAACTACTTTCAGATCATGAGATGGGTTGTCCCATGTCTGGATACATCAGGCTACTTATTAGTAGAGGTTGGCAGTTAGGAACTGAGGAAGCTGAGAAATGACTGTTGTATAGATGGTGAGCTCTTCTGTCATGAAGACAAAAAAATAAAATAAAATAAAATAAAATCCACCAACCAACCAAAACTTTTTTACAAAACGTCCTCTCCCCAGCAATTTCTTTTACCACATGCCTCACTCGGTGATTAGTAGTGGATGAAATATTCCAGCAGGACTTTCACAGCATTTTCCATTGTGAACTGTGTAAGTGTTCAGTATCTTTGAAGTAATAAGAGTGTTTTAACTTTCATGAAATGCATACTGAATATATTGCACAAACTAGGAGAGCTAGGAAGAAATATATTTTTAGGTCCATATATTAAGTCTAATAGTTGTTATGCTTCCTTCAGAATAGATACTACTCAGCAGATTAAACTCCCAGTAGGACCAATAAAAGTATATTCAGTAATATTCTTCTAAAGTGTTTACAGAAAGATCTTGCTTGGTTCTCCATATGGAATACATCATCTCCCCTACCACATAGGTCTCCTTTCAAAGCTGTAGATAGCTGTGTTGAAACTAGCTAGTCTTAGACCCTCATTGCAGATTTTTTGGAGAAGAGAACAAGAAAAAACACTTGTTATCGATGTTTATAAGTAATGCTTTGTTAAGATGAATTCTAGTCACTGAACATAAATTTGATCTTGGACCACTGACATTGTTTAAAATATTATGTGTGATTGGCATTGCTGTTCTAAGGCCTTGCCTGAGACACTCATGTTATTTCTACAGTGCTACAGTTGTGGCAGAAACACTTTACATTCTTTCTTCATCATTATTTCTGTTTATGTAAAATTACAAGTATCCTTTTAACATAGTGTACTACTGTTTTCATGGCAATAGTTTTTGGTATTTGACTGTCTGTGTCATTTTCAAACACAATTTTTCATATGAAGGTGTGGGATTTCTGGATGTCTATGCTTGGACACCACTGCTAGGCTGAGGTCTATTAATATAAGATTGTTACTTCACATTACAGGCTTGTATGATCAGGCTATTGGTCTTTTTGAATTTTGATGGCTAGCATGTTTTTCACACATTTTGATTGTATTGTTAGTGGTATCAAGAAACCTAATTCTTCCATCTGAATTTTTCATTCAGTGGTTTTAGTTGCATGTAAAAGATATAATCTACTTTGTTATGTTGCATAGAGTAAAAGAGCTTTTGATGTGTTTGTTATCTACCAGTGCATTCTTTGTGAGACATATGCTGAAAATATGGTTTCTCATAGTGTCTTCTATTATTCTGAATTTAAAAGATGATTTTACTTATTTTTGTAATAGCATCTTTTGGAAATAGTTACGGTGTTTATGTTTTATGATGGCCAAGGCTTAAGAACTTTAACTTTCACCTCTTAGTCATTTACAATTTTTGCTAAACAGAGAACAGTGGAGGTGACTGTATTTTGGAGGTGGCTAAGTGCAATGTTGAACACTTGGAGGACTAAGTTCACAATTTAGTTGCTGGAAATATCAGAAGGAAAATACCGATGTGAGTTTCCTGTTTAAATACATTTCACTTCAGGCACAAAGTTTGAGCTTTCAAAAGCAATAAGAAAGCCAGTACTTTCCATTTTGAGGCAATCCTGAATGTTTTAAACCTCAAACTTCTTTTATCATTATGTATTAATTGCAGTAAGAAATTTTGGAAGCAGAAGACAAACTTCATTATATATAATCATAGTTGAGCATGAATATTTCAATTCTGTAACTCTAATTAATGATAAATACTTCAATTCTGTTTTAAATTTTTGCAAACGATATCAATCAATAGTAGCTAAAATAGTGATTTTGCAACACAGGTCTCTAAATTTGATGAAAACAGTTAATATTTCTCACAAGAAATGGCCTAAAGACATTTAGATATATGCATTTTTTAAATTTAAACCCACTAGAAAATTATTTTTCAAAGAAAAACTCTTGAAATTATAAACAAGAACATATATATACTTCAGATATTTGTTTGTTTAGTGTTCTATTACGAAGCAAAATATTGAAAGTGTCTACTTAAGCTTCAATTGCTTTTATGAATAAAGAGTGTTGTGGGTTGTTTTTGTTTGTTTGTTTGTTTTTATGAAAGCAGTGATTTTTTTAAAAAATAAATTTGAAATAAATGCAAACTCAAATTCTGGGGGAAAAAAAAAAAAAAAGCAACCGTCTGTAGTGGTTCATTTTCTGCAAACATCTGTCATTTGAATGCCAGCTAGGGAGGTTTGTTTTTGTGAGGGCATACATTCTAGTTAGATTTTTCAGTGAAACAGTAAGCAGAATTTCTTTGTGCACAGATAATCAGATAGCGACAATTTGTATTTGCATGTCTGAAAGTGGTTACATAACAGGAATCTCATTCAAAGGAAGAGGATCTGTGTTCTCTCTAGCTACAGTTCTTTCTCAGTACCTAAACTTCACTTGCAACTTCAGAGAGTATTCACAAAAAAATGTTAGGCCTTTCCCAAAATGATGCAGTTAGGAACAACATTAACAGAAACACTACCAGAAACAACGAAAAATATTTCACCTTTACATCCCATGTTATACTGAGCAGGATTTGTTAAGCTTCATATTAATTTTGATTGCATGTATATGTTTCTGTAGACTGTGTGTACTTGGAATAGTGCATCTGCAATGTGCAGGACTGTGCAGTGTGTAGCTCCAAGTTACATGCATATCTAGACTCAGTATACTTAGCAGCGCTACATAATTACTACTGTTCAGCCCTGTGGGTATTGAGCACTTTGATCAAACAGAAAGACCTCTGACATTCAGCTTCTGTGACTTGAAGTATTGTCTTTGCAAAGTACTACAATATAATATGTGACATACCAGCTTCTTCAGAGTTCTCATGGTTTCTCTATATAACTCTTAGGATTTATCATTAATTCTTACAGCTTCTTGAGGTAAAATTTGTCTTATGTTTTGCTTCTCTGTGAGAGACTTCTAAAATATGTTTATCTTTAATACTATATTTGAAAATTTGTAATAGTTATTATTGTCATAGCTATGTTCTTAGGTGCAAACTGTAACTTTTCAGTAGCAACAACCGCTCTGTACATTTACCTGTGTCCTGTCAGAATTTCCTCCCAAAATCATGTGGCCAGTACAAGGCTACAGCCTCATTTGAGACAGCAGTTATGAAATACAGATACTTAGATTGAATTCTTCAGTCTGCTGATTTCGTAAGAAATTTTATTGATTTCGGAGGCCTTTAGATCAATCACTCAAGGCAACTCTGGTCTTTCTTCGACTTTTGGAACTAAAGTAGTAAAAGGTTAACGTATTCATAATTTAGTCTTGAATATCTCTGTTCTTCCAAGTAACAGTTGGGCAGTGAAGACAGATAATTGTAAAGAGGGTGGGGATACTGGACCCAGAACAATCATAAATTTGTTTTGGTTATGACCTGTAATCAACAACATAATATATGACTTATTGCAGGCACTGACAGCAGTGAGCAAGCAAGTCCTTCTCTGCAGGGCTGCTCTCAGTGAGTTCTCCCACTATGCATACATAACTGGGATTGCCCTTGGACATGTTGAACCTCATTAGATTCCCATAGGCTCTTACCAAGCCTGTCAAGGTCTGTTCAGTGTCATTCCTTCCTTCTATCTTATCAACTGAATCACTCAGTTTGATGTCATCAGCAGACTTTCTGATGGTGTACTCAGTCCCACTGTGTAGACTGCTGACTGAAAGTGTTAAAGTGCACTGGTCCTATACAGCCAATTCCTTATCCATGGAATAGTACACCTTTCTGACAGAGTGGAATTTGTAGGGACTAGTCTCAAAACACTTAACCATCCCAGGCTCTGTAGTGGGGTAGGGGCTCTGATTAGCAGACATGTCCAACCCATGGCTCAGGGGTGTATGCAGTGCTGTCTAGCTTGCAATGCAGCCTGCCTTTTGTCCCTGCCAGCTCTTCGTCACGGAGTGGCTCCAGGCATGCACCCATCACTCAGCAACACCCAAACTGTCAGTGAACTATTAATGCTGTGTAGAGTGAAACCAGGGCACAGGGAGGGCAGTGCTGTGCAGTGCTGACTTAAGTGATGGCAAATAATTTGTTTGCATTTTGATACATTGGCTGAACACAGTGCTCTGAGCAGTGAAGAATGTGCAGCCGTGCTCTCCAATTTGATGAATAGGTTTTAAGATTGCAAAAAAAACCTGTCAACTTATGTTTGTGACACCATTTTCGGTTGATATAAATACATGACCTGTACATTTTCAAATGGAATGTACAGAGTTGCAATCAGATATTCAATTCAAAAATCTGATCATGTCTCTTTACCAGACTTTCGTAATCCCTCCATTACCAGTGAAACATATCCTTCACTTCATAACCAAAAATTATTCATGGCATTGCATTTTGGCAATACATGCATTTGTGAATAATTGTCAAGGATGAAGTACAGAAATAGTACAATTTCATCAAAAATCTCCAATGAACAGCTTGACAGCTCACTAAGAGCTGCAACCTCTGTCATCAAACTAGAGTGATACATTCGTTTCACAAAAACAGTCACATATCCCATTTGTTTTACGCTTTTTTTCCTCTTCAGTAGTGCATGTGTAGGGACAAGTGGGAATAAAGTTGAAGCACTCAAGGATTCCTGAATCTTCTAAAACACGCAACATGAACCATGCAAACGTGAGAAAGTTGCCACTTCAACAGTGGTCTCTGACCAACTAGACTATATAAAAGTGATAGTGTGGAAACATGATTTGATTTCAAATCCAGTCCATAATGCCAGTTTAGTGCCTTGTCCCACTTGGTAGGCTGTGAGGGAGATGCCCTTTTTATTTTAGTGAGGGATTTCCAAGATCTGCAGAGTCATGCACTGATGAAGCCGCTGTGACTTAGTTACTTTAGTGACTCAGGGTCTGTAACAAGGTTAAACAATCAAATAATTTATTCAGTTTACTTTCCTCAATATTCTACAATAATGAGAGCTACATGAAATCACAAATTTGACAAATATGATAGCAGTAAAAACCACGCTAAACAGCAAAACTGGGCAAATTCGTTAACAGAATCATACTTAAGACAAGGATTGGTGTGTCTAATTGGTACAATCTTGGAATAGAGTACAGAAAGAAATAGGAGGTAGATAGGAAAATGAAGAAAAGGAGAAAGAAGTAGATAGATATAAATCTATCTTAGGATCAGATGATGGGGTCTTCAGTTCTACAGTTTGAGGGTGTTCAATCCTTATGTTCAATCAAACATAAGGTAAATATGCACATTCATCTTTATATAGAACAGCCTATCTGAAGGAGGCTGCACTGCAGGTCTGTTCTCAGTAACAGAGAGAGCATAGTTTATTTTTCTGTCCCAAAAATTCTATCTCATCTGCTCCTCCTTTATTTTCTCCTAAAGATCAGAGAAAGAGATTTGTCATATTACAGTCAAGACAAGATCCCTTTTCTCCTTGTCCACTTATGCACTCCTACGGGCTTTTTCTGTAAAGTTTGTTTCTAGCCACTCAGCACTCAGCATGTCTTGATGTCCAGAGTATTTCCTCCCCAGGTACAGGACTTTGTGCTAACATTTTTGAACTTAATGAGGTTCCTGATGGCTTATTTTTTTTAGCCTACTGACATCCTTCTGGGTATCAGCACAATCCTCTGGTGTATTAGACACTCCTAGCTTTGTGTCATGAAACTTGTGGAGGGTACACGCTGCCCCATCATCCAGGTCATTAATGATGACGTTGAACAAGATTAGACCCAGTACTGACCCTAGGGATACAATGCTAGTTACTGTCTTCTGGAAGATTGTGTGCCAGCACCAGTCTTACTGGTTTAGACATTCATTCAGATTTCTGTCCATTTCAATTCATTCAATTGCGTATCCAGCCCATACTTCATCAGTTTCTCTGCAAAGGTCATATAGGAGACAGTTCTGGAAACTTCACTGAAGTAGACGGTATCCATAGCTCTTCCCTTGAATACCAAGGCAGTCTTTTCATCACAGAAGTTTATCAAATTGGTCAGTTATGACTTCTGTGTGATTGTATGCTGTGTGATCATGACTGCCTTCTTGTCCTCCATGTGCTGGAAATGATTTCCAGGATTATCTGCTACATCAGGTAAATTTGGGATTAAGAAAGAATATCTAGATGAATCTGTTTAATCAGTGCTTGAATGCTGTCTACCACAGTGGCCTTTTTAAAATTCTTCCAAGATGATCCTTTTGGATTGCTTCTGTATTTTGAGTTTGTTCTGCTCTTCTCTCCCAACACTCTCCTAAGCTGTCTCTGTGATAACATTGTTCATTCTTTTCCGTCAATCATTTTGAGAAGAAGAGTGAAAAAGCACATTCCCTATTGTCTAAATGATGTGGATTTTAGTTGCTTCCTCTCAGCAAATAGAAAACCTATTTAAAAAAAGGCAAATGGAACCACATGTATTACATTTTATAGCATGCTATCAATGCTAAGCCTCAACCAGTCTAAATAACTTTATGTAATTTACCTGATGGTTTTTATGTAGGTCTGTGAAGGATGTGTTTATGTCAACCCTTATCTTATGGTGATAATCCCTACTCCAGTAAAAACTACTTAGAACAAATAAATTTTTAAATACCTTTTGAAGAAGAAGGGGCATGGGATGGAGAAGGAGAGAACATGTCAAAGTAAATGATAGGGAATTATGTATAACGGTCAAAGGCTGAATATAATGATGACCACCTCTATATATTTCCTGCAGTTTTGCAAATTCATTTTCATCTGTTTGTGTAGATGTTAAGAGTCTTTCTTCATCACCTTGGCTCCAAGCTGAATTTGTGGAATAAAAGGTGACTATCTGCTTCAAAATGTCATTAATTTAAACTCCTACTGTAGATGTCCTGAATTAAGGCAACTCATTTGCAGTGAAATGTCTGAGGATGCATGTTGGTATTGCTCTCTCACTCAGTTGTGTGGGCTTAGTAACCTGTAGTTGAAAGTCAATGGTAAATGCTGTTTCTGCTCTAAACCATCATTAAATGTTGAATAGGACTCACCTGTATTTAGTAAGCAACTTCTGAAGTAATGCCAGTATTCTTCTACTTCAACCAGCTAATTTTAATACTGTATTATGCTGTGTCTCACTTATCTCTATAGTTTGCTTAAGGTTTTATGACTAACTTCTTGTTCATATTTGCAAGATATCAGTCTGTGTGGCAATGCTTGTAACTTGCAGGACACCAAGAGTAATGGAATAATAATGCATACATTTTAGGTGGAAGTTTATCTTTGTGCAGAATTGTTAAATAACACATGAAAATTAATAGTACTTTAAAGGCAAAAGCCTTGATACCCTCTGCATTTAATCTTGGATAGTCCATTATCCCTGTACAATCTGAACCAAATATGGTTATAGGACTGTAGTGGATTAGCTTTGGCTGACAACCAAACACCCATCCCAGTTAATTTTCCACAAATTGAATCTGTTTTGCCTGTGATGGTAATTGGTAATCAATCTCCCTGTCTTTATTTCAATCCACAAGTTTTTTCATCCTTTTTTCTCTCTCTCTCAATGAAGAAGGGGAATGAGTGAGCAGATGAGTGGGAAATTGGCTGCTGGCCAGAGCTAACCCACCACAAAGGTTTTCTATTTACTATGTTATATATAAAGCAGAAAATAACCTTTCAAAATCAGTGGGAACACTTGGACTTGGAAGGCAATTTTTATTGTATTTCATTTTTGATTCCTTGTTTTTAATACACAATCTTGTGTTATAATCTCAGTTGGGTAATCTCAAATTTTAGTAAGGCTTGCAAAAAAAATTAGTATCAGTCATTTCATCAGCTGATGCACTTAACAAAAAAAAAAAAAAAAAAAAAAAAAAGACGTTTTGAATGCAGAAGATGGTTCCTTAAGTGACTATATCCAAAGCCACAAATGGTACACTAAACACAGGGTTAACAACAGCCGTTCTAAAGAAATGTAGATGGGAACACTTTCACAATATAAGAAACGTGTCAGATATACTAAGTGAGAGGTAGTGCTTCTTTTACAGAAAGAGGTGCTAAGAAGGTGGCTCAGTCATGTCAAAAGTACTGAAGATACATTATTATAATACATAAATAAAGTGAAGACCTTGGGAAGAGATGGAGACAACAGTAAAACTCATGTCACTGTAGAGTCTGTAATTTTGAGAAGCTGTCGGAGTACTGGCCTAAGCAATCCAGTGTTAGGTTTATCGTGGAGATTTTACAAAGTTTGAGTAGAGAAGCTCGGAAACTTTCAGTAACAGAAGAATGCTATAAAACAAGCCAGTGGTAAGTAGCTGTTTCCATTCTTGACTGATAGTGTGAATTTATTCTGCTGCAGTGTTTGAGTCATTTTTTTGTTTGTTTGTTTTTGTTTCATTTTTTTTTGTTTTGTTTTTGTCTTTTTTTTTTTTTTTTTTTAAATTACATAGTTTCCATGGAGTTGGCTGGGGGAAAATGTATCAGAGGTTTAGGATTGGCAGATGTGGGTCATTCTGTTATGGGAAATGATGGCTGTCTTAAGAGAGATGAGCTCTGCGTTTGTTTCACAATGAGAGTCTAGTTTAATTTGATATTTTTTTATATATGATCATTTTACTTGCAGTTGTGAATTTGATGTGATTGTGTCATGGCATCATAGGGGCTGGTGGCTCTTTGAGGACTGGAGGCCAGGAGCACTAGAGGTTCTCCATGGGGGCTCAGGAGCCTTAGCAGTCAGTTCCATCCCACTACCCCATTAGTAGACTCAGTGGGGAGGGAACCAGCCTCAGAACCAAGCACCTCCCTGGGGACCAGAGGTGGGCCAGTGGGTGAGTCCATGTTGGGGTAGGACAGGGCTCTTGGGAGCTGGTGGCCACAGGCAAGTGTCAGGTTTGGAGTGCTGTCAAGGGACTGTAGGTAGGGGCTGAGGGTTTGCTTGGGGACACGACAGGCCAAAAGATTTTCTCCAAACATTTGTTTCAAACATGCAGTATAGGTAGGATGGATGCTATAATTTGGTTTAATAAAATTTTAATTTCATAGTGTAAACACTTTGAAAGCTCAGTTTTTAGATAAGGAAATCTTAGAACTTTTAGAGATATTTTTTGCTAGTCAACACTCTGCTTTATATATCATTTTCCAGAGAGCATAGGCTGTGGTGTCTCACTCAAGAATCTGCAGCCAGCTTGTCAAGATTGAATTGGATTAACTCTGTCTTCCTTAGTTGGCCTCACTATGCATGCTCTGCATGCTGAGAAAATGTTTAGATAGTATAGGAATGAAAATTTATGCAGCTAGCTTGGAAGAAAACCTAGGAGCTGGAGTTCTGAATTCTGTCTGTTTGCTGTATTTAAATTTCTCTTACCTTATACTACATGTTTTTGGGAGCAAGAAGGAAAAATAGCTTAGTCGCTTATAACTGTAGTGTTCAATGATTGAAAATAATTATTTCTGATACATAGGAAAATTTGTGCAAGGGTAAAAAAAATTTCATTTATGAGAAGATTTTCCTGTATACATTTTAATTGAATTTTCATTCATTGCAGTCTTTCTAGCTATGAACATTTGAAGGAAGAGAATTTCTTTGTGAATTACCTAAGTTCTTAAAAAAAAAATCATAAGGGAGAAAGGCAGATACATTTATCAGAGCTTGCTTATGCACAGAAAGGCGTACATGATTTAATCAAGGGTTATTGCTTTACCAGTAATAACTTGGAAGTGACACAAATAGTCAACATTACTTTGAGCATAGCAAGAGCTTTACTGTAATAGCTGTTTAAGTGCCTTTCAGCACATTTCTTGCTGTTACTTTCAGAAAACAGAAATGATATTAAAAGGCCCAAGGAGACTTAACTATGCTTGAAGTGAGGACTGAATAGATGATTTGAACTCTGTGCCACTGGGTGGATTATTCTGTCTTCTGTTCATCTGGTTCTCTATCTACCATCTCTGAAAGCTGTACCTTGACAGGCTTGAGGGTTATTATGTGGAGCTCTTGCTGTTTCAACTGATCTTTAATTTTCAGTGTGTCTCAGCATGATCTTGAAGCTCTTTTTGGATTCTATTCCTTTCACATTCGGCTTGTCCTTAATCTTTTTTTTCCCCTAGATTTCTCTTTTCCCCTCCCTTTCTCCTGTCTTTCTCCTTTGTTGTATCTTGTCCTCCTTTTCCTCCTCCTCCTTAATCTCAGGCTTGGCTTTTCTTCTTGACATGGGATCAAGCTTTTCTTTTGACACAGGACTGGCACTCTCCCTTCTCTTTGACCTTAGACTTAGCCTTTCTTATGTCTTTTATTTTTGTTATATTTTATGTTCTTTGCTGGCATTGCTACTTTCTGTCTTGGAGTTCCTCAAAGGGGATTTGTCATTTCATATACCATTCAGAATTTCTTAACATAGCAAATCACACTCTTTTGCATTATCAGCAATTCTTCTATGTGTATTACTGTCCTGAGCTCAGGCTTCATGAGTTTAATTCTTCCTGACTTGTAGTAGCAGTTTGCAAGTTCTTCAGAAGGCTGATTTTTGTTGTTGGTTTTCTGTTCTTGTTTTTGTTTTGTTTTTGCTTTAGAATTCAGACTCTGTCTAGCATCATTATTTCCAGCCTGCATTTCATTTATTTATCTATCTGTTTATTGGAGAGAGGGAGTTGGTTGGGGTTTTTGTTTTGCTTTGTTTTGCTGTTTTTTTTTTTCTCCTCAGCATTTTTTTTCTTTTTCCTTTCATTACTCTTTTTAACTGCAGTATTAATAGGCTTGTCTGCAGACATGTTAGGCTGAAATTTTCATCCTTTAAGCCGTGAGATTTCCATTTGTTAACGTTGCAAAAATCTTCATATTTCCTAATGAAACATGTATTACATCATGTTTACCCTTATTTTTCTGGTTAGAATTTTTTAATCTGTTTTATCATATATTATATCGTCATTTTGATGCAGATAGCTCTTGGCAATTCAAATGTAATTCACATGTGAAATGAATTTTCTTTTTTCCAGTCTTATTAGAAAAGATTAGTACCTAGATACTTTTGAAGGCAAGATTTTTCAAGAAATGTCAGTTTTATTTTGAAAAAAAAGGTACCTCTGCAAATTCACCTCGCTTGTTCCTAGGTGCCATTGTGCTTTATAAAGAGCTTCATTCTTGCTTGCTGGAAAGCATCCTGTGGTGATGGCCTCATCCTTTCAGTTTCTGTGGTATTGTGGTTGGTAGCAGCCTTTTTTCTCTGAAGAGCAGACTGATTGTCATTTATGTTAGGCTGTTCTACTGACTTTCTCTGTTCTTCTCTGGCCTCTGCTTGGGTTTATCCTGATCTTGCAGACCTTGCACGGATTCATATATTCCTATTCTTTCTTTTTCTTGTAGCTTATCACTGAAGCCACCCACCTGTCCTGTGGGATATTCTAGTTGCTTGTGGCTGAGGATTCAGTCCTTCACCTCTGACTTCAGAGGAGTGTCAGTCTTTTTCTGCTTTATTTGAGTATACGACCACAAGAAGATCCTTATGGGGCAGGCAGAAATCAAGACCAGAGGCACAAGTAGGTTCAAAAGTGTAACTATTTAAGGAAGGAGGTGAAGCAGAAGAACATGAGAAAACTGTGATGTTAGGGAGAGAGCAAGGAAGTAAAAAGCATCATGAGTTCTACTATATATTTCTGATCTGCTTGAAGACAAGGAATATAGCTGGGAATGTTATCATTTAGGGAGACCGTGTAGATGAGAGATTTCCTGTCTTTTTCTGATGTGTTACTATTCATTAATGTTGAAAAAATAGCTTCCCCCAGGAGGTTTTTCTTGTTGGCTGAATTCCTCTCTCTTGTCAGAGAGAGAATTCCTGTACATTTAGCAAGGTAAAAGATCCATTTCATAACCTTTTCACTGCTTGATACTTACATTTGTTTTAAGCGAAGGCATTAATTTACTATTGCTCATTGCTTAGATATCTGTAAGTCAACACTATCCCAATATATGCAAAAAGTGGGTGGTTTGATTTATTGCTGAAAGCCCACGTTCTTTGAATGGTCTTCTACCATTAGGGATGCCTATTTTCCATACTAATATATAAAATAGATTAAAATGTGTAATTATTGTAATGGATGCTTTTAAAGATTAATTTAATGCTGCAAAGACTCTGTTTATAATGCTATATTTTGTCATGTTATGAATGTAACTGCTCCTACCAGAGTTACCATAGTCCAGCCATATTGATGAATAGAACTGAGCATCACAGAACAAATAAATAATCCTACTTTGTAACTGGATATTGCGAAGAGCTATCAGATGTTTTGAGGATGTCTAGAGAAAGTGGGCAATCGTCAAAAAACAACAAAAAAATAACAAAAAAAAAGCATCCCTACATAAAAAAACACTTTTTTTTTTTTTTCATGAGATAGAGCTTTTGTTTCTCATGTATTATATTCAGTTAGAAAACTGAAAATATACTGACAGAACATCAGTTCTAGTTGTTTTTGAGTTGTGTTTCTTGCCTTACTTATAAAATCAGTTAATGTTAATATCATCCTAGGAATTGAACCAAATAATTAAGCTTAAATCAAGTAACTTTAAAACTAGGATGACTATAGTGCCATCAGATTTAATTTACCTACAGTCTCTGCACTGACTGGTGACCAAAAACAAAAAAAAAGAAGGCGTCAAGAAGTAAGATTATAAGGACTGCCAAATTCCCTTAACATTTCTATTAGACTTTTGTAAAATAATAATAATAATAATAAAATAAAAATCATTTGTTACAAATATAGAGAAAAAATGTCACTTTTAAAGAGGAAATATGTATTGAAGACTTCCATGTTTTTATCTTACAGCTTGAGTACTGGTCTTCTGACATGTGTATATTCTTCCACAAGAGCATACTGGTAGAAAAAAAGTGCGGTATTTGCTGTTCTTTTTTAAAATTAGGGAAATAAGTTATAAATAAGAGGCATAATCTATGTGAGCAGTGAAATCTCCAATAAAAACAACACTGTCATATGGATAGATTTAAGACATTATCATAGCTTGGAATAAAGAATGCCCTAAGCTTCAACATTATTCCTCAAAGGGTGTGTATGAAAATGTGTACTGCTGCCTGGTTTCCTGTATGATAAGTGTCCAGATGGACACTTTCACAGTTTAGTTTGAATGTTTCACACATACTTTAATCATAAAAAATTGTACTTGATTCTGTGTTCCTAAATTAGTTATTTTCAGGCTGGAATATCCAACCAGACTGAGATATTCGACCACAGGTACATACTTCCAGTTTCTGGAGGTAATCATCTTAGTTACATGGGATTGAGAATTTTGTTTGCAGCTGTTCCAATGAATAGCACTTACCATGAGTGGTTTGGCTGTAGTAAGTAATATATATATATATATACACACATATATATTCAGCGTGATTAAGATGGCAGTATATGACAGTAGCATTTCATTTACACTTTATTTTGGTCAAAAGTTAAGTACAAAACCTGATATGGAATAGTAGTAAGAATGGTAAGATTACTTTATGTCCTCGCTTTCACCCGTCATTTGTTTTGAAATTATTCTTTTCATTTAAGATTTTTGTCTGTATTGACCAAGATAGTAAAAATATGAATAAATGATATGTAGTATCTTGTTGCATTAAGAGATACAGACAAACAAAAAACAATATGAGTAGCATATGCACAGTGCCATAACTGTGGCTATGCTGATTTTTTGTGAGGAGTATTTCAGCTAATGCAGTCTTCAAACAAACCCAAATTATTTACAGTAACTTTTTTAAATGTTATGCTTCGAAGTTTAAATTCCAGTGTCTCAATGTAGTCCTCACAGAGGAGACTATTGGCAAATATTGGTAGTTAATCTTTCTAGGTATCTAAATAGATAGTTTATTGATAAATAAATTACCAATTAAAATGTCATTTGCAGTATAAGCTCCAGTTGTGAATTACTGATTGTTCAAAAAGAAATGTCTGGTACACGTGTAGTGTTTTTTCTGGTCATCATTACTTATGTAGAAAACAAACAAAAAATAATACTACATTTTTGTGAAAGATAGTTAAATCCAGGTAAACTAATTGAAATTCTTGAAGTAAACCATGCTCACCTGAGATTCAAATATCTAAATCTGATTGAGGATCGGATGAGAAAGTGCATTATTGCTATTTTTCCGTAATACTTTCTGCTAAAGTCTATAATATATAATTTCAATAAATAATAACTGTCACATGATTTAACACTTTCCATTTGAACATTTACAACATATGCTTAAATAAATATTTTAATAATAATAAAGTAAAAAAAAATTTTTTCCTTTACTTATCTTAAGGTAATTCCCTTAATTTTCTTTCCCTAAAATGAGTACCTCTTTGGTTTAAAGTACTAAAGGAAATTTTACATGAAAGATTGATATGCACAGAAAAGAACTTTCTAGTAATTGTTATGCTAAACATGAATAGATTATCATCATATTTTTATCTTCTGATTATCTATACATATTTAATCAGAAAATCAATATTGCAGGTAACATCATAAGTGTTTTTTTTTATCACCAATTGTGACTAATAAGTCTGCTCTTTTTCCTTCTTTTACTGAAGAGCACCTTATATTTCTTCCTAACAGGCAAAGTTTGTGCTATAACTAAAATGACAGCATGCTGCCTCCTTTGGGAGGATTCTGAAGGTTTCTCAAAGATGCAACACAGTGGTAAGTACTAAAATTATGGTCAGAACAATATTGTTCTCTGAAAAATATATTACATAGATGAATAGCAAACCTCCTTTGCTGATGTCCTTAAATCTATTTGAAATATGTGTTTGCAGTATATACTTCCAGTTAAAATGCTTATGGTTTGTCATGTGTTCATACAATAAGACCTGGAATGCAGTCCATTCTAAATCGTAATGCTGCTTATATGCTTATTCCTGGTAAGCAGGAATTTTGTATATTTTTCAGTTCTGGAAATATGGAACTGTACCAGTGTGCAGATAAAAGATACTGGATTAAAGTTGGCTATTGTGATACTGATAGTCAGGTTTGAGTTAGACATGAGAAGACATATTTTTTTCTCTCACTTAATTTGTAAAATATGAAGTCACATAGTACACATAGACAAACACAGATATGTGCAAATGCGTATACATATGTACACACATTTATACATTCCTATGATATCCAGATGAAATATGTAACAAAGATTTAGATTAGAAATCTATGCATAGACTTTTAAAAAACATCGGCTTTATCTAACAGTCTTTCTTTTGTACTAGGTCTGGTTTATTGATTGATAATAAGGAAGGACATACACAGATGTCTAGAAAAGTTAATCTAATGGCATAGAACTTCCTTCTCACATTTTATGCCCTGTAGGCTTTGAAGAAGATGAGATGTTTTTCTCTAACACCACCACTGCACCAGATGCAGCTTCAATTCATCTTTGGGCCCTAAATTTTGGGAAAAGAAATAGCAATGTGTCTGATATGATAATAGAGTTGTGAATAAGCAATAATTCAGAGTATGACAGACTGGTTATGAGATGAGGGTACCATTATGTGAACTGTAAAAATCAGACAAAGAAAATAACAGCTTTGTAAACTCTTGTGATTTTTGCATCACTGAACCATGTTTATTCCAATTTGTTGTAATTTAAATGTAATACAATAAAAAAGTTGATGAATAGGAGCCTGTTTAATAGTTTAGCATCCATGCTGACCACAGTCATAGCTGAACTCTTAGTGGATATTATAATAATAGTATACGTATGCATGAATACATACATAAGATTCAATTACCCACTCTCCTCGGAGAACTTGTGATTTTGAAAAGAATCAGGAAAAAGGAAAATAATCTAAAGAATGCAAAGCTAATACAAATACAAACACAGCTGAATTTAAAGTCAAAATAATCAGCTGATTTTTTGAAACTGACAGTTCATGTTTAAAATTAGCTACAGCCAGGTCCCAAGAAGGGGCAGAAAGTCTAATAATCTCAAAATCTATCAGAGTATACTGAGATAAATGACAGAAGGTGAGAAGAATCTGGAAAGAAATCTGAGGGATGGTGTGATTGTAGTTTTCAGTGTTTTCACAGCATGTTGTTTGTTTTTCCTAATAACACAAAGAAGGAAATTCATGGAGAATCAGAAGAAAGGGAAACAAACAAAATTTGAAAAGTGAGATAGAGCCTACTGATCTCTGTATTTTAACCCTTAGACATCAGAAGACATGTGCCTTTTGAAAGTTTCCTTGCTTATGTGAAGTGATAATTGGACTATACTATATAAACCAAAAGAATAAAAATTGAAGTTTTAAATCTACTTCACATTTATTGCAGATCCTCTACTTGCTGGTTTCTTGAAGTGTAAGTTGTCACAACCATATATGTTCAATTGCCAATCCTAAATTACTCACTACAATCACAACAGAAAGATTCTAGTATATGCTAAGGAATTTGATATTTTGTCTGGAAGAAGATTTTGTTCTAATGGAAAGTTGTCAAGAAATGAAATAGATCTGAAGGTTTTAAGAAGAGAGCACAACCCAAACCAACTGAGATGGTATATTTGTAGTGGAGAGCAGGGAACCATTTGCACGATCAGAAGAACTGTAAGAGTAGTGGGAATCATTATCAGTGTTTTAAAAATAATAGTTGTTATGACTTTTGCTGTATTGTTCTGTTTATATGTAAGGAAAATACATGACGGAGTCCCTGCGCCTTGACAACTTTTACTATTTTAATGCTATCATTCTCATTCAGAACTCCTGCTAAAATTCTTCACCATAATCCTGCAATCAAAATGATCCTCCTCAAGGAGAAAAAAGTGCAATTAATGTTTAGACTATGCAAGCAAGTACCTGCTGGCAATGTCCAGTATAGTAACAAACATTAAACCAAGTAAATGATCCTCATATTTTGATCTTACTTCACAGGTAGAAGCTAGTTTAAATGGTAGAATTTCATTCTAAAATCCTGACCTGACAGCTGACTGTGCAGATGGAGCCCTGTGGTAATCTGTGGGATGCTGTGTAGTTTCTTTGATGTAGCCACATGCTTACATACTGTCAGATTCTTTATCATGGTCTCAGGCTCTGATCAAGCCTTTTGCCTTGTATCATTTATGGTAACAAATGTGAAGGAATAATGAAGCCTTCACTTTAGAAGGCAGGAATAAATCACTCCAGTTCTAATCATGAGAGTTTTAGGAAATGGGTCATTTTTTAGCTGTCTGAGGAGAGCCAGGGCACAATATAACTCCTTCTCAGATCTCAGGATTCAATGTGGTTCATCAGAACCTTTGCTTTTCCTCCTATTGTCATGATTTATGGCAACAAATGGTAGCACTCTCAGCTGGACAATGCAAAGTCTTGTTAAACAGTGCTTTCATTGGATGATTGGTAAATTGAACCTTGGCAAATTACGTGTAGCAGTCTCAATAGCTTTATGACATCCCTGATGCTGTGGTATGGGAATTTGAAGTGGCGTATCCATTCTTTCTTTTATTGCAGTATTTATGTGTTTCAGTGTGACTTACCTAACTATTTAAATGTAGACACACTGTAATGATTTCCAACAAAATGTAGATTTCTGAAGAATCCAAGTAGTCTAGATCTATGCAATTATGATGTAACATTCACAAAAACATTCCAGAGGATTAAATTTATTTCAGGTGGCAGTACAATTAAACATATTTAACACTTTTGCCTAAAATAATTAGTATGAATAAAAAATAAAAATCTGACACGTTTCCTTTAAAACTTTAAGATGTATAAAAACAACTGATATTTTAGACAAGTAGTTTGAACTATTTACAACTCGTGCATTATTTAGAGCATTGTACCACAGCAATAACAAAGGACTTAAAATTATGTAATTTCTCTATTGTGCAGACTGGATGTCTAATTGTAGTTCATGGAATCACAATTAGCCATCCAGTCTGTATAATACTGAAATATTCAAGCAAGAAAAAGAAATATAAAATAATCATACTGTGTACTTTGTATAGGCTGCAAATTTGAATAATTAGAAATATATTTTTTTAATTCAGTCATATTAAATCCGAAGAATTTGAGTGCCAGATATAATATATTTAATTATATATATCAATATTTAAATATTTTTATATTTTAATTAATGCTTCAATGGGAACATGTTTTATCACTGTGACTCATAAAAATTAAATGTACTGTACTGAACAAGTAGTGATGTTGTATCAGCTTGTGCTGATAATTTTTAACCTAAGGAGTAAAAAAATCCACCTCTTTTTGCTATAAAAAATAGAATAGTATCCTTTGACTTTTCCTTACTGTAAATAAATTACATAGAGTGTTGTTCTTCATGCTAAGTTCACAACATGCTGTGTCTTCGCTGTGAACTACACAACTGTCATGTTTTGTTTGGATATCTCAGTAGTATGACAAGTGAGACTTCTACATCTTTTGCAAAATACCATTTTAGCTCTGGAATCATCAGCTTTAGTTTCTAGAGTTGAAGGCAACCGTATAATGTAATCCTCTTAATACATGTTATAGCACAAGTTATGATAACTGTGGCCATGTTTATTAAACATGTAAGAGTCTCAAAGTAAACGGTCTTCTATATACATGACAGATAATTTTTAACACACATGTAGTACTTTAAGAAAATCAGCATAGGACCTGGAATTTAGGGAGAAAGGTGGAAAATAAATCTAGAATTTTAAAGTTTTGTTTTGGTAAATTTTTAAGAAATTAAAGATGAAACAGAAGGATCCCTTCTGTTTATCACATAGTTGTTATATCAGGAGAATTTAGCTTTTTGGATCTTTGTAATAGATCAGGCTGCTTAAACACAGACTTCTAGTGCAACTTTAGGAGTCCTGCACTACTCTGTTATACTTCCTGAAGTACTCTATAAGCCTCCTTTCTTCTAACTGTTACTTTGTGTCTGCTAGACTCATATACAAGGGCTTCATACTCAAATATTTCCATTTCTACACTCTGGATATATATCTAGACAGTAAGTAAGTATAGTAGATACCCACTGAGTTTCTAGACACCTAGCTCACAGGTAGGCTACTTTAAATTCATTTAGGCATTTAAATTCATTTAGGCAGCAAAGAATGTATCCACTTATCTAGAACTAAAATTTGTTCCTACTTTTTAATTCTGAAAACAAACATAAGTGTGAGGCAAGCAGTAAGCTAGTCACTCAAGACACTGGACAGCTGGCTGCATGCAGAAGCATATCTTTCTGTCTCTAGGGAAAGCTATTATTCCTCTGGGCTTTTTAGGTGTCTAGAATATCAGGTGGTATTTTTGTGGCTCAAAGCCTGACTGTGCTTTATGATACAAAAGAGTGAGCCTCTAACATCTTATGTTTTTCTAAGGTTAACTAAGTTAACTAGTTAGCTAAGAAACATAAAGACCATTTGTATCCTCTTCTGAATATAAATCTTGTGTTAGATACCTAGGACTTTTTTGGATTTGATGTGGTTCATGTAATGGAATGGAGAAAATTGAAGAGGAATTCTTAGTGTTCTAGGAGCTGGCAAGAGGAGATGATGTTGTTCTGAACTGCTGGGAATGAATTTGGAACGCTGGTGTCGCGGAAAATTCCAGAGGAGAGGAAAATAGTCTGGGCTTTGTTTTGAGAAACTGACTGGATATTTAAGTGTCTTTAAAAATGCTAGTGAACTCCATTGAACTCCATTATTAGTTCCCAAAGAATAGCCAAAGGAAGAAAACAGAACAGGAATATGGGAATATGGTATGTGTGTTACTTACTTCTTGGAATAAAGTTCAAAATTTCTGTATGTATTTGAAACTACTTGAGTCAAATTTAGATTCCATCTGTTTTCAGCCATTATAGCGTCCACTTCTGAAGAGATAAAAACTATTTTCCTTTTCACCTGATTGCAGATCCATTGGTAGTGATTGAGATTCATCTGTCTGTGCTTAGAACATGAATGTGGATTTAAAGGTTACACAACTGTTTACAGAATGTTAACAAGACATTAAGTCTTTAAGGCCATATATTTATATGTATGTAGATGGACTTTAAAATTCACCTTTATCATGCAGTGTCATAACACAAGACCTCTTGCAAAGAGCATAACTTTTTCTTAATTAGAAATATTACTCAAGTTTTTCAAGAATTATAATTCCTTTCTTTCATTATAGTTATTTCTAATTTAATATTTTCTTATGTAAATTACACTAAACTTTGTATAAAAGCTCCAGGAACAGATACGTATACACATATACCTGGAATTTAAATTCTAGGAAATGGTGGAAAGAGCTCATAACACAGTAAATATAGAGATATACACATTAGAAAGAGTATAACACAACAGTAGGCAAATGAAGCACATCTACTTTGTAATGAGTCATCTAAAAAGAAATGCCTATTTTCATAACTAATTTCCAATTAAAGTTACCAGCTAATCTTCACTGCAACCAAAAACTTGCACTATATTTATAGATTATTAATCCAAGGAATAAAAAGATGATTCTTTGTTTATTGTTTGTTTGTTTGTTTTTAGGGAAAAATAAAGTTACCTCCATACCTAGGTTTGCTTTTCTGAAACTAATTGGAATACTGTACAAACTACTCACTTAATTGCCTTTCTCTCCTTTTATACTGGGATCCTTTCTGCAGATTGAGTGCATGCATATTACCAAAATTCTTTGAGGGAATTAAGTGTTCTGTATGTGAAGCTCGTACTATTCTCATAGAAGTACTTTGTTCTTGCTGTTTTTAAGGAATTGAATTTATAACACTGACAGGAAAAAAAAAAAAACCTATGAAATTAATTTTGCTTTGAAATTGCGAGCCATTCTTAGGAATTACAAGGCCCTCATTTTTCATTTGAATTACAGTTGATTGGCTTATTTCACTGATAGAGTAGGAAGTGGCTGATACTCAAGTCTTGTAAGATGGTAACATACATATTTCAAAAATTCATTGGAATGTTTTGGTTTTTTTACATAACATACATTTGAATATTTTTCTTGATGACTCTGATAAGCCAATTGTAAATGAAAAATGTTATTTATCATATATGTCCCAATCTTTTCTGCACTTTTCCTTTTAATTTTCCTGTCAACGGTTTATGGGCTGGTCCGGCCCAGTTCCGTGACCAGCAGGGCGGAGGGATCTGCGGATCCGCGCCTCTGGGAAAGGGGAAGCAGGGGACCCCAAAATATTTGAAAACAACAGCACTGATCTGAGGTGGAACAAATGATTTTACTAAATATAGTATTAGTAAAATACCATGAGAGAGAGAGAGAATCTGTTTGAATTGTATAGACCTCACCACAATGCTGGGGTGAGAAGTGCAGTCCAGTTGAGTGACTGAAGTACAGACGGCGAAGTGCAGATGGTGAAGCGCAGGCGGCGAAGCGCAGATAGCAGCGAAGCGCAGACAGCGAAGAGCAGGAGAAGAAGGAAGATCAGGTGACCTTGCTTGGAGTTATATCCCCTTGCTGACCGCAGAGTCTCCTGGGGAAAACGTAGCTCCTCTCCGACGGACGAACACCCGGCAGACACCAAACCCCACCCCCAATGCATCACATGATGTTATGGTGTGGAATACTGATGACCAAAAATCATAAAACCATGACAAGTAAATAGTAGTTTTTCTGGATAACAGTGTGACATATTTATCTCTTGTATTTTTATTTTCTTGATTTTATTTAATTTTAATTTTAGTCTTCTGATTGAAAATTTGAGCACTGGCATAGGTCTCTCAGAGAGATTGAGGAAGTTTTAATAACTCTGTGGTATTCAAAAGCTGTCTAGATATGGTCCTAGGGAACCAGCTCTACATGGCCTCACTTGAGCAGAGAGCTTGGGCCAGATAACCTTCAGAAGTTCCTTCCAGTACCAGTCTGTGATTCTCTATTTCCATTTAAGAGCAGTTCAGTTCTTCTTCCCACTAAGTAACTTAAAGTAACTTAAAGTTATTAAAGTAACTTAATCTTCCTTTCTTTTTTATTACCTTGAGTTACTAAATATATATATATGGAACAGGTTGGAAAAGGTTGCCCAGGAGGTTGTGGATGCCCCATCCCTGGAAGCAATCAAGGCCAGGCTGGATGTGGCTCTGGGCAGCCTGGTCTAGTGGGTGGTGACCCTGCACACAGCAGGGGGGTTGGAAGTAGATGGTCTTTGAGGTCCTTTTCAACCCAGGCCATTCTATGATATGTCAACAGCAAAAAAGATCACTGTATTACAAGTTTGTATAATGATGATCAATCACTTAAAATGATAGGGGGTGGATAATTAGAGGTTGACTGTACTGTACATTTAAACCTGATTATGAGGAGGGAATTGCAAGAAGTATCACAGAATCACAGAATCGTAGGGGTTGGAAGGGACCTCCAGAGATCAAGTCCAACACCACTACCAAAGCAGGTTCCCTACACCAGGTCAAACAAGTAGGTAAGATACATGTACAAATATACATTACTTAACCAAATAAA
This sequence comes from Perdix hodgsoniae, assembly GCA_035772895.1. Taxonomy (NCBI): domain Eukaryota; kingdom Metazoa; phylum Chordata; class Aves; order Galliformes; family Phasianidae; genus Perdix; species Perdix hodgsoniae. Next base: position 3,733,191 of record JAPSGF010000068.1, read on the forward strand.
ATAAAAAGTAAATATTTTAAAAGCTACAGAAATCACTTTATATTTTAGAATTGTTAGTGAAGTACTAGTGAAATACAACCAAGTGCAATGATGTGAGACTACAATAGAAAGTTTTACCAATAGCAGAATGAAAACACCTTTTCCCTAAACTCAGATGCCACTACAACTAAAAAGTGTAAGCAGGGAGATAATATAGTACAGAGAGGCATGAGAAATTCAAGCCTGTTATTCTCAGCACAAATTTCAAATGAATTGAAAAGTAAAATTCATTAAAGAACAGAAAGCTGAAAGACAAAGCTTTGATGAGATTGCAGAAATTTTTACCTTACAAAGCAACAATTTTCAGTAGATGAGCTTAATGGGGAAAATGAACATATAAGAAATTTCAGTATGAAAATTGGAGCTGGGACTGTGCAATCAAGTAGTAACATCTGAAGAGGAAAAAAAACCCACTGATTTGAAAACTTGTGTTTTGTCAACTGTCTTCCCAAGTCACTTCTATTTTAAAAGAAACTAAGGTTCCTTTAACACTGAGCCTTTTTTCTTTCTTTCTTTCTTTCTTTCTTTCTTTCTTTCTTTCTTTCTTTCTTTCTTTCTTTCTTTCTTTCTTTCTTTCTTTCTTTCTTTCTTTCTTTCTTTCTTTCTTTCTTTCTTTCTTTCTTTCTTTCTTTCTTTCTTTCTTTCTTTCTTTCTTTCTTTCTTTCTTTCTTTCTTTCT
>JAPSGF010000068.1:3734307-3783931 GCA_035772895.1 Perdix hodgsoniae
CTTCGTTCCTTCCTTCCTTCCTTCCTTCCTTCCTTCCTTCCTTCCTTCCTTCCTTCCTTCCTTCCTTTTTGAAAAATTCATTCACAGATTTTATTTAAATTCTTTCATGCACAATTTTTACATGTAGTTTTTTTGTAGCTTTTACCTTTAGCTTATTGTTTGTAATGTATATGCAGAAAATCTACAAATCAGAAAAGATAGAAATAACAAGAGTATGTTGCAATGCAAATCTTTTATTTTGGAAAATATGAAATATTTAATCACTATGGTCAGAATAAGGGAACAACATTTTGAATTTTTAGTATTAGTAGTATAGACATGATGTACAGAAAGAAAATTATCTTGGTGCCCAAGTTTAAGAAATATAGTAGTTACAAACATTGTAACAGTTTTAGGATTTCAATATGTCAGTAAATCAGTGCCAGAGAAATAATGAATGAAGACTTCTAGATACTGCTATGTATATGGAAGACAATATGGAATTCCAAACAAAAGAAAATTGTTAGCAACTTGCCAAGGTAATAGTTGTTTCAGCCCTTTGAGAGGCAGACTTCAAGAAGAATAGCAGCTAAGTAAAAGCAAAAGTGTAGTTGATTTTCTTTCTCTAAGAATCACTAAAAATACTACTGATAAATTGTGCGCTTTCCCACTACTTTAAAAATAAGTCATTATATAGAGCATTTTGCAAGCCCTTTAGATGATACATCTCTTTCTCTTGTGCCAAAGAAGGCATTATAGAGGGAATTATTTTGAAGAATAAAAGTGTTAGTCAGATCAGACAGGAATTACTGACATATCTCCAATATGAGGTAGAATAATCTTCCCCTCTGTCAAAGGGATTTAATTGTCTGCCCTGACCTCCATCTGTTCTATTAATTGACTGCATTAGTTTGTGGTAGATATTTTTGGTTGGTATTATGTCTTATTAGTGGGATTTCTTAAGATGATATAATAGTAGCACACAGGATGCTGTAACTCCTGACATGTGACAAAGTATATGTTTTTCAATCCTGACCTAAATCATTTGACTAAGGGTAGGAAAAATAGATTTTCCTAGTTAACTTGACAGCTGCAAATTGTTTTGTATTCCATAGTTTCTGCAGTATCATCCAATACAGAGAAATAATTAAACTTAAAAAAAAGAAAAAAGATTCAATTTGCAATTAAAAATCAGTTATGCATTGAGTAAACTGATGATTATTCATATTTTATATATATTATATATGTTAAAAGAATATTAGAGAGAAGATAGAAGTAAATGAGAGAAAAGAAAACATCTGGAGGTTGTAATTGTGACTTAGAGCAAAGAACAAGCTAGTGCTGTGCACTTTGTGATTCGATGATTAGACCTGAGACTGAGAATGTCCTGGAGGGAAGAGAACATTTTGCTAGGAGGACACATTCAGAAGCATGAAAGATCAAGAATAAGCCCAGTCTTGGAAAGAAAGTGTAGCATAATGTTTTGTCATTAAATAATATTGCCAAGAAAAAGAAACTCTCTTAATAATGAAATGCACTTATGTATCTTCTCATCTTCTATTCTTTTTTCTCAATTGTGATCAGAACTTTATACTGCATATGAAACAAAAGTGCAGTTACTGTAAATATTCTATGTGTTTCATGGTCAGAAAAATCTATGACAAGTCATGTGATTAATCTCTGTTTGCAGTTTTTGCAGTTACCATTTAGTTTTGCTTTCCTGTGGAAACAGGTAGAGTGTGCTAAAAAGTATGATAATAGTGGTATTGCATGGGTCCTTTAGAAAGTCATTCATAGATATTACTAACGGTATGAAAAGGTCACAGGAAACAATTCAGAAAAGAGTTGTTTTAGGTCTAGTTGAGAGATAGAAGCGTAATAATCATGCATTTTCAAGTAATAATGTTTTTCCTCAAACCTATCAGTTTTGTGTTAGTAAAGACTGACATTAGATGTAGATGATGAAAATGAATGTATAACCTTGTTCACTGAAATTCAACTACTTCAAGGAGGATACTATGTGGTACGTTGTTTGTTTTGTTTCTTTTCTGCTTTAATAGCATAGCACACAGTCAGCTTTTGGGAGGAGGATTGGTTTTGGTTGATAAAAAGAACAGAAGATTATGAGAGAAAATAGCTGAAGTTTAGTCTAAATTCTCTATACTGAATTTCTTATCAGTGGATGTCACATCATTTTTAATGATATAGAACTAGTCAGAGAATAGACAAAAATTATTAGAAATTCATAGCAGAATATTATCTTCCTGATTTTAGTCGTCAGAACTTGGTTCCCATATGAAACCAATAGGAAAATTACAGCTTTTCTCAACATTCTGTGTTACGGTGAAAATTCTGTATATCTTGGTAAGAAGTGAGAGAAGAAATCATTACTCTGTATTTCAGCTGTATTTGAATTTCTTAAATGTAACCTTCAGGATGTTTATACTGTGGGTAATTTCAACCCATTTTTAATGTTGAATAAATTGCAGTAGGAGGGGTTGCTGTCTGATGTGCATGCTTTTGATTTTGACAGAGTATCTAACTTTTTTGCACCTGAACGAGAAGTGCATGAACTTTGCTGATGAGCTTAGTATAAAGGAGGTATTTTCTCATTTTGCTAGGTGAAGCTGGGAACTTTCCAATAATGGGAGTGGTAGGGTGAACAAGAAGAAACAACAATTTTTGCATTCATTGTTGGCTTTCCTTTTCTACTCTGGTATTGGTTCTACACACTACAAAGTAATAAATATGTTAAAGTTCTGAAAAGCCTGTTCCATTCTTTATGCCTGGAAACTGTCAGAAAGGTAATAAATGCTATGCCTGGAAGATTGCTAACAATACAGAGTGAATGCTGTGGCAAGGCAGCGCTCTAGCCCCATTTAGTTTATTGCTTACACCTACAGCAGTAGCCTGAGAATAGGCTAAGTTCTACCACTGTAACAGGATTTCTGTATGATATATCCTGCTTTGCATCTAGAGGTTCAAATTACAGAACAGAAATCCCAACTGTAAGTTCTTAAGTCAACTAATGAGAAGATCATATTTCATTGTGTATTCAGCAAGCACAGGCCATTAAGCACAATGTATAACAGACTCTTCTAGGTGGATTATCGAGCTCAGTGTTTGCTGGAGAGAGCAGAAGGCAGCAGGTGGCATAAGAATAGTAGGAATGGTTGTCTTGCTCTGTACTCCTAAGATCTAGCTTTCTGGTGACCCTGTCCTATATAAAACTTAGTGGAGACATTTACTATTGAGGCAAGCTGTCTCTCTTCTTAAGTGTAACAGTTTCAACCCAGCATTTATTGGGATAAAGGCAACTAAGTGAGAAACAAAAAAGCACAGGAGCAGTACCTGGAGGATGTTCTTCTCTTCTGCTAGTGAAATTGTCCACTTTCTAGCAAAGAGAGAAAGTTTAAGGGGAAAAGTAAGTGAGAAAAGACTTAATGATGTGATAGTCTCAATTTGTATTACATGGAATGACTCTACTACTCACTGCATTAAGTCTTACTTGGAAATGAGATTACCTATCTAAAAGAATTTCAGTTTTATGAGTCTGCAAAGTCATAGTTTTCTTGTAGTTCAGAGTTGAAAGTTGCAAGCCATGTCTTTCAGTTTAGGGCTGAAAATGTTACATATAGCTGCCGCAATTATCCCAGACTTATTTCAAAACTAATGTTTATAACATGAAAGATTGGAGGTGTGGGTTTAGACTTCTTCAGGTTAATAAGAGTACTCACTCAACTATCCCATTTCCAGGATGAGTGCATAATTGTGACATTATCATATAAATGAAGACAGTATCACCATCTAGTAACTGAACTTGGTAATACAATGAAAATATAATGCCTGTGTCTCATCCATAATTCAATTCTATGAATGTGTGCAATAGAGCAGCATTTTTCTGCCATGTTTGGGCGAGGAAAAGTTATATTTCCCAGGTGATTTGAATTGCTTTTCTCACCATGTTTTTGGCTACTGTAATGCTTGTAATGTTTCTTCTGCTTGGACTGAAATGCCAACAGACAGATATCAAATTCTAATCATTAAACAGTCTCTAGAGATCAAATTGCATAACAATCAGTCCCTCAGTCGCCTTCTCAATGAGTTCCAGCAAGGGTTTTAGTTTCTTACATCCTTGAGAAGGACACGCACAGGCTAAGTGGAGAAGATGAGAGAGGAATGAGATCTGTGAGTTTCCCTGATTCATTTGCAGACAAAAAGGAGAAATTACCTTAAGAATTTTCCTTTTTAGTCATTTGAGCGTTCTTAAAAAAGAGAGGTTAGACCTATTCCATTTTAGGAACATGCTTTTGTGTGTCTTGCAGTGGTAATAGGTGATGAACTTTGATATTTGTAAATGGTAGTTTGAATTATAAAAGTCTATTCTGCAAATCTAAGAAACACATCATGTGACAATTTTTTTAAATGCATCTCTTTTACTCCAGATGAAGAAAATTTTACTCTGCATGAGATTTTGCCTTACAGAAATTCAGAGCTGATCATTCGTTTTCAGATCACAACCTTTTCTTTTGGAGTAATAAATTTTAATTTCAAAAAGCCGAAGTTCAGAAAAGAAATAAGAATAGACCTAGAAGGCGCGATATTTCTTTTACAAGGTCATATCAGAAGTAAGAGCTGGTAATTAAGGCAGCAACCATGCTAAATTGCACTGATGATATTTTTGTATGTTTCCCTTTAACACATACACGAGGAGTTGTGTTTTCATAGATTCTGCAGCTGTGACTAGACAAAGATGGTCCAAAAAAATAAATATATATATATATATATATATGTATATTGTAATCAATGTCTGTGATCATATTTTAGGCATTGGTCTGTTTCTGACCAAATAAAGACTATGTACTCTGTCACAATACTTTGCAAAGTTCACTACTGATATATATTTTTTCATGACCGTATATGTTTTATGACTTCATTTGAATTCTGGTGTATGGCATTTGAATCTGGCAGCATCAGTTCAGTCATAAGAAACTTAAATTCGTATAATGAGTGGTCAAATCTTGATTTGAGTAGAGCACACCTGTAATGTGAAGATAATTAGTAATTTAAAGAGTTGAAACAATTTATGCTTTTTTTTTCCTACACCCAATATTGATACCTCATTTATTTGTGATCTTTATCAATTAATCTCAAGAAACAGATAGAATTATGAGAAATGACTAATAATGGATATATATATATTTTTTTTCATTTTCCTGTGCGCAATAGTTGCTGTTAAGTACAGTGTTTAATCAGTGGCATAAGTGCAACTGTCTTAACTGAGCATTTCCTGTTAGTTTTGTGTTCCTGGGTCTACTGATTTTTTTATAATTTTAAATACAAGGAAAAAATAAGGAAATGCCATATCTGTGATTATTCAACAACAGCTTTGGGTAGCTACATCTAAAGTCCTGTTTTATTATTATTATTATTTTTTTTTCAGAATGCTTTAGAAGTGTTTTCTTTTTTTTTCAAGAATAGTGATGATAACAATCCTGCTTTCCCTCCACTTGCTTTTCAAATTGTATTCATTTCTGAGAGAACAGGAATTCTCAAAAACAATATGGAGGCTTTTCTCATAGTTCCATAATTCTTTTTGAATTAATATGAGACCTATAAATTCAAAGTAAGACTTGTTAGTTGCAGGCAAGAAGCAATGATACAATATAAATGCATGCCTGTTTTCTGAAAAGTAAATGGTGATTGTCTTTTCTAACCTGAGGAGTCATAGTTCTTTAATTTGTAGCACTGATATCTTACCTTCATTTAATTTTTAATGTTTAAATCTTCAAGAGAATACTGTGAGCTAATGAGGGATGCATTAGAATGTAATGTAAAAGAGAAATCATTAAAAACCTCTCCATCCCTACTACCCACTGAACTGCTGTCGTTGAACAGAAGTTTAATACCACAGAAACAACAGCAACATATACCTTGGTTGATCCATTAATGTAGATACATTGTTCCAATGTTGTTTAGTTGAGTTCACTTAGGTGAAAATTTATAATATTTCCAGGTTCTAGCAATTGATATAATAAATATATTGCTGAACTCTATTATTAAGATAGAGCATTCAGAAATTGTTAAAAAGTGAGGGACATAGAAATAAACAGAGAATGAAAATGGAGGTACACGTTTAATGTACTGGTTAGTTTAGATTAAACCTGAGAAATTCCAGGAAATCTATGCAGTCTCCATCTCCTGTGTTCATATCTATCATTTAATTTTGTGATTGCTTTTGGTGGCATTTATTTGATTTTGTTGTTTGTTTGTTTTTGTTACTGTTCACAACCTGTACAAGCAGATCACAAAAACTTGCAATCAGTTTATAATGTGATGTTTGACCTTGGAGCAAAGAGGACTTTTAAGCTGTTTGTCGTAGTTCCTCAATGGCTACAGATTTAGTTTAGAGCTGCTATAATATTAATCCACTCATTGTGGAAAGGTACTAACTGGTACCTTTCTGGTACCATCTGGTACCATCTTCCTGGTAACCATCAGTTTAACCCTGAAGGCCAGAATCATAGACTATTTAAGCACCTCTCAGCATTGCTTGTGGAACAGATTTATGATCAAACTCAAGCAATGTTTTTAGAGATTATACAAGTGCATTTTCTTCAAAGGCCATAAGTATTCTATTAGCCTCAAAACACATTGTTTTTCAAATAAGACTGTTGTGCATGTATGGATGCAGTTCAGATCTTTGACTTCTATGTGTGTGTCAAGTTGCCATATTGAACTGAACATTTTAGTTTAGATTATTTCAGTGGGTGATGCTTCCAAGTAGGAACTGCTTTTACAACCAAGTCTGTACACACTTTTCTAAATTCCTGAAGATGTAAAAGTTACGGAAGAAATGCAATTCACTTCCCTTAATTTGTCTAAAATTTGTTTTATCAATTTATTCCAAACATATGTCTAAGATGCCTAATTTTCTATTACCCAGTTAGGCTTTTTTTCTGGTCCACAGGTAGGCCCAGAAGTGATAATTACTTCTCTTCCATAGGGTAATTAACAGGGAAAATACAAGAATTCATTTGAAAAAAAAAATTACCATGCTGTTTTCTGTTGTTAAAAGCAGTAGCAGAAATAGGACAGGAAGGCAGTGTTTGAGGACTTTCAGGTGACCAGTAGCCAGCTGGCCACACTGAGTGCCAGGGAGCTTTCCAGGGAGGATGAACCAGATGTTGTGGACACCCATGGCCAATGGCAGGGCAGTGTCCTCATCAACAAGGCACCCTCCCACAGCTTACTACCATGGCTGGATTGGGGTTGGGAGGACCCTGTTACTGCCCAGAAATTAGCTAGACAGGAAAGGTGAGTGAGACATTAGGTCAGAGGTTGATCTGGGGACCCAGCCCAGGCAGGATTCAGGCTGGGCATGCAGTGTGGCTTGGGCTCGGCAGCCCTTGGTTGGGCTAAGATGGGGAAGTAGTACCCCTGGGGACATAAGACATGACTGAGATTGATGTGTCTCCAGAAGTTGCATTACCATTGCAAATTCTTTGGAGGCCTCTAATGGTCTATTAGTGAAACTATCAATGAAAATGTTTATTCAACAGAAAAAAATATGTACCTGATATTTCTCTGGTGTTCAGGTGTTTCACAAGTATTTTATGATGTAAAATCTGAAACAAAGTCATTAAAGAATAATAATGAGTTTTAAAAGGATGATTTTTTTTTTTTTTCAGATGCCTATTCTTGTCCTGAAATGTCAACACAGATAATTCCTAGATATCTCTTGTTTGTTTGTTTTTAATTTGAAATCACTGTCAATAACTACTGACGTTGGATTTTTCGGCTTTTGAAAGGTGATTTTATATTTTCATGACATAGAGTATTGGTACAGAACCTGATTTTCCAAATATATAAATGAGTTATATTTTATTTTGTATTCATCCCATTAAATGTAAAGAACGATTCCTATAATGATTTTTTGAAGTCTGAAATTGTTGTCTGTGGTTTTAAGTTGAAAAACTGATTAAAAGGAACTCAATTTATTTGCATAGAGAGAAGAATGTAAATATAGTTTATATGTTGTAACTTACACCACTTGCAATTGTTAGCATAAATGTATGTGACATATTTCATTAAAAATTATCAGAATTAGTTTATACATTTCCTTCTGTCTAAAGATAAAGGAGCATTGCAAACATACAGAGCTATAACTGTGTAGGTCAAGATCTGATTTCTGAGAGATTGTGTCACACTTTTTTCAGTTGTCATTGTTCATTTTTGTCAGATATAAATAAAGCAGATGTGAAAACCAATATTTAGTATGTAATTTTAATTAATGCTACTGTCACATTTTCTTTGAATTGAGGTTTCTTTTACATTCTGTTACATTCATTGGAATGTAGGTGGAATGTAGAGGTAAGTTGTGTTACACATTATGCATACTTGTGAAAGATACCAAATGGAAGTCACGTCATAACGAAGAGATTATTCAGTGCACCAAAACATCTGATGAACATCTGTTATTTTACTGCAAATCTGATTAAAAAATAACTGTTTTTATTTAGGGCAGAAATGCCTGGAGCTGGCACTTAAATGTAGAATACCCTTTGTAAAAGCATTAACATTTAAGCTATGGTTTGAAAGCGTATACATAACCAAAGTGTTTGGTTTGTTTTCTAGCACTGCACAAATTCATACCTTCTATTTTCAGTTTTCTTACCTTATATATTTTCAGAAACACACAGCTAAACATGGTGGCTAGAGTTCATGAAAGATTTATTGGTTTTGGTGGGGCAGTATGCTATGAATTTATTTGTTCATTTTGCAAAGACGTACATCAGTATTAACATATCTGTTGATTTTAATTGTTTGCATTCTCTTGACTACAGGCTGAGTGGACTGGACTTCGCTGGAGGGAGTCATTTTGCTGGGAAAGTGGAGTAACTGTGGCTCTTTTCTCACTCTACTGGCTGGAACGTGCTGCTCATTGTCAGGATTAAGCCAACACTCAAGACTGGGATGGGCCTTGGGGACAAACACTCCCTGATTTCTTCTGACTTTGGAATTTGTCTATATCCAATCAACTAAGTCACGCATCAGATTTTGGTTTTTCACTGCCTGAGAAAGGTTATGCTATTTTTGAATAGTTTTTTATTTTATTAATAATTTTCATTTGTTTGATTCATTTTTCTACTGCTTGTGGGGAAAAAAAAGAGTCCTGCCGATGTTGATTTAAATAATGTCGAAACCAATGGGACTCCTATGGCTGCCTTTGATCTTCACTCCAGTGTGTGTCATGCTGAATTCCAACTTCCTCTTATGGATAACTGCACTGGCTATAAGATTTACTCTTATTGATGGCCAAGCACAATACCCAGTGGTTACCACAAATTACGGCAAAATACGTGGTTTAAGAACACCTTTGCCCAATGAAATCCTTGGTCCAGTGGAACAGTATCTGGGTGTTCCTTATGCCTCTCCTCCAACTGGGGAAAGGCGATTTCAGCCCCCAGAGCCACCATCATCTTGGACAGGTGTCCGTAATGCCACACAATTTGCTGCTGTCTGCCCACAGTACCTGGATGAGAGGTCATTGCTCAACGACATGCTGCCAGTCTGGTTTACAGCCAATCTGGATACTGTGGTGACATATGTTCAAGATCAAAATGAAGACTGCCTGTATTTGAATATCTATGTGCCCACAGAAGATGGTAAGTACTCTTAAGGATGGTTCTGTAGCTCACTTACCAGTTCTGCATGGGATAAGTAGCAAGATCTTTAAAGCATCTTGCTCAGTTTCTTCCATTTTTATCTGTGGAAATGGATCATGTTTTTGAATACTCATCAAAAGGAATAATTTGTAGATTGAACATGTTTGCATGAATTCTCTTTGATCAATCTGTGTAACATCACAATTTCATTTACAGTTAGTGGGCACAGTGTATAAGCTTACATCCTAACTAGAGCTAATCATCATTCACAAGAGAAGAAAGGGAAAATAAACATTAGTCAGAATTAACATTTTGGTTTTCATTGCATGAATGGTACAAATGCTGCAGTATACTCATGTTAAAGCAGAACATTCCTTTTTTTTTTCCCCTTAGTTTTATTTTAGTACCAGAAGCCTACAGTTAACTCTTCATGATTTTAGTAGATGATAAAAAAAATTGTGTATTATTTCAGCCTAGGATTTTCACCTGTGGAACTTTTCAATCCAATGTATTTTTCTTCATTCATTAAATGTAAAACTAAGTTAGAACAGTTTTATTACACAGAACTGAAACAGCCTTAAACTTCCATGTTTTCTGCATTCCTCTCTCAAGAGGGTTACTTTAAATCACCTTCATCCCCTAAAAGATGAACACAAATAGCAACACAGTCTTTGAATGTTTTCATGATCTCAGACTTAAAAATTGCTGTGTTTTAGCATCCAAATGCTACTGCTTCTTACAAACAAAACAACAAAAAAACAGAATCAGCTTTCATCAGGCCTCTAATGATTAAAGTTTATTCTGTATCACAACTAAATTAAAAACAAAATCTATTGGCAGTTATATTTAATATTCTGCTAAGAGCCGGTTCTTTCAGCCACTTAAAATGTAGTTACTGGTGCGTAACATGGCAGATTTCTCCCAGATATGCAAATCACCTCACTTTAGCTGAGGGTTTGATTTGCATAACCAATGCATTGTTATTTGTCAGTAACCATACTCTAAATATGCAAATTCTGTACTTTATTTTAATCCTTCTGCCTTGATTGGCTTCTTTGCTCAGAATTTTCAAGCTGTTTGCCAGCAATAAGTGCACCACCTTCTTTTCTTGTTCTCAGAAGCTGATGGAAAAAAAACGTAGAATCTAAAAATAAATGGGAAATGTTTGGGAATACTGTGAGCTCTGCTACAATACTGTGAAGCTGCTTAAATGAAAGTTCTTAGAAAGGAAAGGTGTGGTATGGAGCTCTGTGTGCATGTGCATGTGGGTGTGGGTGTGTACATGAATGCACATAAATACTTGAAAGAGCCACTCTTTCAAGTTCTTTCACTGTTAAGAGTCTCATTTCAGTCTTCAGGCATTTCCAATGAGAGGTCACTCCAAAGTCTCTTTATATTTTGGATTTTGTCCTGCAGCCTTTAGTGGGTTACTATGATGATTTGTCTTCAGAAAATATTTCAGATTAATATTTTATTTGTTCTTACTGAAGGAATATCAGCTTAGCTAGCACAGTATCACTGTAAAATACAGTGTAAATAAATTCACGTTTGTCCAGTACAGTAATAAGAAATTTCTCCCAATAATTAAGACAGAAAATTAGAAACTGAAAAAACATATGCAAATTTGCAGGGGAAGAATAATAAAATACTATGTATTGAATGACAAGCAGCCTGCAAAATTCCTTGTGTTGTGTGTAATAGTAAATGAGGTTTACTATTAGCTTGTAAATAAAAAGGACTGATAAATGTAATTGTATGCTTTTACAACTTTATGTCCACCTAGCTCCTCCTCCCCATTTTAGATTTTTTTTTTCTGTTTACCCAAAATAGCATGTAAAGGGAGTCAATTTTCTTTTATATAACTTCTCAAAAAAAAAAAAAAAAGTGTGTGTTTTTATATATATATATATATATAATGACAGATTAGGTTTGGTGTCAATGATGAGCTGAAGGCAAGATTGTTCCTGTGCAATATGACAAGCATTTTTAACAGGCTCCTACTGAGAACAAGATACTTAGAAATGAACACATGGAATACACAGCGTTTTAAGTGCATGTTGTAAATCTTATCCCTAGTTAAATATAATTCAGTGAAACTCTTTTGGTGTGGAAAATATGCAACCTTCTGCTCACAAAGATGATTAAGAAGAACTGAACTACAAATCGTATCTCTCAAGTTATGTGTCTCCAACTCACACTAGGCATATATAACCTTAAGCTGTAGTCCACACAGTCTGATAAACACATCATACTATGAGTTGTAGTTCATTAAGTTCTTATGGCTGTAGACCACAAAGTTAGTTTTTGAAGTGAGATCTCAAAGTGAGTGAGTTAAATTCATTTTTTGAATTCTTTCTCAATTAGATTTATTGTAGAGAGTTTTGAAGCAGTCTTATGTCTACAGGAAAAGGTGCATGTAATCATCCATACACCCATACCAAAGTGTTGTTCTGGCTATTAAATGTTTTCTTGTCTTAAAAAAAAAAAAAAAAAAGCTTCAGTAAAAAGAATCGGTGAACAGCTCTAATGAATTAATTGTGGTCACATGCAGTGTTTACTTCAAAGCAGTTCTATGAAATTACTAATCAAAGTGTTTGTTTTTGGTTTTTGTTTGCCTCTGTATAGCATGGCCTGCTTCTTATTGTTTGAGCTGTTCAAAGGGAACCAAATTTTAATCACGTGCTCTGAATGAAGAATTGATGAATAAATGCACTCATTCATTCATCTGATTTCAGAATTGCTTCAATGGAATTCCGCCAATATAAACTAGAGGAAACAGGAGTTGAATCCAGGCCCTTTAACTGTGTAGATAAGATTATTATTATTTTTTTAAATAAAATTGTTCCAAATATTAATGATTAAAGATTAAAGAAACACCCTGATACAAAATTCCATAGATCCTTAAAATACCTGGAGCATCTAGGTAAAGAAATTAAAATGTCCACTAAGCATTCTGTATATTTATTCGTAATTGTCTTTTTATTTATTTATTTATTTATTTATTTATTTATTTACTCATTGACCCACGTGATTCTAGATGTCAAATGTCAGTACCTGAATATCATGTCAGAATTTCCACATAACAATGTGATTGAAAAAGAATATATATGATCTATAATCATAAGAAATTGCTCAGAGCTGAAACAAAATAACTTATAGTAAAATTATTATTTTATCCAAATTATTTTCCAAACATTTAGCTAGGTCTTCTGAATAAATATCACTTTTGTGGGGGTGCATGTTGCATTCTCTACTTTTTCAGTTACGATCAACAGTAATTTTCCACAAGAACACTTGAATGTCAGTTTAGAGGAGGTCATTCAGGGAAATGATATTGAGGACAGTCTGTTTATTATAACTTCAGTCTGAATATGGGTTTATCTACAGTGGAATTGCTAGATTGAAGAGGACACAGACTGTTAATCGGCTGTGCTTAATCCCTGGCCTTTATCATTTGAATCTGTGGATGCTGAAGGAGATTGCTAACTCCTATCATAACTGGAAAAAAAATATAGCAAAAAATAAATAGAAAAGACCTTTAATTTGGATTTCTTTCATGAAAAAGACAAGACTTGTATCAATGTCAAGATAAAAAAAAAGAAAAAAACATACTTTTTTTTGTTGTTGCCATTGTTATTTAAAACCTACTCTCTTCAGATGAAAACAGAAAATTAAAAAAAAAAAAAATAATTGTTTTCTATACATGATCTGTTGCAGAATGGCTCAGGGAGCAGGGCTATGGCTCCCTGAAAGTATTGTACAAGCAGGGGCATGGCAGCCCTAAGTGCATAGCAGTGGAATAATACCAGATCTGGTAAGCTACGAGCTGACCTTGAGCTAAGTAGCAAACAACTTAAGCGGAACTGTTTTCAGGTGGAATCAGAAAAACAAGGTGTATGCTTGGGCAGGGTGCACTATTGTCTAACTGCAAGGCTTTACCAATGAGAAAAGGACAAGTGGACAAAGGAGCATAAACAACTCATGTACTATAGAAGTGAGCTATCTGTGCAGTAAAAAAAGTTTTTTCACTCTCCTGGAATCGAGTCTGCGTCCCGGCGCCGGGTAGTGATCGAGCATTTGGCGGGAGCTTCTCCCCCCACAAGGATCAATAGTAAGCATATTTACTTACTCTGATGTATAGGAAGAGGGTTCATTTTACACAGTGATTAGCTAGTAAACTACCATATATCTATTAGGAATTAATTACGTATTTACCATCTTCTGAAGTCTGCTCATTAAAAATTTACATCCCTCTAAACACAGCTGAAGTGACAACAAAAGGTGGTGGGCTGTATAGTATACATATTAAGGCTGAATGAATAAGGTGTAATTTTTTTTTATTAGACTAGGAATTTGAGAAAATTGTCTGGGATTAATGGTATGTTTAGTGTGGGTCAACAGTATTTATCCTCTGAGCAGTAGTGTGAACGAAGGGCACTTACAACTTCATTTTCTGTTTCTAGTCCACTAAGCAATGAAGAAACTTGAACAAAACTGTTAAAGAAGAGATGTGTTTGATGGATTTTCTAGCTTGCATGCTGTGTCACTTTGTCATATTAGGCAGACGTCTGCTTCGTATATAGCTGAGCATTTGCAGCCTTCTCTACATCATTTCAGTTTAATTGCATCATCTGTTTAATTTGGAAAAAGTATTTTCTGAAAATCATACGGATAAAATTAAATTGATAAAAATCTGTTCATAAAATTGACTTCCTTATTGGGAGAAGGTAAAGAGAAAGATAAAAATAGCAAAGAGAAACAAGCTGAGTCTAATCTTGACAACTATTTGATGGTACAAGACAAAAAAAACAGCTACTCAGTAGCTTCTTTATTATTGTGAGGAATAAGAATCCATGAGTAAAAATAGTAACAATGTTTAATACGTATCATCTTTGTTGACTTATTAGTATGTGATAATAGCAACTTTAGCAACATTTATTTTCCAAATATGCTTGAATTTCTGTAATCTTTACCTTTGTAGGCTATATGTAGTTCCCAGTTTCAGTAGATATTTATTTGATGTTCATCACATAATATAAAAAATTTAGTCTTTTTGTGATTTTTCCATGTATTTCATAAATGAGTAGCTACTTAAGAAATTAAATTTAGATTTTATGTAAATCTTTTGAAGAAATCCAGAATCTGATATCTATTGTTTACATGCCTATAATTTTTATACATTGTCAAAATCTTTCTTATATGCTTTTTAAAAATCAGTTATAATTTATATAGTTCTTACAAAAAGGTTTATTTTGCGTTCTGTTTAAAGCATAGGAGATTAAATATTTTAAAAAGTATATGTAGGAGGCATTTTCTTGAACAAATGATAATGTTTGAACACTTCCAGATTACAAATAATGTTTTTCTACCAAAACACAATATAACAACAGTTTATTCTCAGTTTCAAGATTGTCACATTCTGTCAATATTGATTTATTTTGAAATTCTGCCCTTTCAAATAGTTCTTTGTCTTCTTTGCCCTGTAACTCAAAAATTGTTTGAGAGATGCTAAACAATGTACGGAAGAAGACATGTCCTTTTGTGAAATACTTGTGTAGCTATTGGAGGTGAGAGGGATTAATGACAGATAAAAATTACAATATGAAATCATATTGCTGGAATCCCAGTTAAATAGAAACACAACTTTAACAGCAGAGACAAAATAGCTCACCATTGTAAAAGAAAACGTCCCTGTTGTGTCAAAGCACCTCAAGCCAATTCTTTCACTGTTAGGGTCCAATATGTCCCCTCCTCCTAATCCAGAAATATTGCAGCATCTGTGAGAAAGAGGAAGGCATCTGTCTCACTACCCTCTGCCTACTAGGATAAAGCTGTGGGTAATCCAGGCCTTTATTTTGCATTCTTGCTTTTAACAGTCGCAAATACCTTCTGACACCAAAGAACAGGACTCTAATCTAGATGAAATAAAGTTCTTAAATCCTTAGAGCTAAAGTCAGATTTAGTTGTTGATTTCAGAATGCTGTTCTTCCCTCCAAGAGTTGCCCATTCCACAGGCACTTTACAGGATTGTACCCAAATAGCCTTTTCAGGAACTGATATGCAACAAAACCTAGAGAGAAATCTCGGTATTTAGCATGGCATTATCTAATCTGAACAGGATTTTTGGCAGTTTCCCACAGTATCATCATTACTTTGTACTGACAAACTTGGTAGAATGGAGAGAGTGTTCTTAAAAATTACATAAATTAACGTTTTTTCACAAAGACAAATCGATGTTATCATTTTAGTCAAAGAACAGTGTCTTTGTAGTTGCAGAGGCTGTGCCATTTGGCAGAATGACGCAAAAGAAACACTTCAGTCATGTGGGTCATGAGAGATCAGACTTGCAATTTTACTTCATTCTGTCCATTTACTTTCACTAGTCTCTGCAGGGTGTTTCTTTCTTTGTTTCTTTTAAAAAACCAAACAAACAAAACACATTTTCCTCTACGCTCCTGCAAAACAGTCCTATATATGCTGCTGCTTTTCAGTTTGCATCTTCTTGCTTTCTTCCAAAACACAAATCAACCTGACACTGTCTAAAACTGAGGCTCTCTGTTCTAGCGGGTCCCTGGCAGATGTCTTGTTAATTAATTGCACTAAAGATGCTCTGATTTTAGTAGCATCTAGATTATACTATTTCGATTAGCTTTGATTTCATTCTGCCTATAGAATGCACTGGGAAAATTAAGACTTTCTGTTGTTATTAATCTTGAGGTTTTGTTGTTGTTGTTGTTATTATTTTGTTTGTTTGTTTGTTTGCTTTGCATAAGTCTGCTCAATTTTTGAAAGCTATTTGTCTCTTTTTATTTTGTTCAGTTTCCCTTATAGCATTAATTGCAGCTTCAGACAAAACCGACATTTTCTATGTAGCTCAACTTATTTGTAAGGCTTGTGAATCATTCTGCGTCTAAAAAGAATTGTCCCTTTTCTGTCTAGCAGGGATTAGACCTGTTACAAACTTCAGAGATAACAGAGATTTGGGCTGATTTTCCAAGAAAAGCGTGCTTTCACCAATTGTTCAAAGGTAGAATGGAAACGTAGAAAGAAAAAAACACAATGATGTCATAGTCATAGGTAGTGTGTAAACCAAACATTTTTTCTGCTCTATAATTATTTATGTATCTACAAAATAATTCAACAGGTTTTATTTTATTTTTTCTTTTTAATGTCTATCATTTGCTTCACAGAGTTCTTGGCAGAGTTGTTTGCAAGCAAAAAACATCTCCTGAACGTGATAGCTCATTGCACAGTCCTTCTGTTTGTCATCCTTTCTAAAGTGAAAGACCTCAAGCATTCAAGTCTTCACATCATAAGTGCATTTTGCTTATGATTCCAGATAAACTTGATATTCTTAGAATGACAGTTATAATTAAATATGCTCACATTTTGTGATTAGCATTTTTCCAAATAAGGAAAAAAAAAAAACAAAACTTATTTCATTTGTGATATTATTATCTGAGAACATACAGATTATTTTCTTAGGAATTATGCCTTTTTTTTATGTGGAGGTCACTTCTGGTACACAAAATGGTAAACAATAAGGAATTATTATTATAAAACCATGAAAATTAGCTAATGCTTATCTGTTATCTTTTGGCGCTGTTGTGTTAAAAATCCATTATAGAAATGTTATGACTATGATAAAGGAAAAATTATCTTCTAAAGTTCATGCTGTAGGCAAACTTGTGAAGAATAATGTTATTTTCAATGATAAGCTAACTTTCTACCACTGTACATAGGGAATTTTAGTCACAAATAGTATTTCTGACGCCTTGTTCCAAAATGCTTATTGTTGCTGGATTGGTGTTAAATGTATTTTTAATTGATGGGGTGTGACAAATTTAATCTAATGGAGAGATATTACTTTGTGCCAACTCAAGTAACTACACGATTAATCACTTGTAATGTTTTCAAGTCATTATAGCTGGAAATCACAGATATGTTGTTGATTTAGTAAATATGCAATAGGGCAAATTAAATCACAATCCAAATATATACATTTCATTCTCTTGCAAATAAATTAGAATCAAATTATCTTTTATGTGCTATATTTAGTTATATTATATTTATATGGCCATAATTTTTTAGCAATAATGCTGCATTGACAAGGCTGCCCCAATGGTTCTGCTATTTCTGCTTCATTCAGCCAGCAGAGGGAGCACGAGTTACCAGCAAACGTTTTTTGAGAGCCTCACAAATGGTGCTGGTGAATACAGTAGAAAAACATGCAGATAGGTCCTCTTTTATGCCCCTTTAGCAGATAGGAAGGGATCCTGTCCACATTTGCAGGTCTAAAAATTACCAACACTTGGACTGTTAGTTCTGTTTTCATGGACTGGGATTCATTTATGGAATAAAACCTACCCAAACAAAATATGCACTCAGACAAATTTACCACAAACTACTTCATTTTTATTAAATAATAAATTTTTATATGGAAAACATGATGAGGATGCATGCATTTGTAATTGAATAGCAAAATTATTCTCCTGAGTTGAAATTCTTAGAAGGTTTTGAATGGCAGAAACATTTGGTCTCTTAGGTTATGGTTAGTTAGTAAAAACATTCTTACTTAAAAAGGAATCATTTTACCTTCCTAATTTATAACCTCTACTTAGTCTGTTTTGTTTTGTTTTGTTTTGCTTTATCAGTGAATGCCAGTGACTCTCCATTTTCAGTATTAAATGTAAAATACCAGAAGTGTTTTGCCTATTTAAATTTAACTGAGGCAAAAATGTTACACACATTGAAGTTTTGTCCTCACTGGCAGTATAGAGTGTTTAAAGTTTTCACTATTACCATGCTTGATTTAATCTATATTAAACCATCTAAAGTGCCAAATTCCAAAATGCCATGCTTCCAGGCATAATATACTTCCACTGGTAATGTATCTCACTGGTAACTTTATGTTCCTGCTGATTTGAGATGCTTTTCTCATCAGTACTCTTTCTACTTAAATAATGGACCTTGTGCTGCCTTTAGAGAATAGATTCAAGAGTCTGAGTAGTGATGTGTCCCTTGGGAGTTGGAGTGTATCAGTTGTTTATTATGATGGCACCTAAAACTATTCATATAAAATAGTTATTATGCTTTGGCACTAACAATTACAACAGGGTGTATTTAAGTCAAAGGAAATATCACAAGCATTGCACAGAAGAAAGCAGCTTAGTAGGGCAGTCTAGTAGTAATATTTTAATAAAAACAGATTGAAGAAACAATTGAATACAAATAAATTAGTAATATGAACTAAAAAAGAAAAAAAATGGAAAAGAAGAATATATATATATATATATTTTAAATTACCCTGTTCATTTTATTGTTTAGTTTTATTATGAGGTGATTGTCCATAATACCTTCAGTCCTGTTCCCCAATAAAAACCAGTATATGGATCGTGAAGGTACACTTAATAGTGTATCTTTTCAATTTTATGTAAAGGTTCATGGCAGTTTTTTTTTCTGAATACACAGAGGTGAATCAAAATTGATTGAATCTGCATTCATCTATCTATCTATCTATCTATCTATCTATCTATCTATCTATCTATCTATCTATCTATCATCTATTTATTATTTCCCGCTAAATGTACTCTATTTTTGGTCATCTCTTATGGCTGCTGATTTTGATATTGTCTTTTTTTTTTTTTTTTCACTTATTAAGACTTCTTTAATTCAAATAAAACTTTTATCTTAAAGCCTTTTTTTTCTAGACACCTATTTTTGTGAAAGCAGTCCTTTTTGAGAATAATCAGAATATTATTTTGCCGTATTTACATATTTTTGCCCAGAAAAATAAAAAGCAAGGAAAAAAAAAAAAAAGAAAAAAAACTGATTTTCTATTCCTTAGGTTTCTGATTTCATATATTTTTTTAGATCCCTGTAGACAAATTCCTGCTTAATTGACTATTGGAGGAACAAATCTTCATTGAAATTGAATTGTTTTCTGGCAAAAACTGAATATGAATTGTCAGGACTTCAGAAATTGATATCCGTCTCTAAAAGTGTATGATTTAGGATATGCAAAATGATTATTTCTAAGTTTGCTGCTATGAATAATCTCAATATGTGAGAATTTTTAAAGGTAGTTTTTCTGGTCAGTTCAGTAGATAGAAAGATTCCACAGAAAGTGAGCAGATCTGAGAGTATTTTTTATAGAGAGCATGTCAAATTTTAGATAGACAATCTGCTGCCTTTGTGCCTTGGTTGTCCATTTAGAAAATGAGGACCATATTGTTTTTCTCTGTGTAAGATTAGAAATAATTACAAGGTGGAAGTTCTTCTGGGTGATGAAAGGCATGAGTTACTTCCTATCTACTTACATCTTTTTTGTATTTTTTTTCTCATAGGTTTTTCTAGATTCTATCTTATTGTCTTCTATGACCCATTTGCTGGCTGCCATTTTCCCCATCATTGAACTATATTCTAATATGATATGTCCAGTGAAAACAGATTTGGGAGCTGTTGTACCAGGATAATTTTAAATAATTCAGTAAAGGGGTGTAATATTGGGGCAAAAGTTGATCCATCTCCTTTACTGATAGATAACTGAGGGCTTGCTATTAACATTTACATTTAATTCTTTTCACAAATTAGGGTCATAAAAGCTAAAGTAGATATACTTTGGAAAATAAGACTGATGTCTTAAGAGGATCATAAAGCATTCTAATATTTAGATATGGGAAAAACTGTGTGGTTGGATAAGGCATAGAAGGTGCTGGTGCAATGTATTTAAAGTCAAAAGTGGTCAAGTAGCTTAGGAATGAATTAAATAAGAGATGTTATTAGTATGTGTTGCGTAGTTATTAGGCTTCTCTCACAAAGAGTATCAAATGCATGAATGACAGCAAATCATGTAACAAAATTTAGTAGTCAGAAATGGATTTTGGGATAAATTATGCTGTTTACACATGCAACGTAATGGTTTGGAAAGTTTCTTATCAGACCTTTAATTTTCATTACTTTCTCTCAACTAGTAAAGAAATTACTCCAGAGTACAATATAAAGTGTCTGCTTTAACAGATGTGCCAGATGGCTATGACCTAGTTGGCATAACCCTTGCAGATTCTTCTGCAGTGACCTATGAACACCCTCCAGAGACTATAACTAATGGGATATGTACTCGTATGTATGCCTAGCAGTTTGAGAAATCCAAAAGCGTTTTTTTAACAACAGAACTTGTTTAGGGCCCTTTTCAGTGAGGTAAGACAGTGCACACCAGAGGCTTTAGCCTGTGTTGACCATTTCAGTTTTCTTGTGTCTGTTAAGCAGATGAAAAATGGAGCAACTACTTGCTCTATTTCTTTCTTTATTTACTATTTTTATGTTTTACCTCCAGCACTTAATTCTTCAAAGATATTGTATTCTTTTTGCACACCTCACATTTTCTTTGTGTGAAATTAAAGATATTGAAATTATTAGTAAAAATCACACCTTTCCCTGGTTCCCTTTTCTTTAACTATGCATAATATGATCATGTACACCCTAACTAGATTTGTCTGATTGTTTATCTGTAACCTTGTCTACAACTTTGATTTGATTTCAAAGCTAGTATGTTCCTATGGTGGATGAGTTTCCTTTTTACTGATAGGCACGTTGTTCAATCTTCCCCACAATCAAGATTGGCGGAAAAAAGCTTAGATGCAAGTATGCTCTTGCAGTATAAGAGGTGTGAAAGAATGAGCTATGTGCACAGTTTTTCACCTATATATTATAGATGCATTGACTTTTAGCCAAAAATAAAAAGTATTAATGATGCTTATGCAAATGCATTTTGTCTTATGTTTGTTTTGAGTTTAGGGTACACAGCCTATGAACAGCCACAGCTGTGTTGTAATGGTAATGACTCACAATGACAATTTAAACATGTTTCAGCTATAGTAATCAAGAAGAAATATGAATATGCAATTGGTAATTTTATCCTACTCATTGTATTTTAAGGTAATAGGAAATTCAGCTGAAATAGAATAAAATAGCAATGCTCATCAGCATAAAATTGATTCCTCTCACCCCCACATGGTATACTGTGGAAGATCAAATGAATCAGCAAAGTTTTCTAATTTCTTGTCAGTAATATGAATTTAGTCATTTGAACACCCAGAAAAAGAGTAAATGCAATTTGCTATGAATTTTATTTGCCGTGGTTCTTGGTGAGTATTTTAAGACCAGTATTTATCATCACCTTTTTTAGAAACACAGAGTGACTGACGTACTACTGCAGTGTTCTTGTCATTCATATATGTGCTATGATAGTTTTTAAATTTTGTGAAGAAATGGTTTAAAAACAGTATTTATTGTATTCCAGAAATGTATTGACGTGTCTATAGCCTGGAAGTTATGTATCATCTTGTGAATTTTTCATGATGAATGAAATATCACTAACTTATTTGCCGTATAGTTTGTTTGGAAGTTTCCTCTTGTATTTGATTGATATTTCATGCAGAATTTTCTGCATACTAAGATAATTCACATTATTCCTCCTACCTCTCTACTGTGCAATAGGGTAGCATAGATAGAATCAGGTAAGAGAGTTCTGTGTTTTAATATGGCAAGTGGCTAATTACCAGAGGGTCATTCACTCACTCCCCTGCTTCCCAGTGGGATGAGGAAACAAATATAAATAAATAAATAAAATAAAATAAAGTTAAAAAAAAAGAAGAATTTGTGAGTTGTGAGATAAAACTTTTACTAAGATAGAGAAAAGCAAAAGGATAATTATAACAAACGTATATATATGTGTGTGTGTGTATATATATATACATATATATGTATATAAATTTATATAACAAGTGATGCACAAGCAATTGCTCACCGCCCCTGATCAGTGCCCAGCTAGCCGCTCGAGCAGTGGAAGAGAGAGAGATGAATTCTCACCCCCTTCAAAACTCCTTCCACATGATGTCATATAGTATGGAATATCCTGGTGGCCAATTTAAGTCAGCTGTTCTAATTGTGTCCCCTTCCATCTCCCTTCACTGAGAATGGCCATGGCTCTGTACCACACTGCTGGGTGACAGCTATTGATATTGGTTTGTTATCAGCAATGTTTTTCTCCTAAAACAAAAGCATTGCATTGTACTCAAGAAAACAACTCCATCCCAGCTGAAACTAAGACAATATCCATCCCTTATTCCATATCATTTACATTATGCTCAGGTCCCACAATTTCTACACATCCTAATTACCATCACTTATCTTACTTTTTGATATATATATATATATGCACACATATATTATTCCCATAATCTATGGATTATACATACAAATTTTTCATGATATTCATTTATTATATAAATTTGGGCTTCATCTGTATTAACAATCCTTCATCCCTGCAGGAGGGATGATTCACAGTGCTGGGTTACTGCATGCAGAAGCTAGTTTTGGTTTCATTGGAGCTCGTTCTTTAACCTGGGCAATTCTTACTGTACTACTGCTAACAAGACATATAACGTTCATGATAATGATGATGTGCAGCACTGTGTAGTAATTTAACATTATACAATTTAAATAATTTACTGTTCTCATCCAGCATCAAATCACCTTGAGTTACACAGGAGCCATCCCTGCTGTTGTGCATTATCCATCACACGCACCCAGGTTCTTGACCAAAAGCAGTTCCATGAACAGGCTTGCCTAACTAAGATAAAGAGCTAGGATATGCTCCACATTTTGGCTGTAAAATCACTTTCCATAGGTTTGGTCATTGGCCTAAGAAATGAGTAAAGAAAAATAAAATCTTTGTTTTCTGAACATGGAAGTCAGTGCTGCATGTTGGGGAAAATTACTTCAGGGATCTGCAAGAAATTCTTCTGAAAAGAAAGCTTTAATTGAGTACAGCCATTGAGATTTTTAATTGGAGGCTTATGAAGGGAGAGGGAAGGGGCAATTGTATGCTTAGTTATGATTTAAACACTGTATTTCTTCAGCAGATGATAGTTTGGATCTTGCCAAATATCCTATCAGAGCCCTCCATGGAAGGAATGTCTGATAGCAGCCAAGCCAGTCACCCAGCGTGCCCAAGGTAGATACTTTGGCATAGTGATGAGAAAAGCTGGTTATGTTTGGCGAGCAATCCAAAACTTCAGCAAAGTGGGAAACTAATATTTCTGTACTTTGAACCTCACTGAGCAATACTGCTTTGCTAGCATAGATGTTGAAGGAGGAAGTAGCATTGACATCTAAAAAATTCAGTAGTTTTTACAGTCATTTGAAAGACCTGGCCCAAATTCTTACCAGGTCAAAGAGTAGTCAGAGCACACCATTCCTTCTATTTGGTGAGACTGGCTCATGGTAATATAGATGTAGTATATCCAAGTATCTATGTAGATTTTGAAATATATTCATCCCAATTTCTTTTTAACTAACCGTTTAGTAACCTTAACTGAAATGTTTTAGTTGGAGATGCAGTTTGACCCCTTTTAAAGGCTGGTGAGAGCTTTCCATCTCAGAGAAGATCACTACTGCTTACAATGGGGAAACTTAAGTAGTTCAAACTAAACTATTTACATGTGCTTTCAGTGCAGTGATTTTGCTGTTATTAATGAACATCTGTTACCTGGGCAGTTGGAAACTTCTCTTGTTTCTCTGCAGTCTGGAACATCTTGCATATTCTCATTCAAATTTTTAATTCTCACTCATCTCCAGTTATAGTATTACTGAAGATACACTGTTAGTTGTTCCTTTTTTTATTGTTTCTCTATAGCAATACGTTACATTTTGTATAGGAAGTGTTAGTAATTTCTGAAGTTTAAAGATGTCTGTTATTACATTTTTGCTATCTTCTGGACTTCTCTTTCTTCAAATCACTAGTTTCTTTTCCTGCGTGTCTCATAAATTGATCTGAAAATGAAAGTATTATACTTTATTGCACAGAGTGGCCATTAGACTACCTGTTCTTCCTTTTTCTATATTGTTTCTAACAGTCCACATGGAGGTTTATCTTAAAAGAAGATTTATTAAGGTTTTTTATCTTTCTCACTATATCACTTTTAATTGTGTATGTATTCATTCTATGATTAAAACTCTGTACTGATGGGTGGTTGCAGAATCACACTGTATGTTTAAGATTTCACTGGCCTGCTGAAGAAACATAAAATTATGGTTTCACAAGATTGATAACTTCCTTAGTTAACATAAATTAGCTTCGTACATCTTGGTTAATTTCTTTTACCTGTTTCTATAAAAACATGTATATAAGTAACTGCAAGTAAGTATTTGGAAATAAAATATAAGTGTCATTTTAGTGTTGCAAATATCTTCTCTGCAAGAAAATAGCTCCACTTTTGTTGATCATGTTCAGACCACTGGCAGGGATCCAAGAATCCTTTATCTGTCTCAGTACAGTCTTAATTTTTCTTTTGTATCAGTTTTGTAGATAAGTAGAATATTTCTGTCTTTAGAGCTGCCAGCATAACACATTCATTAGCAAAAAAATAGATTTAATCCTTCTAAATTAGCAGACTAACTGCTTCAAACCTTGCAGGGGAGCCTCCACGTTGTATGAAAATTTAGATAGCTTTTAGTAAAGCTTTTGTGTAATTTAGTTGTTTTTTGTTTCTCTGTTATTTTTAATGAGGTCTACCCTTGTATTTGTATATTAATAATCTTTTCCTTCTAACCCTTACTTCCTGACTCAGTTCCTTTCTGCTTAAGCAACCACAGAGCATATTATACTAGTAGTGATAATTTTGTTGAAAATGGCAGAACTAAGCTTAGTTTCACAATAAGTAGGATACAGAATTAAGTCTGGGTAGGTGGATATGCTTTGTTTTAAGCGTACAAATTTTTAATATTTCATATATTAGTAGCCATAGAACTTTTGGCTTTATTTTTCAATTTTATAAGCTTACCAGCTGTTCAATTCTTTCAAATACTGTTATGCTTTTTTTTTTTCTTTCCTAGTGATTATTATTTTAGTATTGTATTATCGTGAAATGCAGAGTAATTGATCTGATATTTTCAATCTCAGTATTTTTTACAGTACCTGGAGAGCTTACATTTTTTAAAATGATGTAAAATTGAAACATGCAGAAAAAGGCTATTTGGAGGCCATAGACAATGCCTCACTGCACCAGATTTAAAGGACTCATTCTGTTCAGTTTACCAGGAAGAAGATTGTGAGTAATTTGATTACAGTTTTTAAGTGTGTTCATAGGGAGAAAATAGCAAGCACTAAAACCCTCTTAAATCCAACAGAAAAGGCATAGCAGGAACCAATGTGTGAGATTTCAAAAGTGAAGCGACTTCAAATGGGAAATAATCTCGACTTTGTATATTTGTTTTTATTTAATTTGTTTTGCTTGGTTGGCTTTAAGATAATCCTTATGAAATCAAAAAATTATTCTTCATTCTAGGAATGTCTGTCTGTGGTGTGAATTAATATAATGCAAGTCATTGAGCTTACAGTTTCATCAGAGTGAAATGTAGCAGTATAGTCCTTGAAGGCAATGAATATACTGAGTTACATATTTACTTTACTTTAAAACACATTTTAGCATCTTTTTCTTCTATGCTTTAGAAAACACTTGTTAGATTACTAGAATCATCTTCCCATTGTCTGTCTGAATTTATCCTTACCAGAATTTTCAGTCAGGGTGTGTGTGTGGAGCTGACTCTATGAATACAGTTTTGCAGATCCAAGGAGCATTTGTCACAAAACAGTTTCTGTTGCTCTATCCACTCACCTTCACATCTTGGAAATAATAGAATAATAGACCTACAGAATGGCTTAGGTTGGAAGGGACCTTAAGGGACAGCTGATTTAGAGAGTATGCTGTCATTCTCAACTCTGGACTGGTGCAGCCTCACCTCGAGCACTGTATGCAGTTTTGGGCAACACAATATGAAAAGGAGATAGAACTATTAGAGAGTGTGTGAATGAGGTCTGCAAAGATGGTGAAAGGTGTAGAGAGTGAGATATGTGAGGCATGACATGAAGCTGCAACAGGGGAATATCGGTTTGGGTATTAGAAAAACTGACTCCTGGGGATCATGATTCATGATCAGTCGCCAGCCAGCTATAACTCTATTCACTATCACCCTCTGGGCTTAGCCAAACCCAGCAAAAGTGTACATCTCTCCATGACATGGGCTGGCAGCTTCTCCAAAATACTGTAGATGTTAATACCTTTCCTCTCCAATCTGTCTACCTCCATGCTTTTCACAGTGTTATTCCCCAGATTTTTCCATGTCTTGTGTAGCAATTCAAGTTGATAACACATGCCATTATTTTGGATTATTTTGGACTTACACACTAGTTGGGCTGCACTCACTAACATGATCATACTAACTGGGCTCATGACTGTTACAGTAGAGAAGGTAGAATTCCTAAATTAATCCTTTCTTTCTTCTGTGGGTACATTAGTTTGGATCTTTTTTACTACTGATTTGCTGTTGTTTTTTTTGCAAAACATGTACCAACTGAACCTGAAATTGGTTAGCAGTGTAATTACTTGTATGGAGTGATGGAAATAATTTCACAAGGTTCATTTCCCTATAAAACTAAGCCAAAAATGAAATTGCAAAATAAATCTTTTTCTCAGGAAAAATAAATAAATAAATAAAAATCTAGAACAGCTATGTGTATGACAGTAGCAAAAATTAAGATCTTTCATTCGAGTTGTTGTGGAATGCTTCACACCAGCTTCCTAAGTTTGATACAAGAGGTATTTGTATAAATATATGCACTACATGGAAATAATATCAAGAAATTGTCAATATTCATGTAAAACAGAGTAAAATTGATTGGTATTGATAATAAGCAGATTGCAGCGGACCATATTTATTCTTTGTGAGCTAAGAACAGCAGTATCATGTGAACAGTAACATTAGATATGCAGTAGGGGATTCTTGCTTTCTCTTCTAGATCGCCAATTGAGGCAACAGAGTAAAATATTTAACATAATAATAATAGCAATAATAATAATAATGGAATAAAAATTGTAGTTGAAATACTACAGAAGATCTCACAAAAGTGAAATATTTTTCCACACTAAACTGGTCAGGTATGTAGTTCAGTTTTTGAAGAAACATCAACTAATTCGTGGGGATGCTAACCTCATTGAAAGCTTGTTAGGCTAATAACATAGTGTAAACATTCTACTTGAATGTTGCAGTTATTTTAGGATAAATGATTGCTGGTAAAACTGGGATTAAGTGGGGCACTGTTGATTTATAGGAGGCTGCACTGTAGATGTGTTAATTCATACTGTGCAGTACCCTTCACTGCTCAGTTTTATCTCTGGATATTGAATTTGGTATTTCAGTATTATCCAATAATATATGCCCAAAACTCTGACATTTCCTTAGAATTCTCAGTATTACAAATGATGAATATTTGAAATCCTATTGTAAGCGTGTGCATGAAGATGTAAGTGTAGTAAACTATGGAGGAAAGCTCCATAGTAGAGCATGTTAATACTGCAAGTATCAGTGTGAAACTTAGGGCTGGAGCTGGGGATGTGTGTCTCCAGTGTGGGCTTTTCATCATATCACCTTGCAGATCCATTCCTGAGGTACAGCTCAGTGTTTTGGTGTAAGCAATATGTACGGTTATAATTACAGAGAGAGATTTTGAAGCCAGGATGACTGTCACTGAGAATTATCAAAAGGGCATAGCATCTGGGATTTCAGTGGTCTGAAGCCATGTGAAAATAACACAGATAAATAAATGGTGTATTTCCTCTTGGGAACAGAAAGACAGACATAAGGTGAATAAAAATTCTTTATCTTAAATATTAGAGGTACTTTTCCAATTCCAACCTTGAATTATTTTAGGCGAGTTTAGGTGAGAATACAATGAAAAACATATTCTTTCTGTATTTTGTATATATACATGTAATTCCTTACCTTCAAAAATAATTCAAGGGCAAAGTTGAAGTAGAAGTTTATCAATTTTGGTTCACAAATCTGAATTGTACTGATAGTTTAGGTTGCTAAACTATGTGCATCTTTGTCTAAAAATTTAGTGTTTTTTTTTTTTTTTAATGAGGGAAAAAATGGAACTACTACTACAAATTGATTTTTCTTGTCCAAAGTAACTAGGAAAAAAATATTTGATGAAATAGATCAAATGAAAACCTAATTTCATGTAAATAGTAGTAATTCCCTCTAGCAGTTACTAGAAACAGGTGTTTTTCTTTGCCATTGTTCTTTTAAGCTAAAGTAAAGTAAATTAAATTTACTTTAATTGTACATGCATTGTATTGTTCAGGTTAAATTGTAACAATAATTAAATATTTGTAATGTTTAATAGTAACAGCTTTTCCTCTACAAAAGTACTTTTCCCTATTTATACATTACCATTTAATATAATCAAATTCCTGTGTATTCTATTTAGATGCCATCAAAAGGATCTATTTGTGAGTTAAATAAATTCTGGGTTTTTTTTGTTTTTTTTTAATAAGCTATTTTAATTATCATAAATCATTATAAATATATATATATTTATATATATCTACAGCCAACTTTGAAATGCTAGGTGTTTCTGTGAATGAATATAATGCAAATGAACTCATCTAGAAGAGGAAAAACCTTGGGAGAATGTTTGTAACTAAATTAACTAGATTCATATCTAAATTGTGCAGTTCTGTATGGGGAAGTGGGGAACACAGTATATTGCTGCACCTGAACTAAGTGTTGTCTCTGAACATAGCTGTGTTGGTTAAGAGAGATTTGAAATAGTTGTTCTGCTTCCAGTTGCAAGTAAGGCTGTTTGTTGCTAGCTCAGGGCTGTACATGACATCTTCACACATCACTGACAGTCTCTAAGGGGCTCATTAAAGCTGAAGCTTCTGTGTGCTAATTTGATTTTTACTATTACATTTCAAAGTCTTTTTTCTGTCTGTTTTACCAGTCAGTGATGGAATCTGCACTTTTTTTTTTTATTATTATTATTTGTAAATTTGTTGTGCTTTTTGTTTGTTTGTTTCTTTTTGTTTTTTTTTGTGTATTGTTTTGTGTGTTTTTTTTTGTTTTTTTTTAGTAATAGAACTTCAGTCTAAATTTCTGGCTGGATAATAGGAACTGTGTTTGCAAGAGAATTGTGATGAAAGTTTTATAGCTAAACTTCTGAGCTCGTAAATCGTGCCCATTACTGGTAGCGTGAATTGTTTCCTGGAGTCATTTCCTTTCTCCATTACTCACGGAGGCTCAGTTCTTTCTTTTCTTTAGGGGCCTAAGTTAGGTTTTGAAAGTAAACAGGAATTTTTACAGCTTCTGATATATATGGATAACTGAGGCTTAGTTCTCTGCTCCCTGGTTCTCTGTTCATTACCTAATATTGTAAAAGTTTTCTTGTGTGAATAATTACATTGATCATTGATGACTGGCTATTCAAAGGGTTTTTTGTTTGTTTTTTCTTTTTGCATCATATGGGGAGAGAGAAAAAATCCAAAAAATCCAACTTTTAACTACAGATTAACAGATGCGTGTAGAACACAACAGAGTAAACGATTTGTTTAGAGCACAACTACAGAAGAGAGAAAATTTTGAAATTTGGGGCCCAGACTAAAGGTTATTCCTATTGTGGCACATAACGAGAATATTGTCTGCTTGTTATTTTAATTTCTCTGTTAATTTTCTTTACTAATATTCATAATTCCTTCTCACAAAATTAATACTCTATAGGTTTCCAGTTAATTCTAACAAGTTTTGTATGGGCCTGTGTACAGAGTTCTGAGTTTCTTGCTCTCTCTTTCCAATGCCTCTGAATATAGTATAAAGCAAAGAGATTCTTCACTATGACCATCTATTCTGAAGTTTACTGGACTGGTTACCTTTATTATTCCTGTAGTGTTTCTTCTGATACCTTATTTGTTTCCTGTTCATATCCTGCCTCCAAGGCACTACAATTTCTTCATATATGACATGTAGCTAGAATGTTCAGTCCTGTTTTTCATTGTTTACTTGTCCTGGATTTTCAAAAAAAAATCTGATAGCAGTTTTTGGCCCACGACCATGACACTATTTTCAGACGAAATTCCCAAGGGAAGAAGATTTAAGGTAATGTTTTAATGTGGGATTTGAGGCAGCATATCAACGAAGGACAGTAGTTCTGAAGAAATGACATTTCTGTATTTTTATAACTTTTCAAGGAATAATAATGTTGTGTTGAGGGATAGGATTTAGCTGGGGAGTATTGGTGATGGTTGGACTGGATGATCTTTTAGGTCTTTTCCAACCTTGATGATTCTGTGATTCGGTAATAAAGGTCCCATCAGAGATTTCTGATAAACACAGTTCATGTTATTAACTGAGCTATTAATATATCTTCTATTGGTAGGGCTTGCAGTCTAATTTCTCTTTTGGTCACATACAGCAACTTTGGAAAGAGTCTTTAATTCTGGAACTCTTGAGAGTAACTTGCATGAACAATTTAATGTGACTTGCATGGACTTTTGGTAACATGTTCTGATTTTAAAACAACTTCTTCATAATCCAGCGCCTAGAAAATAATCTTTAATTTATATTTATCCATAGTTTGAGAGGAGAAACAAAAGTAAGGAGTTAGATGCTCAAAACATACAATATATTTAGAGGCAGTAAATATATATCTTTTTCTCTCTTAAGCTCTTAGTGGACCTAAGGTTACAATTTTCTGCTAACTTCATTCCTTTCATTGTATAATTTAAAGGTTTTCATTTGCTGTATGACTATAAGCAATGGATGAAGCAGTACCTCCTACATATGTATGGTCTGTTATCTGGTGTCCCTAGAATAAACTCTGTAACTACCCTAATACATCTTCCAGCAAAACTCCTGTTATACATGGGTATGATGAGGGGAAGGCAAAGACTAAGAATTAAATAGCCTATTTTTTTTCTCTGCTCTCTGTTGATCCTTTTTATGACTTTTATAATCTACAAACAGAGACTCCTGTCTCACAATATAGTCCATCTCAGAAAAGAAAGAGGATGTTAAATATTATGAGATGAGAAAGAGAGATTTTAATTTAGCAACTTTGTCCTTTTCTAGATCATTTTCCCAAAGCTGCTGAAAGCCTACTTTCTAGCTAACATTGTATTATTACAGCAAATTAGTACCATAAAATAGTCTTTATCTTACTCCACCTATACAAATAAATAACAATAATTTATGTGGAGAGAGATGTAATGTTTGGTAGTCTGTAGCTATTGAGTATTTGTTTTAACCTCTTATATGAACATGCATTTCTACAAGTACAATAAACAGTAAGGCTGTCATTTTTAAGACAGGGATTGGGACTTCAGTTTGATAACAATGAAAATAATGCCAATATAACAGCTTTTCAGTGTCTATTTTGTGAAGGGCATATATTTATTCAGCATACAGAACAATAAATAATATGCAAAAAAATTCTGGTGGGGTCATATCTGGTCATATCTGGAATTTTTAAAGGCCTTATTAAATTCCACATAGTTCTTCTGTTTCTAAACTAGTTATGTATTTCATTTTAAATTTTTTTTAAAAAATGATATTGTAAATACATGCATGTGACTATAAACAAGTATATCTGAAACTGTATATTAGTACCAAAATAAAATATTTTTGCAACTTCTGCATCAAAAAGTCTACTCTTAGACTGTATTTTTAATCTTTTTTTTTTCTTCCATTACAAATTTGAAATACAATGCCAGAAACTTCATAAGCAAAAACAGCAGTGCTTCATTAGCAGAAGTTTTATTATTATGACTTAGTCTGCCATGTCCTGAATTTTTTCTGCTTGATGAAGAAAGAACATACTGCTTTTGACTAAAATGGTAGAAAAATCAGGAATAAATTATACTAATTAAAGAGATATATAGATGCTTTAACATAAATTTTAGTTCAGGAATAAATAATCAATAAATGTGATTTTTTTCCTGTAAAGGTTTTACATAATTTAGAAAGGGAGCCTTTTCATCTTATTTAATATTTATGGGATTCTGAGTTGATTCTGAATTTCTTTAGAAGAGAATGAGTATTTACTGTGGTCAGTGATATAAGCAATTTATGTCCAGATTGTGTCTTTGGGCAAAGCCTTGAGTGAGACCTGATGTATAATTAGCATTATCCCAGAAAGAGTCCTAAATGCTACAGTTCCTTCAAGACAACCTGTAAGCTTAGTCTACTTTTTGCTCCCTACTTGCTACAGGGATTCAGTTATTTTAATACTTAAATGTGAAAAAAATCTACAGATTTTATTCTCTATGTAGATCTACCCATGTTAATATAATTGCTCTGACTGCACTACTGTATTTATATTACTTTTTTATTGTTGCTCTTTATTTCTATTTTTAGAATGGGTCATTTAAGATGTAACCATTTTTACTTTTCTTAATTAGAATAAAACTGATTGAAAATTGCATTAAATTCAGAGGGACCTTGGGCCTAACACACACATAAAATTTTCTGAAGTACCAGAACTGGTATATATAAACTGGTATATATAAATGTGTTTGTCTTTTTATGTCAGTCATAGTAAATTACTTTGACTGTATTGCGAGCTGTTTCCAGACATTTCACTTGTGTTTTTTAAAGATGCACTAAAGAAAAAGCATACTTGATTTGTGTCGATACAGTGTGTCATTAAAGTAGAAGGACTAGGAACAACACGTGCAGAAATGGCATATTTTTCTGTTGAAGCTCAGAATCACAGATTTTGGGGAATCAATTGTATTAAAATGCAGAGAGGCTTGTCATTCCTTGTCATCTGTTCTTATCAGTTGTAGCTTCTGCTTCCTGATGGCAAAATGCTTTCTGATTCTGTTCTTAGAGATTGAATTAATGTTTATCTTTCTCCAGCAAGTTCTTAATCCTCCCCTCTCTGCTAATGACTTCTCACCTGCTTAAATATTTCAAGGAACCGAATAAATTCTTTCCCTATTGAGCTGTGCCAGCCAAGTCACTGTTTGTTACACTTCAAGATAGCAACTGCTGCTTCTGCTAGACAAGCTACTCAGATGACTGTCTCCTAGCCCATTTCAGTCACAGTGTTTTAGCTCAATCAGTTTCAAGAATTGTTCTAGGCTAACCTGACACATTTTTATCTGAGATGAACACTGAAAAAATCATAAGTACAACTGAATTATCTTCCAGCAAGAGGACTGAAATAAATAGGTGAGAGAAGGTGCAGAAAGGGGAGGATTTAGTCCCTGAATAGTAAACTTCCTTAACTCATAGAATCTCAGAAAGAGTTGAATTGGAATGGACCTTAAAGACCATCTAGCTTTAAACACCCTGCCATGAACAGGACATGTACCGATAAATCAAGTTGCTCAGTGCACCAGGCAACACACCAGTCACCCTGACCTTGAACATTTCAAAGGATGGGGAATCCATTCAGGGCATCTTGTAGAATTTCTGTCTAATCTAAATTTGCACTCTTTAGTTGAAAATCATTACTCCTTGTCCTATTACTACACTTCCATATAAAAAGGCTCTCCCTATCTTTTCGCTGTAGCCCATGTAAGTACTGGGAGTCTGCTGTAAGATCTCACCAGAGCCGTCTTTCCCTTGACTGAACAACTCCAACTGCTGCTGTCAAGCATAACAGGAATAGTAGGCACTGGGACGAGATTTGAATGGCAAAGAAAGAACAAACTGAAACAAAGACTAAGCTTGCTTTTTTGGTATCCTTATTAATATTTACAATAATGATTACTGTGTATGTGGTATATTTGTCTCTAATCAGATTTGCTGTCCCCAGCAATATGAGTAACCTGCTAGGCAGAAGGTCTACAATCAAACCAATATTACTGCTCCAGACTCCATGGGTGCACTAGCACTGAGGCGGTTTTTATGCTTTCATGCCACTGCTGGGAAGTAGTTTTTTCACCTAAAGCCAAAGCCTTGTGTGAAAGTACAAGAGCATTGCACCATTGACACTCAAAAAACACTGTTTGCTAAAACTTACTTTAAGGTTCTATCTAACACATAAAATTAAAAACAAAGCAAAAAGAAAACAAAAAAGTAGTACTTTGTACTTAAAGAGGAAACATTTACAGTAAGACTAAAGCATCTGACATTTCCCTTTCAATTTACTTGCTTCTATGTTTACTGCATAATATGTAGATTGCTACAAGATTAGTGCCGCCCACTTATTTCCATGGAAACTACAACAGATACAAAGAGCATGATAGCACTATTTGATAGAGCAAATTCTTAGCTACAAAACCCTGTTTTTCAGCATAGTCACCACCATTAGCTATGCATTTTCACCAGCGATCAACAAAAGCCTGAATAATATGCTTTCAAAAATCTGTGTCAGTGGAGGTGACCTACTATTACTGTCACTGAAGCTGAAACACACCACCTCACTGTGCTCACATCCACTGTTCGGTCTCCATAAGCATTCAGCAAACATTGATGAATGTCAATGGGTGCCATTTTTTCCACATGGAGGAATTCAGGACATGCTTTTGACACGTCATCACTTCCATGTTAGATAAGGTTTTGTCAGACTGCCTTTCTGCTGCCATGTGTCACAGAGCAGCAACAGGTCGTGGAGTAGAGATTCAAGCTCTGCTGCCATATGACCAACATCTGCCATTGATGTTGTGAGTCAGCGTAATAAAACAGGTGACATTGCTTTCAGAGCAGCCCTAATATATTAATGTGAATGGCTATTCATACCACTGTCAGACCAAGCTTATCTGCATGCTCTAAACACTTGCTCTTATATTTAGAAAATATTTTGCTTCCATTTTGAAACAGGGAGCGCCCAGAAGTACTATAGAAAAACAACAATATAACTTAACGCAACCAAATGCCATCTAGCACAACCTCTATTGGCCGTGGTGATCATGTGGAGAGGTCGAAAAACTGTTGACTGAATGCGATGTGTGCATTGCATTGCGACGGGTTATATCACTATTCGTAACATGATGTAACCCAACGCAGCATGATGTAAGCGTCGTGAAACGTTGGAGATTTAGAGAAACGTCAGCATTCCCGTTGTCCCTTTCCAGGAATAATTCTTTTTCCAGGAATTAATAACTTATCTCCACTGACAGTCTGTGAATGCTTATGCCATACTATTATCGTATATATTAACAGTTCTCTTTTTGATTATGGATGATGCAGTCTTGATCCTTAAGAGGCAGATGTTTTATTTATTTTGTATCCTTCATGTAGGTTGATAGTGACTCTATCAAATAGCATAGATTTCTTATGAAAGGAATAATTTTTTTAAAATCATGTTTTGTTTAAAAACATTTTGCAGAATTGAAAAGGGCCAGTGGGGACAGTGAAAAGGGTTGCAAAACTAGTATTGTATCTAGGGATTTGACCTTTTAGGCAATGGGACTGATTTTGAGAAATCTAGTTCTCATAGGGGACTGATGGGGTCCATCTGCTGAAGGAGGGGAAGAGCATCTTCAGCTGAAGCTTTGCCAACATGATGAAGAGAGCTCTAAGCTAAAATTTCTTGAGGAGGGATACCTCAATCCACCTGACTCTTACTGATTTGATTCTGGTGCCAGTAATGGATGTCCTGAGCCATGGAAAGAATTAGAAATCAGTGGGAGAGCATACGAAGAGCAGCACAGAGGAATTCCCACCACTTCATCTGAAAAAAAACATTTTCCTCAGGGGCCTGACTTAAATATCTCTGGAAATGTGCATAGCATGGGGAATGAGGAAGAGGAATTAGAGATGTGCATACACCTGCAGGGCTGTTGGACAAGTCCTGTGGTTGTAGTGCTGGGATGGAAGGATATAGGTTTTTTAGGAAGGACACAAGGGAGATTAGGAGGGTCATCACCTTTTAAGTCAGTGATCATCTGGAGTGCATAGGAATGGAAGACAAGCAAACTGTTTATGGGTAAGGGAAGACAGGGCTAGGTGACATCGTAATGGGAGTCTTCTAAAGGACACCTGATCTAGAAAGAGAGGAGCAGCCACATATTCACCAGCCCTTGTCCTCATGGGGGTCTTCAACCACCACTACTCCTGCTGGAGGAACAATACAGCAGGGCATAAGCAATCCAGAAGGCTTAAGTATGACTTTTTCACCTTAGCCACACCATTCAAGTCATGGAAGACAGAAGCAGGGAAGGAGGACATGACATTGTCCACTGTACCAGAGAGTCAGATTTGAGACTAAGGTACCTGAAATTATACAAAACCATAGGACCTGAAGAGATGCATCTAAGGGACAAGAGAATTGGCAGATAATATTGCCTAGCCACTGTCCATCATATATGAGAAGTCATGACAGTATGGTAAAGTACTGGAAAGGGGGAAAACAAAGGCTTCACTTGAAGGGAAAAAAGAAGAAACTATAGGCCAGTCCAGTCTCATCTTTGTGCCCAGCAAGATCATACAGCAGATCCTTCTGGAAGCTGTGGTAAAACATAGAGAAGAGAAAGATGACTAGTGACAGCCATTATGGTTTCAGTAAATGCAAACCATACCTAGCAAATTTGGTGGCCTTCCACAATGGAATAACAGAATTAGTGATTAAGAGAAGAGCAACTGACATTATCTACCTGGACCTGTGCAGGTAGTACAGGTAGAGGTAGAGGGGACAGGTAGAGGTAGAGGGACGCTGTCCCTCTCAACATCCCTGTCTCTAAATTGGAGAGACATGGATTTGATGGATGGACCACTCTGAATGAGAAATTAGCTGGATGGTCACATTCAAAGACTTGTGATCAATGACATTGCATCCAGATTGAGACTAGTGATGAATGGTGTTCCTCAGGGTACTGAGTGTTGGTGGACAAGGGCACTGGAACAGATTCCTCCGAGAACTTACAGGTGCTTCATCCTTGGATGGGACTTTGAGTAATCTGGCCTTGTGGCAGGTGTCTCTACCCATGACAGGGAGCTTGGAACTAGATGATCTTTGAAATCTCTTCCAACTCTTCCAACAATTTTATAATTTTATTTTTTTTTTTTAATTGTGGATTTAAACCCACACAGTTGAAATACATCTTTATTATTGTAGTTGTATGTAAGAACGTTGCCAGTCCTGCAGTTTTTGTGGCTTTTGTTTGTTTCTTTGTTTTGTTTCATTTTGTTTTAAATATTCTTTTACAATTTAATGTATTTTTTACAAGGTCATTTTAATTCTGGTTTATTCAAGCCTATTTTCTGCGTTGATCTTTGTGATTTGCCTTGTGCTTATTTCAGGGAAGATGATTGTGTATGCCTTTAATTACTGTATCTAAACAAAATAGTATGATTGTTAGCTTGTTAGCAGCCAGATAGTTAACTCTATTTTTTTCTTTTTTTTCTTTTATTTATTTATTTTTTTATTATTATTTTTTGGAGTGGGCGGTCGTATTTATTTATTTATTTATTTATTTATTTATTTATTTATTTATTTATTTTTTCCCCAGAAAATAGTACTTTAATGTTTATATTTAGGAGTATATAGTGTGGAAGCTAAACAGTAAGTTTACTTCAAATGTTGAAATGCCCATTACAGCATTACAGCAGAGATATTTCTTCATTATGACTTTGCTTCTCTTTGCTCATTAAATATATATGCACTCACAAATGAAGGATGATCACTTCCTCTTAGAGACTGTGTTCAAATAGTCAGAAATGAAGGCATTCTATTGTATGCCTAGTACTTTCATCCCTTGTTATACTATGTCGACCTCAATGGAAAAGAGGAGCTGCTTCTCTAAGAGACTGAGTCAGAGAATACAGAAAGGATCATCCCACAATAAACATGTAAAGCTGGCATCAAGTTTACCTTCCAGGTCTTTGACTTAAATTTAGTGGAACCATTCCATGGGAGGATCGGGGACAGTAATAGGTACTGTGTCCAGTCCTAGTCTCAGTCTAGCACCTTCTTTTAGATACACTTGAATAACTGTGTTGCTGTGAAAATAAAATTATCTTATGTTGTGGTTGGACTTGATGATCTTTAAGGTCATTTCCAACATGAGCAATTCTATGATTCTATGATTATTCTATAATTCTATGACTATATCTGAAGCTGAAACTTGTATAAAACCACACCAGTATTTTTTATCCTGTTCTCCTCTCTCAAACTGTCTGCGCTCTCATACATGAGATTAAGAAATCCTGATGGTGTAAAAGACTTCTGTCACATCTAACCATCACTGCAGTTTTCTTCCCAGATAGATGATGATTGATTTATTCTTTGAAACACACAATCCATGATTTCTGCTTTTTATGCTTTATTTGTTTTTCAACATGTCAGTCTCACTTATTTAAACAATAACAACAACAACAACAAAAATAGACAGTCATAACCATCTCTTCTGTATTCCATGGAGTAGTTTGTGTCATTAAGTGATGTAACATGCTTGAAATTTAATACAAATTGTTTTCATATTTGTTTTATGTCTTTATTACTTTTTAAAATAATCTACTTTTGTTGTTGAAGTACTGAAGAGGAATAGACTTTATACATGCAAAGTTTGCAGAACATAAATACTGTGAGTAATAATGATATCCTTTTCATTTTTCTGTTCTGTAGGTCTAATTAATTTAAATTTCTTTTAATACAAAATCCATTTGCCTTCCAGCAGTTCAGAGTATTGATGCAAGACTTTCTATTTTGTTATGTTTTGTGTGAAAATAAAACTTGTGTGAAAATAAAACAAAATAAAAATGTATCAATCCCGATAAGACCTGCTATAACTTGCTATTATACATTCATGTACAAAATTACTGATGGACAGAATTACTTTGTGTTATGCTTTGACATTCTGATGGCTATTCTTGGCTATTTTTTTTTTTTTTTTACAATTCTTGTTGCTATGACTAGAGTAATGTGTAAGCCTTTTTCCTTCTAAGTTGTAAAAAAAAGCACATCTACTTCACAGTTTATCTCAGTCTGGGGCAGACATTCTTTCTCTGCACTGACTGCAGAGAATGCCCTTGTCAAATAGGTCATATTCTATAGATATTTAGATGTAAGTTTGACTTCTTTTCAAAAAGTAATACCTTATGTACAATCTCTCATTCATCTATCTTTTAAACGTCTCTTTAAAGATATTCATATTGCCTCTAGTCATGACTTACGTAGCTTCTGTTGCTGGAAAATATTATCACTCATCCTTTGTTTCTAGATCATTAACAAAATGTTTAACAACGTCAGAGAAATTTAGGGATTTTTTTCAGTATACCATTAATCTTTTGCTATGTTGAGAAGTGATCTTTGGTTACTGTTTAACATAGTCTGTGTACCTTGTTTTTAAACCATGATGTTACTTCAGTCTCTTTTTCTTAGTATCATTATGTTCTTAATATTCTCCCATGAAAAGGGGTTTATCAAAGACTTTCTGAAAACCCAGATATATTTTACCAACATGTTTCTTATATCAGTTATTCTATAGAGATACTTAATGATTTCTAGCAGGTTGAAGAGCTATGTTTCTTTGTGTGTGTTTGTTTGTTTTTTTGTTTGTTTTTTAATTTCATTTAAAGACAACTGTGCATTATTTTCTATCAGTGTATTTAAATGATTTATGATGTTCTTAGTTGCTTTTTTCCTTAGGCTATAATAACTTTGATATTCTTGATTTTAATACAAATGTTATCTGTTCCTACTGATCTTCTATTATAGTAGTTTATTTTAATTAAAAACTGAAACTTTTTATTCTTTTCTGACAGATCAACAGTTTTGTTCTTTAAAACTTTTAGAGAATATGTGTTCTGTTCTTAATATATCCAGGCACATATGTGCTAGTATTTCCTCTTCTGCCACTTCAGTTTTTCAAAATGTGATTTCTTGTAATTTACTTGTATATATCTCAAATTAGCTCAATAAGATAAATTAAGATAATCCTATTGTTTTTTATTAAAATATGCATCCAGAGAAAAAAATAAGTGAAGAACAAACTTAAATTAACAAATAAAAAATTACAGAAACTGAAATAACATTAATAACATTAAATTACAACTAAATTGCCAAAGATGGGCAATAACTGAAGACAGCATGAGATTATTTTAATAGTCTAAGGTAGTAGAGTATGTATCATGGGTAGTTAAGCATGAAACTAAGGTAGAATTAATTGAAAAATAAAATAAAATAAAATAAAATAAAATAAAATAAAATAAAAAGGGAAAAGGAAAGAAGCATCATAAAATAAGACTGAAGAGAAGGAACAAAGACTTGCATCAGTTTAACAAGCTGCCCAGTGTGAAAAAAGTACAGTGCTAGGGGATGCAGTAACATAGAAGGAAATGAAGAAAGAGCTGCAAGAACTTATGAGATGATGTCATCTCTTGGTATGGAAATCTACAAGCTACTGTTGAGTGAGGGAATGTTACCAATCACTTTAACAGTCTTTTTTGTACCATACTATTGATATTAATGAATTTAGAACTTATTTTCACAGAAGTCTGAGTCAGAAATTAGAAGTTGTTTCTGGAATCGCTGCTTTTCACTACACAGAAATTCATTATAAAGGCAAGATAAATGCCCTGTAGAGTTCTGTGAACAGATATTAAAATGAAATGTGTTAAAGGCAGTATGGAACAGAGAATAGTAGTGCACTTTGATCACTAGGTATATTATATCATCAGACTTAAAAAGTGGATGACAGCAAAGCTTTAATTAAATGTTGAACTCTAGATACAATTTACGCAGAATGTCCCATCCTACAGTTGTTGTAGAAATAAACATATTTCAAAACTAATGTGTCATAGATTTTAGAAAACGTGCAAAATGAAAACATACCCATCAGTGATGCTATGAGAAGCTTCTGTTAATCTATATTTAAACATTATTCTGAATGTATGAGGATCTATTACAGAATTTACACATTTATACATATACACACATATACACACTTTAATGAAGTAGAGTCTGTGTCAGTGAACTTTATGTCCAGAATGAAGTTTTTGTTGATTTCAAGAGAAAACGAAACTTCAGTTTTCTAAACTTTAGTTTAGTTTCTAAAACTAATACTTGGAGCGATTTGATGAGTGTTGTTTTTTTCTTTTTTTTTTCCTTTCACTATTTTGAAGTGTGATACCTTGGTCTTTTTTTCTGTCAGTGGTAGGTAAGCTGTCTTTAGTGCTAGGCGTTTTTGTTCCTACAACTGTATTTTAGTACTGATATGAGTGACAGAGTAACAAACACATACAGACAGGTACAGTTTGAACTGCTGTGCCAGTTTTATCTTTAGACACTCTCACTAATTCACTTTGTCAGTGACTCTCTACACTTCTGTACTTGAATCCAGTATCCTTGTTTTCTTGGAAGAGGTGGTATGTTTTAAATTATAAATCACTCTGATTGTGATGAGAAACATTTAGATGTCTCTTGCAACTGAAGCAGTACTAAGTTCTAATTTTTCTTTTATCATCTGAAGTATGTGAGACAGTAGAAAATGCCAATATATGTACAGTGATACTCCTTAAGAAAACCAAAAGAAGGAAAGCTTGATATGCTCTTTTTTATAAGAACTATTCATTTATATTTATCCAAAGAATCATAGAATCATAGGTTTCCAACCAAGGTTGGAAAAGACTTCCAAGATCATCCAGTCCACCTGTCCAGCTGCCACCAATATTTCCCCACTAAACCAAATCCCTCAGTACATGTGAATGTTTCTTGAACACCTCCAGGGATGATGACTCAGCTACCTCCCTTGACAGCACATTCCAGTGCCTGACCACATTTTCAGGGAGTAAATTTATCCTGATATCCAACCTGATCTTCCCCTGGCACAACTTCAAGGCTATTCCCTCTCCTCCTATCACTAGTTAAACAGAAGAGGCCAAACTCTGCCACTCCAGAGCTTCCTTTCATGTACTTACAGAGTGCTACAAGGTCTGCCCTGAGCTTCCTCTTCTCTAGACTAAACAATCCCCGTTCCCTCAGCTGCTCCTCTTAAGACTTGTGCTCCAGTTTCCTCACCAGCTTCATTGCCCATCTCTGAAGGGCCTTGATGACTTTCTTGTAGTGAGTTGTCCAAAAACCGAACACAGCACTCGAGGTGCAGATTCACCTGTACTTAGTACAGGGGGATGATCACCTTCTTGCTCCTGCTGGCAGCACTATTTCTGATACAAGCCAGGATGTCATTGGCCTTCTTGTCTACCTGGGCACACTACTGCCTCATGTTCATCCAAGTGTCAGTCAACACCCCTATGCGCTTTTCTACCACACAGTCTTCCTGCCATTCTGTCCCAAGCCTGTAGCATTGCTACAAGAAACAAAAAGAAGATATGAAATAATTTCTCATTATTACATACAATTACACAATATTACATTATACATGCAATTATTACATAGTTATACAATATTACACAGTACATGCAATTCTGTATGATTCATATGATTCCTTTTCAACACAAAATTCAACTTGTCTCTGTTCAGTCAAAATCTTAAAGTCACATTACCTTACACTGATATAATCAACGCGATATCATATGTTAACATATAGTATGTAGTTCTTATATCATACATAAATTTTTATTTTCTGCTTTAAGTCTCCCAAATTTGTCAAATAATAATAATTTACAGTCTACCTCTTTAAATTTTACCTCTGCTTCCTTTCTAAATTTTAAATATCAATATAAATATAAAATCAAGAAAACCAACATTGAAAATACTAGGCTTCATTTCTGCATTCTTACACAATAGATTGGACAATTAAAATGAGACATATATTTTTATTAACTTTGTTCAGTACACAAGAGAGTGTTCTATTCTTTTAGTATAG
Source organism: Perdix hodgsoniae (assembly GCA_035772895.1). Taxonomy (NCBI): domain Eukaryota; kingdom Metazoa; phylum Chordata; class Aves; order Galliformes; family Phasianidae; genus Perdix; species Perdix hodgsoniae. The sequence continues at coordinate 3,777,569 of JAPSGF010000068.1, forward strand.
TTTCATAATCATGAAATTTAGTATGGATCAAAACCAGCTAATTACTACTGTCAAGGTATGGAGAACAGATTGATCAGATACTAGAGAGATCAGTGTTATGCTGTTGAACTTTGAAAGCTTATATCTCTATTCTAGTCAACTGCTTTGATGATAGCATAATATAATTATTAAGCAAGTCTGAATTAATACTGTCCTTCAGTTTTAAATTTTGCAAAGTGATGAAGTCTTGCAACTTTGTAAGGTACTCAGAAGATAGGCTTTGAAGTAGGCAGAATGCAAATAACATGACTTGCTGTCCTTGTTGTCAGTACTTTCTTCCAATTCATTCCTCTTCTGTAATGATTTTCTGTGAAAACATCCCAATGTTTCAGCAATGACAGAAAAGTTTCACCAGAAACACTGTGTTTTGAAGCCCAAATTAGTATGAACTGATCAATCTATGCTTGAAATCCTACAACTGCTTAACCCTCAGTAATGCTGCATAGAATTACATTGCATGCCACAAACTTAAACTTCACAAACAATGACATGGATGGAAAAGAAATTTCTGTTCTATTTCTGGAATTGTTAGTTTATGTCTAGTTCTTCTTATTTTGTAGGATCTTTGTAAGACTAGGAAGTCATCTACTCCTTGCTACACTCTGAAAAACTTGGATAAAAAGTACTTAGATAAAATTGCACTTTTTATAAGTGGCCAAATCTTGAAGATAAAATCCTTGAAGAAGGACTTTCAACTTTTTTTGAAAGGAAAAAAATAAATAAATAGAATGCAAGGCTTTCTTCTTTAAATATGTTTTATTAAGAAGTTCTGGCAGTCATTATTTCCCTTCGTATTTTCTCACATCTCTAGGCAGACACTAATTTTTATTTGGCAAAGTTGTATATGTTTTCAGTACTAAGTAACAATGAATAAATTGTTTAAATGTTTTCCTTTCCAATTTTTCACACCTATTTTCATCTCTATTCAACTCTAGTGGAAATCTTTTCTACATGTGTAGTATTTTTGGAAGGTGTTAGAATAATTAAATATTTATATTTCAAGTTCAAAAGCTCTAGATGATATCCACTTTAGACCTAGCTTTCCAAGAATTTTTGAGAATATATTCTATACCATCTTAATTTATACCTTCTTTTTAACATTTTAGTAGTTTGATAGCATAATTGTTTAGTTGGTTTCATTGTGCTAATTCCAATAGTATTTAATTCATTATTGTGTTTAGATGGAGACATTAAAGAAACCTGAGACAGTATATGAGGCACTACATTACGTATTTTAAAAAAGAACACCGAATGAAGTTTAGCATGTCTCTCCTTTGGATATCTTATACAGACTTTCTACTTTATTGTAACTAACATACACATGATTCCCAGAGAAAACCTAAGATGTTTGAGACAATTAGAAGTGAATATGGTGTCAAAACTATTTTGTCATATATTACAATGGAATAAAATTCCATTCTCATAGGATCCTGTGAAATAACAAACATAATTATTTCCTGAAGTCTCCAGAGGCACCTGCAAACTGAGCTTGTGCTCAAACTGCAGAATTAAAATAGCTGCATTGATAGATATTCTTAAGACCTGATTATTCATCTCACAGCTTCTGGTGGTGCCTACAAATACCCAAAAGGAGAATTTACACAAATAACTTCACCAGCAGTTGTTAAATGCAAGAATATATTATTGGAGTTCAGTTGTGTGCAGAGAGAGTGTAATATTTACCTTCAGTTATTAAAACCGGTTGTTAATTCACTTTTTTATAACACATCTACTTGCATTTAATTTATATGGAACAAAAGAGTACCTATTTATCTCTTAAAGTTATTTACCTACAAGTGATATTATGCTATTCCAACACAACTGAATTATTTCTGCAGAGCCTAGTTACCAACATTAGCTAGAATGTAGTTTGTTCTAAGCTTGGGAAGTTTGATTAATAACAAATGCTAATTTGTACTTTCAAATTTAGGTGCTGTACATTCTTGGAAATGGACTGTAGTAGAATACTAACAACATTTTGCACCTCTGCAGCTAATTACACTCTATCCACATTTTAAACTTGCTCACTTGCCACGGTGGTATATTACATGTACTTCTAGACAAAATTTGCAATAAGATTTATATATTCTAGAGGGACTTTCTCACTTGTGATTTTTAGGGCAGGCTTAAGTTCTTGGTCTTAATGTTCTTGGTCTTCAGACAGAACTAAAGACAACTTAATCAGGATCCATAATGGTATTATCTTTTGAGTCAGCAGGACTGTTAATATGCTTAAAACTACTCATGTTCTTAAGAGTTTTGGCAGCTTAAAGCCAGCACATTAACAGAAAAGGAAAGGGTGCGTATTGAAAGATTTCAGTATATTGAACTGATTATTAGATTTTAGGTTTTGTGATTCAAGAAACTAGTATGTATCTGTTATGAATTGCAAAATGGCTTCACTGGAGAGAAAGATGAGATAGGTGAGAGCAAAGGCTGCACTGTTACGTAGCAATATTGCACACAACATTTTTACATTCACATCTCATCAGGTGCACCAATTTAGCAGAGAACTGTTTGTGAACTGTTTGAGGTCACTGCCACTTTCATACAAACTGTGTACTTCTTGATGCTTGTACAGAAAACAAAACAAAACAAAACAAAACAAAAAAACAGTGCTTCTGTCTGAATTAATTTAAAATAACTATATGGTACATTTATGATTTTTAATAGGTGCTTCGTTATTCAGTCAGTAAGCACGGCAGGCTCAGTTCAGTCCTCAGTCAGAGTTACAGTGGAAGCGCAAGAAACACTCCCCTTATCTTTTGGAGGTCACTGAAAGGATAAGCGGGCAGCACAAAGCCTTCTTTCTTCTTAGCCATTACAGACAGTTTTGTCAAAACAATGTAATGTATTTAGAAGACTTTAAGTACTAACTGTGATGTAATTGTGTAACAAATGAGGATAAAGATCCTTAACATATGTAGCTAAGTCATTTCTATGACAGCTATTAATTTTCTAAAATAAAAGAGAATTCTATATTAATAATTATCAGGAAAAGTAATAAACTTTAAATCTGATTTACTAGATGTTTTTTTTAAAAGGGTTATTTTCAGTATTTTTTATTCAAAGCATTTTTAATTATTGTGGATTAAAATAAATCTCTTACAGATTTTAAGCATTTCTTTATGTACAATAATGAATTATTCATGAAAATCTGATGGAAGAGAACTAGGCAAAGAAATTTATTAGCACAGAATGAAAGCTGAAACTGATTAGTTTCATCATGGTTTTCATAATGAATAAATGCAATTTAAATAAACACAAATATTTTCAGAATAACAAATAGGTTTCTGTAGTGTTTCTTTTAGTAACTATAATAAATATAAAAATAAATGCTAGTTTAAAACTATATCATAGACCCATATTTATTAAGCTGAAAAGGAATGGCTCACTTTCTTAACATGAAATATACATCAGAAACTGTGGAAACTTTGACAGATGGAAAAATTAGAAATTTATGTGGAATAAGTGTAAATAGGAATCGGCTGCTAGCATGAATGCAGAACAGTAATGCCAGAGTGCAAGCAAGACAGAACTTTTTGTACAACACAACTGTTAAGTAATAACTGTATTTATTAAGTTCATTTTGGTCCAAACCATTGATCAGGGTACCATTTCATTTGTACAGATAGTTTGAAGATCTTCTCTATACTGGAATCTGCATAACTTTTTCTTTTCTTTTTTTTTTTTTTTTTTTTTTTCCAGTGAGATGGATCCAATTTAACTCACTGGTGTGGAATAAACTGTAAGGAAAACAACTCCCATGCCAAGCAGTCAGAACTAGTTACTATGATTGAATATGCAAATAATTATTTATGCAACATTCCTACATTTCAAAAGTGCTTGCCTCCTTTTGTGGAATGTTTTGTAATGGCATAATTGCTCTGTGTGACAATTAGTATATTCCACTGCCCTGCATTAACTTGTTGGAAGATATAGCCTCATTTAAAGAATGCCAGTCTTAGTTACTGCCTAATTTAATGCATTTATTGTTGCCCAGGGAAATGGCTTGTGACAAACATATAATTTTGGACATAGAGGAATCATTATTTCTGTCTTTATTTATGAGGAACAATATAGAGAGTACTGTAATTTGTTAAATATTATGATTTTAAGCTTGCTTTCATTCTCTATACATGGAATAGTCAAAGCACAGAGACATGCAAACCATCTGTCTGAAACAAAGGCATATGTAATCATGTAGTTGAAAACTGTACACAATGTACAAAGCTGAGTTTATTAGAATTTCATATTTTTATGCAAACCTTTTGCAATCTGTGATTTTTTTATCCTTTTCTGTAGAAGTCCGTATGGAGATTTGTTATTTGTTCTCTAAAATTCCATTTGAAGGAAGCCTGTGAAATAGCATTTTCTTTCTTTTTCTTTTCTTTTGTAATCTTCACTAATGCTTGAAATGCAAAACTCTGTAAGGAGGAGGAATTTATTTCTGCCCATTCAATTTTGAACATGACACAAAATTGTTATTTAATTCTCTTTTTCTTGAAAATAAACATTTCTTGTCTGTATAAATGCAGCTATACACACTTGCTGAAGTCTGAAATTCTAGTGATTTTTTTTTCAAGTATTGCAGCTGGAGCTATTAAGAAAGTTATGTAGATGAACACAAATTCAATATTATTTATTTAATTAATTTTTTTTATACTACAATGTGGGAGCTCCAGAGTATACATATATTCCTAAACCTTCTGATCTCAGAAAATAAAATTTCCTAGTTGCTATACACATTGATAATTAGTGCAACAATTTAAATTTTCACGTGAAAAACAGACAGATTTTCATTTCATTATACCACCCTTGTGGGTGAGAGGGCCACAGAATAAACCTGTGTTCCTTCTGGAATTCTGTTAACTATATACACTGTTTTAATATATGTAGACATACACACTTCTCAAATATATGCATGCATTTATAAATGCTCTTACATATTGGAGGTATTAATTAAATAGATAAAAATTAAAGGATATTCAAATCTAAGTGTTATGAATATTTGTCTTCAAATAAAATCAACAGTCTTTTAAGTAGAGATACATTAGGAGCTGGGTGCCTTTCTTTGAGATCTCTCCTAGGGTATATGATCCACAGACAGATTCTAAGACAGTTTTACAAGCTGTAATTCTCAATAATCTTCCTCCTCCACTTTTATTTGAAATGTCTACATGCCTCTTCTGATCTTTTTTCAGCTGCCAAATGAGAGCTTCTTGGAACACTTACAAAGGTAGCTGAAGAGTTTTGGCCGTAGCTGCAAGCGAGTGACTTAAAGCTTGTACACTATGTGAAAATCAAGATAAAGGCAAAAAAGCGGTCTTGGGAGAAATGCAGAAAATACAGTTCTGCTTTCCTATTGCCCCCTTGAGACAGTAACGGACTGTTGACTTGAGCTGACTGTAAAACTGTGATAGCTCTCCTGGGATGGGAAACCAAGAGCTTTACAGATCTGTTGAAAGAGCTGCGTAAATAGACGTATCACATATCACTGAAAGAATGACAATTAAATCCTGTATTCATCTAGATAGAGCTCGAGCTTTCCAGAAAGTTGAGTAAGTGTGTGAAATTGGGAGGCCAAATTAGTATTATTCATGCTAGTATTATTCGTAATGTGCTGCATGATTTCTGAAAACTGAGTGCTTTCCCAAAATTACATGGTGTCAAAAGGTTACCATATGATAGGTGGAACAATTATATTTAAAATTCAAAAAATAAAAAATGGCTTCAGCTAATGCTGTAGCTATTTTTTTGCTGTCTTTAGTCTTCAGAATGGATACTTGAAATGCATTGTTAAACTGCATGCATAGGACCTGAATACATTCCACATATATGATATATATCTGAGAGGAGAAAGATTTAGCACAAATTGCAAATATATTTAGAAAAACCTGAAGCTCCACAATATCTGCCTCTGAATGAGATTCTTATTCACAATAAAAGGGAATGTGAGACAGTGAATTCTTGACTGACTGAGTGGTATGACTTCTTCATTTTCAGTAGAGATATATGTGGCATCCATAATTAATCTGATAATACAGTATTAACATTCATTCATTGATAAGTGAAATTAAGTAATTTTTTAAGGTTAGTTAATACTGAATTTCAGAATGAGATACTTTAAAAGAGAGATGCTTGCTGAATTAAAGCTTAAAATTGCATTCCATAAAGAGCTTTTTAAGGAGAAATAAAGTGGCCCAAATGAAATACTGTACAGTTACATCTAGACTGATTGTTAATACTTTGGAATTGGCTCAGATTTGCAAACATATATGCCTGTAATATCAAAATATATTATCCCCTCCCTCTTTCCCCTTC